>JACEII010000036.1:79401-187207 GCA_014332785.1 Antheraea mylitta
TCCAGGTCCCTGTGGAGATCCGCCTTCCGGACGTACCAAGGAGCACCGGTGATTTTACGCAGAACCCGGGTCTGCAGTTTCTGAAGATTATCGAGATTCTTCGCGTGGGCGAAAACCGAACAACTATACGTCATTACCGGACGAATACAAACTTTATATATTGTGAGCTTATGTCTGAGGGACAGTTTGCTCTTCTGGCAGAGTAAATAATGGAGGCGACCCAAGACCATAGCGGCTTTGTCTCGCACTCTCTTAATGTGTGGCTCGAATGTTAAATGATTATCTAAGGTGACGCCGAGATACTTGACCTCGGTGGTCCAAGGTATCTCGGAATCGTATAGCCTTATGGGCTTTAACTTATTATCGCGATATCTAGGGTCGAAGAGTATCGCGGCACTCTTATCGGGGTTAATTCCTATTCGCCATCGAAGAAACCAATCACCGAGTGTGCTAACGGCTTTTTCGATGCGATTCCTGAGAATTTTCGGCTGCCAGCCAGAGGCGTAGATGACTGTGTCATCAGCATAACAACCTACCTCGACTCCCGGGAGCTTAGGTAGGTCGCTGATGAACAGGTTGAAGAGGGTGGGCGCGAGAATAGAACCTTGCGGCACTCCTGAGCGTATCGGACGGGGCGATGAGAGTTCGCCGTCTACTCTAAAACGGAAGGTTCTATCGGCTAGATAATCGCGGAGGATATGAACTAACCTATCGGGTATGCCGGCTTGATTTAGCTTGAATATAAGCCCTTTGTGCCAGACCTTATCGAAGGCCTTCGCGACATCGAAAAAGACAGCAATTGTGCGTTTCGGATTAGTGTTTCCCACGGGCGGATCCGGCGCCGGATGCGGATCTTTATTGAAATTAGCGAATATGTACTCCGTGAGGCGGAGCACTTGATCCGGACAAGAGTGTTTGGCGCGAAAACCAAACTGCTCGGGTGGAATTAAATTTTGAACGTTAATCTTGACCTGGAGACGGTTCAGAAGGAGCCGCTCGTAAAGTTTCCCTAGTGTATCAAGCAAACTAATCGGACGATAGCTATCGGGAAGCGTAGCTTTCTTGCCGGGCTTGTGAATCCCTATCACTACGGCCCTCTTCCAGACGGCTGGAAAATGGCCCTGGGACATGGCCGCATTGAAGATGCAGACCAATAGAGCTATGATGCGATCAGGAAGGAGCTTCAGAACCTCGTTCCTGATCCCATCGGGACCTGGGGACTTCCTAGGCTTGAGACGCTTGATGGCAGCCGAGACTTCGTCGAACGTTATCGGGGTTAAGGTATCCGCCGGCGGAGACGCGAGTGCATGCTCTACGGCTGTATCGATGGACTCTATGATGGAAGGGTCAGTATTATCAGTGTTTGGCGAACACTGTTTCTCTAAGCTCGCGGCGAGACATTCTGCTTTATCAGAGTTATCGAACGCGGGAGGCAAACCGGGGCCTCTATCTAGAGGGGGCATTGGGATGACCGTATCGGATTTGAACTTTCGCGTGAGAGCCCAGAATGCCAGGTGAGACGGCTGGAGATCCTCCAGAAACCTGTCCCACCTGTCACCCCGGATCTCAGAGATACGAGATTTGACTGCTTTACGTAAAGCACGTAAGCGTTCGCGGTTCTCAGCGGTCGGGTAAGCGTCGTGAGCACGAGTCGCGGCGTTCTTTTCCGTGATCAATGCTCTCGCGTCATCAGGGAGTATAAAACGGCGTTCGTTCGCCGCTTGTACCTCTTTCGAGGTCTCCCTGACGGCGGTCTGGAGATAATCGACCAGGGAATCGATGGCCGAATCCGCGTCGGCTTTGGACACCAACACGTCCGGAATACTGTCTAAACTGTTGGACGACGGACTATTTTTAAAGTACTCTCTAAGTTTCGCGTAATCGGCCACTCTGATCGGCGTCGGACTAAAGTCAGAGTTGTGTCCTAACTGTAATAAAACCGGGCGATGGTCCGAGTCGAGTTCGTGTATGACTGATATGAGTCGTACAGGAAGCGCGACATTTTTTAATAAAGCTACGTCTAAAACTGACGGTCGGCAGTTATCTTGATAGTGTGTGGGTTCCGGAGGGGCTATGACGTCAAATGCGAGAGCCTCACCTAGTTCGTCGAGTATCCTCCCGTTGCGAGAGGTACGCGGACTATTCCAGATGACGTTCCCGCAGTTGAGGTCCCCCGCTATAATAACCGAATTACCTAAATTAAATAGCGCCTGCAGATCGGATTCGAGCAATGCTTTATTCGGCGGTTGGTACGCGGAGACAAGAATAATATCAGAGTGGCCCGTCATCGCGACGCGGCATACTGACGCTTCCATATGAGTGAGCGCGGGCGGATCTAACGGCATGCAATAAAGCGAACGCCTAAAGTAAATTAACGTGCCGCCCCCGCGGGCGACACGGTCATTTCTAACGATGCAGTAGTTCGCGATTCTCGGATTTCGCATACTCGGTTTTAACATCGTTTCCTGGATGAGGAAAACGTCAATCTGTCTGTCGCGTAAAAAGTCAGCTACTAGATCGCGCTGTGTCCGAAGGGATCTCGCGTTAAAAAACGAGAGGCAAAGACCGCGAGGTTTAACTTTATTCATTCCCGTGAATTTAAAAATAATTAGTATTTGGGCGATTGTGAACGGACGAGGCGCTGTATGGTGGCTCCGATAGCCGGAAAGCGCGCTAGAGCATTAATGAGTTGTACCCCGCGGGGGTTCTCTTCTACCAGGGCGTAAAAGGCGAGCACCTCCTGCATGTCGTGCTCTATAAGAAGTTGCTCCATCCAATCAAACTTCTCCTCGAGAGAAGAAGATGATGAAGGAGCCTGGGTCGCCTTAGGTGGCGGCGCCAGAGGCCTTGAAGAGGCCTGAGGCTGAGGTCTGGGAGCCCAGGGGGCCATAGGGGCCCGCCCGGGTTGGGCCGCGCGCGGCACAGAGGGTGGCGAACGCGGTGTAGGTGCGGGCGCTACCGGGGCGCGGGAAGCGCCCGGCAGGCCCGGGAAGGCCTCCACGGACATGAGAGGTGGAGGCGGACGGCGGGCGGCGGGTGCAGACGCCCTGGGCGCCTGCCTCGCCTGACGAGGGCGTTGTGTGCGCGGCGCGCGGGGACATCCGCGATAGTTCGCGGGGTGACCCGCGTTACCGCAGAGCACACAACTGGGAGGGTCGGGAGTGCCAGGAGCGCGCTCGCACTCCTTCGTGGCGTGGTCTCCCAGGCACTTGACGCACCTGGGGCGAAGATGACAATTCTTCGCGGAGTGGCCATAACTTTGGCAGTTATGACACTGCGAAGGAATGTGGGTCTTGCGTGGAGGCTCAACGGTGATCCCGTTGAGGCCACACACAGACGTGAGAGAGAAAATGGCCTTGCCCTCCTGCGACCGGTCGAGGATGGCGAGAACCATATTATATGGTTTGCGGTTGCGTGGGTGGTACATACGATGTACCTCACGCACTGGGTATTTATTCTCCTTAAGGGAGAGAGTGACTTCCTCGACCGAGATTTCGGCCGGGACGCGGCGAAGCACGACACGCAGGAGGCGCTCCTCTTCTAACGCGTAAGTAAAGTACGCGAGTTTCATTTCTGTTAAAAATCGAATTAACGCGCGGTGGTCGTCCGACGTAGTACATTTGACACGAATGCCCGCCGGCGTACTAAGGGCATTCGTGTAGTTGATGTTGCGAGTCTTAAGACTGTTCGAGATCGCGGTCCATTTAGCCTTATCCTGTATCGTAACAGGCGGCGGCGAGCGCGGCTTCCTACCTGCGGACGGAGTGAGCGAGACAGAACTATTGTTGTTGTTGCCGGCCTGTTCTCGCGGCGGTATAGAGACGGTCGACGGTACGCGCGCGCCGTCGATATTGGCTATTTTTTTGGCTTCTACGGGACCGGAATTCGTCGGGCTTGCCTGGCGACGCTTGTTGCGAGTGACGGTCGTATACCCGTCCTTGTCTGTTTGCGCTGAAGGCGCGGGAGACGCGGTCGACGCGGACGCGGACGAATCAGACGTTGATTCGTCTAATTCCATCTCGGCTTCGGACTCCGAGCTGGAAATCGGGGCCTCGAATAGGCCCTTTTCGCGCGCATCGAGAGGCGATTGCGGCGAGAGAGACGCGAAGGAGTTCGCGGTCGGTAAATTAACTATATGCTGCGTGCCCTCTGAGGGCCGCGACGCACTAACTAACGCGGAATCGAAATCATTCTCCTTTAGACCGTAGGAGACGAGAATATGACGAAGTACGTTAATGTCAATATTCGAGTCCATCGCGGTGGACTGAGAGGGAGGGGCCGCGAACTAACCTCCCTGCCTTAAGGGCAGGGGGGCACGCCAACGAGTAAACTAACGGGCTATCCCGAGCCCGGGCCAAGAGAAACTGTGGGCGAATGTGCAATGCCACACAGGGGGGTCCTAGCTTGCCTAGGGGGAGGCCCTATCAAGCCCGAGGCCGAGGACGCAGACCGGTAAACCGGGCTACGCCCAAACAGACACCCGGGGATGGAATAAGGGGAAAGGTAGGGTGGGAGGGAGACACCTGGACTAGACTAGGCGACCTCGCCAAGGCCTAGCTACCCAGGCCCGTCTACCAGTGCAGTAGGCCGCGGGGCCTACGGCGAGCGGGTAGGGCGCTCCAACCACCTTGCGTTGGCACCGGGAGGTTTCCGGCGGTTGGCCAGACGACTGGACTTGCAGACCGGGTTTGCACTAAAAAGTGCAATTTGACACGCTCAAAATGGAGCGCCTACGATTGACATTCCGTTCTTCAAAAACCGGACAGAATCGCGACGAGCTCGAAAAAGACTACGCGAAACGATGCACGAAGCACGCAGCACGCAGTCGAAGATCGCAAACACTCGCGGCAAAAACTTCGAAAAAAAATAACGGTTAAAAAATAACGGTCACTTTTCGAGCGAGCAACGGACATACGTCTAACACGTGCGGCGGCACGGGTCGGACCTTTTTCGAGCAACTTTAACTGTTCACTTTATATTATAAATTCGGAGATAAGACCGGTAAAAGTACTGGTAAGTTACGTACTTACACACTACTTGTCTCTACTGTTGAACGTTACTTTTGTGAGCATGTAATGTTATGTAAAGTCCATTTGCTTACATTGATGACATCATATTTTTATATGAAAAGCTTTGGGTATTCGTGATTTAACAGAATTAGTATACGTTCCGGCCCAGTATTTTTTTTAATAAAAAAAGTAATTTTATACGAAAAAGAAGTAACCCTACTTTTATCAGTTACTTCCAAGAGTAATGTTACCGTTGAAAAGTTTTAGCAACGGTAATATTTTGTCATCTTTTTTTTTAAAAGATAATAGAATTAAATTTAAAATTAATACAGTATTAGGATACAACGAAGCCTACAAAATTTCTTTCTGGACCCAAAATTATTGATATGTCTATTCTGTTTCTTGGATTACTTTAGTGCACGAAATACACTAACATGATCTAATCTAATCTATACTTCTATACTAATATTATAAAGAAGTAGAGTTTGTGAGGTTGTAGGGAGGTAATATCTGGAACCGATTTTAAATATTCTATAACTAATAGAAAGCTACGTTATATTTTTTGTGTTAATCAAATTTTCAAAGTCGGAGAAAAAACGGTCGAACGAAAACGTTTCTTACGAACTCTGCCTTAACTATGAGAGATATATGATTGAGTTCTAGAGGAAAAATCTAGAGCTTAATAATGCCTACAAAATAGTCACCGACAGCATATGTCTAATATTTATATTTAAGTCACAAAAAGTAGTTTATTTATAATAAAAAATAATAATTTAAATTGTTAGGTGATGTTTATCCCTTATAGTAATTAAGCCACAGTAACAGTGTTAGTTTGTGTCTATGGCTATTTGTTAGGCTTTGCTAACTTAAATAGTATTAAAAAAAATTATATCTTTATTCCTAGAGAATTCATTTGACTACAACTTCAAGCTTTATAGTACGTATTATACATTCTTAACTGTAGTTAATTGTAGTGTCTGTCTGCTTCTCACATCGGACGCGAGTAACAGATTCTGCAGATTGGGTTGTTATACTTTTTTGCGTGAAGAGATAAGGAAGCAAGAACCGCGACGTGCTACAGTTAAGAAGTTATGTTTTAATGACCAATGAACATGTTCTAGCTATCCGCCAAACGGAACCGGGCCTATGAGTAGGGTTGTCACCTATCCCAAAACAAATATCACAGTCAGCATCTAATATTGTAGTCGAAGAGTCGTAATTTTATTCCTTTCGCGGGAATAATAACTTGTATTTTTTTCCTGTAGTATGATTAATATTTTATATTTCTGGAGTATATATTGTACAACTGAAAACATTGTTTCAATATGGAATGATCTATATAAGTCAGGTTAAATAAAAACCTGAAATGTTGTTTTTAAGAAGATTATAGGCTATCTACGCAACTGTCTCTATGAGTAGAGAAATTGCTATACAAAGTGTAGGTTAGAATATGACAACGAAGTAATAGTGCGTGCAGGCCGTGTTGCTAGGCGCAAGGTATCAAGGCCGAGGCCATAGATTTATTTTTTAGACACATTTAGCAATATTTTTTCCTTTTATTATTGTATACAAAAACAAATTATATAACCATTCGATACAGGTGTTTATATTCCCCCAAAAAGTGATTTTTACAGTTGATTTGATTCCTTAATAACCATCTAGCTGTGTTATAAAGCCCCGCGCTTCTTACGACACGACTAATAGAATTTTTCACATTAAAAAATTTAGTATAAATAAAATTTACATTCTGCAAAACGTAAATTTAGTTCGTCCATTTTACAGATAAACTTTTTTCTAAGTGACTACGCTATTGACCTAGCAAGGTATTAATAGCTTCACCAGACTACAATACAGTTAAACTTATTCCGATGATAAATATCTTCCTATTAACTTTATATAATGTTTACCATTTATCGCTGTTACAGAAGCGATTTCGTTATCTTAAACCATGTATCACAATATTATAGACTAGCTTTTGCCACTGGTTTCGTTCACGTTAATCTTGATTTGACCTATATCGCGAAAACAGTTCTTTTACTTGAATAAAAGAGACTATATTATTCTCTATGTGTATTACAACGTGTGCGTTATATTTCGTTACGATAGATTCAGTACTTAAAGCATGAAAGCGTAACAGACATTTGCATTAAAAAAAATACTCAGTATTGTATTTTAGTTTATTTCGTCTATTAAAATGGTCTAAGAAACTGAATATAGATAAATAATTAATCGTGTGCCCATAAAACACAGAATTTATTTACGAGTAAACTTAATATCGGAATTATTATTGTAATAAAAAACGGGAAATGTATCTAACCAATATGCTAATTTAATCACAATTAAAAGCCAATATTAATTACTATTATTCATTATTCCAACAGTCTTGAGTACGAACTAAAAAAAAACTTTGAAAATTAAAATAATACTAATAGATATATATGTATTACTAAGTATATATTGTATACTGAATAAATCTAAAAATATACTAACATTTAACATAATTAAATTCAATAATACTGTTTCAATATACATTTTGACAACTACTTGTTATAAAACTTTAATTTATAATTGATCATACCGTATATTCAACTTTGTATTTATCGATTAAGAAACAATAAAAAATCAATATCCTAACATAAAATATCGGCTTCTAACAACGAAATACCGGTTTCGGCTACAGATGTTTACACTAACTATCAAATTGCATTCATTCGTCCATGTCACGATCAGCGCTCGACTTATAATAAAAAGTGAATGTGAATTTATACAGTTTCTATTGAACGCCGATCGCAAAGAAATGGTGAAAATACTGCTAGAAGTTTTTCACGTTCAATAACAACCATTATTCTACTATTCTCAGACGTACGGTGAAGTAGAAACCTAGATAATTACAACCATATAACAATTGCTAGTAAAAAAATATGACTACTCGTCGCCGTAACACCATCAGAAACGAACGTATGTATGTATGTACACGCATGCATACAATTTGAAAGAATTATAAGATGTTTTAACTGTTTTTTCTTTGTCTACTTATTTGTAGATAAGGTGGATTATAATTATTCCCTTATTATATCCAGGCGTATAAAATTATGCAAATATGTCCAAATATTAAACTTGAGGCTACAAATCTCACCAAAATAATATTGGTCGACATTTTTTGCTCAGTTAATGTGTACGATATAATGTACTACAGAGGTACGTAATTGTAGTCCGGTGATGCTGTTAAGACCTTGCTTGGACAATAGCGTAGTCAGTTGAGAAAAAAAAGGGATATAAAGTCATTTCTGATTATAAATTTAATCACTCTACTATCATTGCCTGATTTTTGAAAATTTGGCAAAGTTATTTTCCTATCCTATATTATAATTATATGAATTGTTTAATTCTTCTACTTCTAGAAAGGTTTTTTTTTTAATTGTATTTATGCATTTTCAATAAAATGTGTTCACTGTACGTGAGGATATGTAGAACAAGTTCCAACGGTAGTTGTGATAATATGAGTTAAGTAGATAGGTATTACAAATAATATACATAATTATGTGTTACAATAATTGCAACATTAGGTTCTGGCTTGCCTGCAGCTAAACTAGGCTTACTTTGGTTTAAGGTATCAATGATATGTAAATACAACAATACTGATGATCCTGCTAACCGTAATTTATATACTATAAACTCTTGTTTCTATATAACGGGTCGATTATTATTATTCTATATATCGGATAAAAAGTGTTTACAAGTTTCCTCATTTCTTTTCGTTTAAACGATGTTTTTGGCGTTTGTTTATTTAGCGATTGCCCCAAATAGAGAAATACACTATTTTTTTACACAAATTAAGACAAATATAATGATTAATCACTGATATGAGTAAGTCATCTGTATTAAGATTAGTAATGCACGCACTTCTATTAATGATACTCCTAGTTTGCGTGTGCTTACGTTTTCATTTTAAATGCTAAACGCGATCTTTAGTTTGTACAACTGCTATCGATATACGTCTCTTGTTCATTTTACCTCGAGTATACCTACATATGTATATTATGATTAATATACAACACAATGTCGTATAAATGTGATGTTATTTATTTTTTGAAAACTTTCAGTGATTGCGTATTCATTTAATTCGAGCTAGAGTTTTTATTGTCCAGTATTATTTCGTGTTCAGTTAGTTTATAATGAAATTAATATCCGAATTTGGAACAATACATATTTTTCATAATTTGTTTACAACGTTAATTGCCGAAAAGTTGAAGTAAACATAAATTCAAAGAGATTATCGTATTAGCATTCAAAGAGCTTGACTAAGCATCCTATTATAACTGAATAATTTAATGCAAGAAATTTATTACCGTAACTCAACCATTAACTTATTGAAATTGCTGTATTTTGTTATAACCGATTAAATGGTTGTAGTCCGGTGAAGCTGTGAAGGCCAGTAAGGCCAATAGCGTAGTCAGTTAAAGAAAAACGATTAAATTATGTACATGAATAAAAACATAGAGTAATTTATTAATACTAATGTGTTACACTTAATATGCATAAATATCATACATATTTAAAAATAATAAGAATGCATAAATGCATTCTTTTTCGAATTAATGTTCTCTAAGAATCCTATCGATGTTTACATTCTGTATTAACGGTAGCGTGGCGACGCACGCAACATTATGCCTCATAATATCAACTTTCAAATCTTCATTATATTTTTCATTATTATCATACCCTGTTATATTAAATAAACCGTGTCCCAATTGTGATCGACAGTTGTACTACTTTAAAAATTCTTATGTTTTCGTATTGAGTAAAATGAATCCTTGAATGGAAACATATTTGTCCTGAATCCATATAAGGTTGTGATTTTGCGCCTTATAAGTAAACAAGTTCTTAATGCGTTCGCACTGCAACCTTAGCGGAGAGACGAGCGAACTCACTCCGCCACTACGACCATCTCCATGTACGAATACCATCATAAGAAAATATTTAATCAGGGTCGCTTCAGCATCGCAAGCTTGTTTTTGTTCTGGAGAATGAGTTCGTAGGTCGTGTTCCACTTTTATGCTACTATTAATTCGCTTCATAAGTGAGATTGTGTTGTGACAGTTGTATGAGTGAATCAATATAGACAATGATGTATTGGGAGCGGCAGCGGGAGAGCATCAACAAGTGAGCTGGTGAAACAGTTCTGGCGGCTACCGGACCGCGAGTGTCTTTGGTTTCTTCCTGGTGCGTAACTTTATTTGTGCATAGCGCTTCTCCACCGCGAGCAAGACATAGTGCTATTCTGGGCCGCGCGTGTGGGCGTCCGGCCGGAGCCTCACTTGCGCTCGCCGCCCGCTCTCGCTCAATATGATATGAGATGATTAACAGGATTATAGCGGATTATATATCAAAATTCGCAACAGCAGTGCTTAGTACTTATTAATAATGTAATTGCGGGGGTTATTATGAGAATGATATGATCAATTTACATTTTAATCTAAAAATCTGTTTGTTAGATATAAAAGTAGATGACCACTGACCTTGGTGCTGTGTATGCATTTGCCGCGTGAAGTGATGCTGTTCAGTGCGTTGCTGCACTATTTGTTCGCGGCGCTCGGAATGCTGCTGAACGCGCTGCTCGGAGCGCTGCTCCGACCACCTGGACTGCTTCTCCATAATGCGCCACCGCAGCACAACGCACAAAAAAAAAACTCTCACTCGACGCTACTGGTCCTTATCGTACAATAATAGTAGCTTCGGCGCTCGCTAAATAATAAATAAATACGCCACTGCGAAAAACTTATATTAGTCCACGGGTTCATTTAGCAGAAGTCAAGTCATTATAACCCAAGTCCAACAACCAAGACGTCGGTCGATTGCGAATAGTTAGCGGATAGTGCGGTACCGGTGAAGCGCACGCTGCGCCGGCGGCGCTGCGAGGGCGGAGGCGGGGGGCGGCGCGACCGAAATACGACGGGTTATTTTGAGCAAAACGCGCTCCCGCGTGCCCTCCTCCACGAGAGCCCCACTCCCGCGAGCCACCGATCCACTCGACACCAGTTAGTTTTGCAAGCCGTGAAGACTTAAACTCATACCATCCAAAATCTGGAATCCACTTATGAAAGAAATAATCTATACTAGATAAATAAATCATCATATAGTCTCCAAAAACCGAAAGGCTTCAACATCTTTAACAAATCTGATATAATATACGTCCATGTTATATGATATTTCACCGAGATTGACCACACGATGTTGAATATCGGGCAGAATGATTAAAAATAGTCGATGTCCCAATGTTGAACCTCTATGAATCGATAATAATTACATATTTTGTTATAATTATGATTTATTTCATATCAATTAATTTTACTATTTTTTGGTACCTACGACCAAATAATGATCGAACGAAAATGATTTGAAGTCATTGAACTCTTAACACAGTAAATAATCTGGCGACAAATCGCGTGACGGATAAAGAGCTTAAACTTATTTTTTTATTGCTTTTACAATATTTAATTGAAATATGCCTTTTAATTATTTTGCAAAGGACAAATTTAAAGATTTCACTATTGTTCTTTATATTATTACATAGTTAGTTTTAAAATAAATCCCAAAATTATTTTAGCATAATTAGGTTAATAAATTATTAATTTTTATTTTTAATGTTATCCAGTTTCGCTAGATTATTATTACACAACGGTAAATTATTTAATAATGGTATAGAGCAAAACCATTAGAGTAAACATTTTTTAAATATGTCTCAAATGAAACCAAAAACATGAAAACAATATTTTAAATTCATAATATCGAAGCGCAAAGAAAGTATTTAGTTTATAATAAATACAACAACACCGTAATTTCTCACTTTAACGGTACGCTGAATGTTTTAACAAACTGAATTCCTGAGAATTGTAGCGAAAATAAAACAAACATTCACTCTAAAAACATATGCATGATTCTTTTTTGAGACTAAAATTCGACCATGACTTTGATCATGGTGATCGAAATTCTATAGACATCTTATTACACACAGACCATAATTTTAATATTACCATGTCTGTAGTCTATTACTAAGCTCATAAACATACTT
Source organism: Antheraea mylitta (assembly GCA_014332785.1). Lineage (NCBI taxonomy): Eukaryota > Metazoa > Arthropoda > Insecta > Lepidoptera > Saturniidae > Antheraea > Antheraea mylitta. Next base: position 91,483 of record JACEII010000036.1, read on the forward strand.
TCCCAACCCAGCTTTTACGCTCAGGTATATTTACAATTAATGATGTTATTATTTAGTCTTATCTAAATAAAAAACAATTACAATATGTATGTAAGTACCTATTTGGCTAAATCATTTCTTATCGTGTTCCGTTACAGAACGACTCGTCATGGACTGAAATTCCATCAGTACCATCTTAATGGTTGGAAGTCCTCCACTGTGCAGTTCTCACGTTCGTTTTACCCACGTACGTCAGTTCTCTGAAACGAACTCCCAGCGGCAGTGTTCCCGGATTATTACAGCTTACCATCTTTCAAGAAACGAGCCTACTCCTTTCTTAAGGGCCGGCATTGTGATTCTTCTCGTATCGCAGATGTCTGTGGGCGGCGGTGATCACTTACTATCAGGTGACCCGCATATTCGTTTGCTACCAATAGTATAAAAAAAAATATGGATTCCAAATTTGCACATAAAAAATCGAGTAAGTCAATCAGCCAGAAGACAAAAAAGCGATTATCAGAAATATTGTGGAAATTGACAAATTGATGTTCAGTTATCATTGTATGTTGTTACATTGTTGTCCTGTAAAGAGAAGATTTGCTTTCATTTTTCTTTCTCTGGTTCGTCCGTGCGTAACCTGGAGAAGCAGCTAGATATTCATAAATTGAGATGCTTGAAATAAAATAGAAAAGTTATATATTATTGCCAATAGATATTCTCGTAAGCAACATGACTAAATTAAGCTACTTGTGACTGTACTATTAAAAATATGGAATAGAACCATCTAGAAACTAAAACGTACTGGTAAACTGTATGTATTTAGAAGCTGTGAACTCCTCTTTCTTATGGCATGGGTCCTTTAGGCGTACCCTAGAGATATATTATCAAAGAAGGTGGTATAGCCACGCTGAAATTGTTATTGGTAGTACCACCCTCTCACAGAAAACCGACGTGAAGTAACAGTGCTTGCATTGTTGCGTTTCGTTCGGTTAGTGAGAGTGCCGGAGGTCCATCTCCCCCTTTCTCTTCCCTCCGCCCCTCTTTTCGCTTCTACCTACCCCACCAACCTCAGGCTGACAAGGCACTTGCGACTCCCCTGATGTTGCTAGTGGCTATGGACAGCGGTGATCACTCAACATCAGGTGACCCCCCTGTTCACTTGCCTATGATGTAAAAAAGGCAGGTCGCAGGTCGCCATGACAACGGCAATTCGTGTTGAATTCTCGAAGAGGCTGTTTGGAATGTAGCATGCCCATCATGGGACAGAACACCATGTAACTGATTTTGGCGATTTTTTTTTATTAATGGTGTCATCTCATGGACGGTTTTTATCGATATTTAGACGCGGTAGGTGACGCCGTTGACGAAATCGAAATGATTTTTTATTTCTCCGTCCAAATTGTCTTTTTATATTTCTCATAAAATAATGTAAAAGCTTTTTTCAATCCTTTTCAATTACTTGTTAAGTTTAGTCACAGGAAAATGTTTGCATATTGTGTTCTCTTGTACCACTTATACAGTTTTCATTATATAAACTTTTACTATGAAGTGCCATGTAGTTGATGTAAAAGTAACACATACCATATTAGTAAATTAATAAGAGAAATTAATAGTATATTAATATCTATTAGTATATAATAGCATGATTGTAGGGATTTTTCTAATGCTCGCATAGTTAGATACAGTTCCAAGTTGAAAACTTGACACTCAAGTAGTGCCTCGGTAGCTGCAGTTGAGAGCCTTTCTTGTTTTAAGAATATTACTATCACTACACCTATAAAACACTAGGATATTAAAAAAAGCAATCGACGAAAATCAATATTAAGAAAGAAAAATTACATCTATCTTTTTTATATTATAGGAGGCAAACGAAGAGACGTGTCACCCGATAGTAAGTGATCACCGCCGTCCATAGACACTAGCAACACCGGAAGAGTCACAAGTGCAATGCTGGCCTTTTAAATATCTATTATTAATTATATAAATAAAAATGAATTGTAAAATATGTTGCTAAGCGTAAAACTCGAAGACAGTTGGTCCAATTCAAGTAATTTTTTATTTATTTATTCCTTGAACTCTGAGGAAAGTCTTTATGGAGAAAAAAAAAGGAAATTATAATTTTTTTTTTCTCGAACTGACTTCGCTATTGGCCTTGTTTTTTTGGCAATTACAGCTTCACCGGACTACATTATAATTTACATCGGACGCAGTTGCGGGCACAGCTAGCTTCTAATAATAATAATTTGTGATTCATCAACATGTTTCCAATAGAAACAAATAGTACAAATAATGGACGCTGTCCAATTCACAGCCAGAAGGAAATGTTACCAGAAGGCCAATACTTATCCGTTGACCAAGGTATTGGCTAATACTCTAGGTATTACTAATATTTATATTATTAACATATTATTATTTAGTACCATCATAACAACGTCTTGTTATATTTAGCTATACGATAACCTGCAAATGAACTTATGCTGCAAAAGGTTTTTCTAAAGGAGAGACGGATTAAGCCATAGGCCAGTCCACGATACAATGTATTGGATATTGTAGACTTGAAGAAATGTTATGTATTTTTCTAACTATACTGTAATACTAAGCCGGTGTGGTTTGAAAGCGTTAGTGTTTTATACTTTAGAGAACTTACGTAATCAAAAAGATCAATGATGGACATGCAATAATGGCAGATAGTGATTTAACTGGTAGTAATTCGAGATGGTAGAGCCATGCTGAAGATATTACTGGTTTCAGCATGAATGGGAAGACTCGCCCGGGGTAGTACCACCCTCTCACAGAAAACCGACGTGAGGTAACAGTGCGTTTTGTTAGGTCAGTAAGGAGTTGTTCAGGCGTGTATGTGTTAGCTAGGTTAGCTAAGATAGGTCGTGATTTTGCATGCAACAGGCAACAGCCAAGCCGAGGTGTGCCGTGCACCCTTGAGCTAGTTGCCCAAATAAAATCCGCTGAGTGCCTTAAGCGCTCGCCATAGTCGTTTGGTGAAACTGTTAAGACATTGCTAGGTCAATAGCGTAGTCAGTTCGGTAAAAAAAAAAGAAAAGCATTTCTCTCGTTGAATATGTGTTATTGTTTTTAAACTATTCGTTTACGTTTAGTCTTATTTCTCTAAGGAAAATGGTAACATTATCTCCTCGTAATAATAATTTTAATTCAACTTATATGAATATTATAATATATATATTAATATTTCTTAAGTTATCTGTCTTTTTATCTATACAGCGTAATTATTATATTTAACAACATAATATTACAGCTTTATCCTTATATATTTTTTTTTAACTCCCAATTTATTATGACTATACTATACTTAATGCTTACAGAAAACCATGATGTTATTTTTTTATGTTATGTGGGTACACGAACATGAGGGTCACCTGATGTTAAGTGATCATCATCGTCCATAGACACTAGCCACACCAGGGAAGTTGCAAGTGCGTTGCCAGCTTGTGTTTGGGAAGAAGGGTTGGGAGGGGGAGAGGAGAGGAGAGGGGAGCGGAGGTGGGCCTCTGGCACTCTCGCTGACCAAACGAAACGCAGCAATGCAGGCATTGTTACTTTATGTCGGTTTTCTATGAGAGGGTAGTTCCATCTTGAGATAACATCCTTTCTGTAGTTTTTAAATTATCTATATACGCTTAAACAAACAAACAGTAATTTTAAAAATTATTCTAAGATATTCTGTCACTTAATACTTTATTGCTTAACTCCTGGACTGTCCAAAACCATAACTTTTTTAAGCAAGTGTTCAACGCTTATCTAATTTTTTTGTAATAAGACGGAAAGGGTTTATTCTCCATACAAGGAATGTAGACCTTAAAATACGCTGATCAACAGACTGTTAACAGCATAAGTTTAAGCGTAGTTAGTACAAAATAAGACAAACTTAAACAATAAAAAAATAATGAGTTAAAAAAATTGACTACGTATTTAAAAATATAATTTGCCGTTTTATGATCTGGGTCTTAAAAAATCAACCATGGGATTACTTTATTTTGAGATATATTCAATGTACAGACACGAGAAGTTTACGATTTTATTATATATACACGTACAAGATAATGTTGTCCGTTATTATAGTATCTAAGATAAAGCTTTGTGTTTCATCTCTTCATTACGGTATTGCACTCGAAAACGTGTGAATCATGATACCCATTTGGATGTGTAAGTATCATTCGTCAATATGTAACTCTATGTTTAAATGTGCGTGATGAAATTCGAAAATATTATTTAAATGGCATACTTTATTATAGGCAAAAAATATTCATAGTAGATCTTTTTTTCTCGAACTGACTACGCTATTGGCCTTACTAGGCCTTCACAGCTTCACTGAACTACTAAGGCGAGCGCTTAAGGCACTCAGCCATTCATAGCAGATCATGTATGTTTGAGTAGGTATTAGAGCCACGCTGAAGCTATTACTGGTTTTAGCAGGAATGAGTTGACTCGTCCGGGGTAGTATTACCCGACTCGCAGAAAACCGACGTGAAGTAACAGTGCTTGCATTGCTGCGTTTCGTTCGGTCAGCGAGAGTGCCGGAGGCCCACCTCTCCTCACCTTACCCTTCTCCTCTTCTCCTTCACCACCCTCCCTCTCCAAACAAAGGTTGGCAACGCAATTGCGACTCCTCTGGTGTTGCAAGTGTCAATGGACGGTGGCGACCACTTACCATCAGGTGACCCACCTGTTCGTTTGCCGCCTATGATATAAAAAAAGAAGTAGAATTTTGTCATCAATTGATTTCTTATTGATATTGATAAACAAAAAACCTTGATACATTATATACCTAACTAAACCTTCCTCGTGAATCACTTTATCTTCTGGTGAAAGCTGCATGAAAATCCGTTCAGTAGTTTTTGAGTTTATTACAGAGGACTTCGTTTTGTACTATGGAATGATACAGTTAAAAATCTTAAACTGCGTTACCTACCTCTATGTGCCTTCAGATATTTCGTTTTTTTTTTAATTTGAATTAACTGTTTACTATTTTATAGTGGATAAATGATGTTATTGGCTTTATGGCTATCTATTATTATTATGATCCTTTATGGCCATTTTTAGATTATAATCCACAACGGCCCGCGCCGGAGCGTTCGCGGCTCGATGGATTAACCTACTAACTGCGTCGTCAGTCACGTCGGTATAGTAGACATAGGTGTCAATGTGCCTGGATATTGCCACTATAGCATGTGAGATTATAAAAATATTATGCTATAATATTGTTTCAAAGTATACTTCTTTCTAGGTCAGTTCGAAGTAGTAATAAGTAGAACAAAGGCAGACCGCCTAAAATCTACTTTTTCCATATTTTGACAATATTTTACAAGTAATCACGATATAGCTATGTTACTAAATATAAGATATAGTATTTAAATATGAAAGTTTATAGACTTCGAATGGAACGATAACGTTGTATGTTGATCTAAATTCTCTGTCATAAAATGGTTGGTAATGAATATAAAATTTTATGCTCTTATACTCCTATTCTATACTTCTTGGTATGAAAGACTTCAAAGACAGTTCTATAGTAGCGACCTATCTGAAACCAACTTCGAACAGAATTATTTCCCTATTTCTATTTGGCTGTATTAGACGTATGTGCTTGTAATCCGTAATCCTAACATCGTGTGGATCATAAATGAGTAACTGGTTAGAAATGAACAGATAGTAAATACTTGGTATATATATCATGAGCTCAATTTAGTTATGTCCAATCTTACAACGACAACTCATTGCGAATTCCTTTATTAACACCGATTAAGTTTCTAAATATTCCTATGCGTCATTGGAGGCAGAGGAGTACGATTAAATATTACTGTAATTGATTCACCACAGGGATGTCGCTGTAAGCAAACATTATTAAACTCGTAAGTAATGGTGAGATCAGTCATACGCTGACGCATATTTACCGGTTTATTTTTGGGTTGAAATGCAGGAGTTAGCTGGTGGCTAAGGGGGTGCATGTGCATGCAGGGGGGAAGCGGTACAGGCACGTAGCCAAAGGAATCCGGAGCGTGCGTCTCTTTAAAATTCTTATACACAACGTGCTTTTGTTGTAATAACTTTTGAGTTTAGTTTATAGATTATTTCTTGGCAATATTTGATTAGTAGTTGAGAAATCCGAACAGAACGACGAAAGTCATATGCCAATGGTTACAGTTATTTTTATTTTGTATGATCAAATACTGAAGCGAAGATACATGTGATAGAGCATTAAATCAATATATCGAAGCGTTTGATTAATAGTCTAAGCTTCAGATGAAAGATAACATTTAGACTTAGAACTTATAATAGGTAGAAATATATCGCTGAGTGCTTTTTCGTTCGTTCGAGTACTACCTGAAGGATAATTCTATTTACACGCTTAGCGTATTATCATCTTGAAACACGTTGCTATAAAAAGTAAGTTAAACACTAAACTTAACGCAATGTAAAAGAGTGTTTAATAAATTATATAAGGAAAATAATGAATACACTTATTTTGTAAGAACAAATGCTTTGCTAAGCATTGATATAACTGGTGGTACATCAGATACATTTTATATGATGGAGTCCGTACTTAATAAAGTTTTATTATACTTTTGAGTATAAGGCTGATGCTGTCACCAACATTGAATTGCATTGTACTAAAGAAATAAAGAAACAAATTACAAAGAAAATGTATTATATTATGTCATACGTGAAGCCAACGGAGAGTGTAATAGCTCTCATAGATAAAGACTTTAACCTAATTGGAACCAACGATTTAGCGCATAGCATTTACGCAAGTCACATAGAAACTTTATTCTACACAACTGTAGTCTGTTGGCCATAAAGCGTGTCATAAATTACAGAGTCAGCAAGTTGCTTCAAGTAGTCAGAAGTATATATTAACTTGATAGCTTATTATTGGAGCTTTCGAAGAATTGTGTCTTTCCTGAAATTCCTGACAGAGTGAAATTGGAATCGATTTCCAAGATCTACACATTACAAAAGCCACCGAATGGATTTCATTAAAATAGTAAATTGTAATGCGAAATGGGCTTTATGTTGCCAACGATATAAAATTTCGCTCCCACACTCTGTTACTAAGTGCATGTCTGAGGTGTCGAGTTATTACTGGAAGGCGAAATAACTACAAGTTTATGCGATCAAATGCATATGTGTATACATCGTTGAGCGCTTTATGTTTGCCATATTTATAACCTGCAAAGTGCCGTATCAGTTTTCGCTCCAAAGAAGAATCTCTTTGGATTATTACATGAAAATGAAACTGGTTTACATATTGGCGCTGTGTGAACGGAATTGAATTAAATTTTTAAAACATGTACATTTTTTGGCAAGTTCTTGCCTACTACTGACCGATTAATGATTAACTTTAGAACCATGACGTCGTAAGTCGGTGCAGGACCGATTTACACCTTATTCTTGAATGTTAATATTAATGGAGATGCTTTTTGCTGAACGATTTAAGTTCTTAATTCTCATGTTTAGTTGAACTAACAAAACAAAGAGCAGTTTCAAGAAAATTGTGTAAAAACAAGACATATTTAAATGCTAACATTGTTTGATTCTGAATATGAGATGTAATAGTTTCGGTTTTAATAATTTGAAATATGGAGTTGGAGAGTATATTTATCAAGACGGTTTTTTTTTCGAAATGACAACGCTGTTGACCTGAAAAGGTCTTTACAGCTTCACCGAACTACCGAGGCGCTGAAGGCACTCAGCCGATTTGGGATGCTTGGGCGACTAACTCAAGGGTGCACGGCACACCTCGGCTTGAGCTGTCGCCTGTTTTGTGCAAAAATCGCGACCTATCTGAGCTAACTATGCTAAGCCATCTAGATATACATACGTATATAAGTTATTGAAGTATGCATGTGTGCCAAGTATGCGTGCCTCAACAACTCCTATATATATTTTGTGTCGGAAAATTCCTCTAAACTGTATAGTATGGGATAGGATAAGGATAAATAAGGGTAGAACTCTTTGTCGCTTATATCCTGAAAAAAAAAATAGCGTGTAAGCGTGTAGGCGTGCACGTGTGTGTATGGGTGATGTTGTAACAGTGATGTAAGATTTTGTGTCACTGTATCGCGTGAGCAGCGTACTCAAGGGCTCCACGCCGAGGGAACGGACCTAGGCTTGAGCCGTTGCCAAGGGGGGCCTAATCTGGTGTGCGGGAGTGAAATTTACCCCCAGACCACGGTGGCGTGATCTGTGGTTACCCGGACGTGGGCGTAAACACGCTCTGTTTTAAGAGACAGGCTGGTACTGATCGTTCGCTGACGTGATTGAATTCAGGAGGGTCGGTAAAAATGTGTCACGGTCGTCTTGTATACTGCGCAGCGTTGGATACGGGTTCATAGTTCACGGCGGATACCACTAACGGGCTGGGATGATTCGGGGCTTTTTCAAAATGACTACTTGTGAGTGAATTTATATACGCCCAGACAGAAGGCATCTCCAGGTCCCTGTGGAGATCCTTATTCCGGACGTACCATGGGGCACCGGTGATTTTACGTAGGGTTCGGTTCTGGAGAACCTGCAACTTATGAATACGAATTTGCGCGTGTGCAAAGACCGGACAACTCTACGTCAAAATAGGACGGATTTCCAAAACGGTATATAAGATCTGTAGACAGCAAAGCCAAAAATTAAACCAGCTATTAAATGGGACGACAATATCTAGACAAAGTTTTAACTTTTCGAATAGAGTATGTTTTATGTCTAAATATAGGCGATATATGTGTACATTTTCACGATAATTCGCAAAGGTAACCAATGAGTACGGTGAAAATCTGGAAGAGAGAGATTTCTCGTATCGTGGTCACTACGAATATAGTATCTATGCAGTAGTAATAATAAAAATACGGTCATTAAATTAACATACAAAAATAACGCATGCATATAGAGAACAATAATTATTCGCAGTAGAGCTTTAACCATACCTCATGCAAATTCTTTGTTTTTTAACAAAGTTTGAATAAATGAATATGTACTTGTACTAGTTTTAAAACTAAATCCAGTTATTTAATTAAATTTATTACTATGATCAAACAGTTTTCTAAATATAAAGGTATACTTACGTTTGCCTTATTATGGTTATAATTTGTTATGTACTTGAGAAGTATTTCGCATCCTATATTTTTATACTGATTGTATGTAGCAAATCGATAGGAAAAAATTGATTAGGCCATTTCAGCTAAAAATTTATTACCTAACGTTTTAACTTTATGTAAATGTATTTATATTTCGAGACAATATATTGATTTTCGCTTCTATACTAATACTATAAAGAGGTAAAGTTTGTGAGTTCGTGACATTGTGACGTTGTAGGAGGCAATCTCAGGAACTACTGGTCCAATTTGAAAAATTCTTTCAGTGTTATATAGCTCATTTATCGAGGATGGTTATAGGTTATATACCATCACGCTAAGACCAATAGGAACGAAGCACAAATGAAGAATGTTTAATAAACAGGGATTTTTTCCTCTTGAGAGCTTCCGGTGCGTGTTAGCGTTAGCCCAAAGTATCTATTCCACGCGAACGAATTCGCGGGCAGAGACTAGTAAGTTATATCTTATAGGCCCCTCCTTGCCCTGCCCTGATTATAAAAAAATCCTTGGCGAATGAATACCTAAACCTTCCTCATGAATCACTTTATCTACTGGTGAAAACTGCATGAAAATCCGTTCAGCAGTTTTTGAGCTTATCACGAACAAACCTGTGTCACAGTACACATATAAAAGGCAGTACGGAAACTACCTATAAACGCTCGCACCAGCACACTCACACAACCATGCGCATCGACTGTGCTGTCCTTAGAGTAAGTACCTTTTAAAATCTCTCGTCGATGCGCATGGTTGTGTAAGTGTACCGTTTTCGAGCATTTGTATGTAGTTTCAATATTGTCTCTCATATTTATACTGTGTCTGTGTGGTAGACAGACAGACAGACAGAGAGACGTGGTAAGAGACTTTGTTTTATAATAATATAATGATATTTTTACATATTTACTTTTTTATCTATGAATTTACAAAATATAAAATATCGTATTGTTCTCGGAAGGAGTGTTTATTTTTTTAAGTATATCTAATAATATTGAATATTTATTAAATGGAAATTGAAAAAAAAATTGATTCCGTGCCAAAAATAATACTTGTCGTTTTTCAGTTCTAACTTCTAAAAACAGAAATCATTAGATTGACTATTAATAGGTAAATTTAAATTTGACTTTGAATAATTCTGTTAGAAAGACTTTAAGATATCATCAGATACATTTATGTTGATCATTCGAATCTCTACAAGAATATTTCAACGTTTAACACAAAAAAATATCTTGTTTTTTATCAAAATACAGAATTACAATGAAACATTTAGAAATGTTTTCTTTTTTCTTCATATGAGACGCAATGTTTTTTTTTTTTCAAGAAAACATTCATTCACGCGCATATGATTGTAAGAATCATAAAAAAAGCAGCTAACCGAAGAAAAAACTTAAAACAAATGAATAACTGTGTTCTGTTTCGAATTTTTAAATTATATGTAGTCTTTAAATTTCATAATTAGCACATTGGAATTATAAACATTAATCTCGTTTTCAAACCTATTGGCACTCTGAACAATAATTACAGTAAAACCCCGATTAACGTTGTTTCGTTTAGCACTGTTTCGATTTTTTTTCCCTAAATTTGTTGTTTTTGCTAAAATGTCATTTGGAATTGGCAATAGAAACGGAGAGAGAGAAGGCTTATCGCAATTTGATACGATTCAGTACTCACTCCTTGGGCGTGTTACATAAGCGTAATGTTAAGTCACCAAGATTTGTTAGTCCTGATATAGCTCTATACTAGTCAGAGTGAAAGTCGTGGTTATTTAAAAATTATACAAATGCAGGTAAGAGAATCGTTGTAATCAAAGTCCGTTGAATGTCTAAGATTAGCAATCACATGCTTGACAAGATTATCGAACGATTTGATGATAGACTCCTTTTGCATCAAACCCAACACTGTTTCGATTTAACACTTTTATTTGAATTGTGGGATTCTCAGGAATTACAGGCAGTGTTAGGCTTCCCGATATCCGAAGCAGTTTATCAGAGTTTCTTCTCTCCTCTCCTTCTCTCCTTAACATATTTTTATCGTTTCAAATGTTTGTTAACGTTATTCTAAGCATAAATCTATACAATTCGACATTCGATATGGTGACAAATATTATAGCTTATCATTTGTTATGTTAAAATTGAAAGTTAAAAATAAAACTTTAAATAACGTTTCTAAAAACCAGTTTTACCATTACAACAGATATTATGAACTAATTTATTAATAACTAGCTGATCCGTGCAACTTCGTCTGCACCAAATTGGTTATCACTGGTTTCAATTGTATTTTTAAACGCGAAAAAATTTTAGGATTCTTTTTTCACTAACTTTGAAACGTTATTAAAATGGAATTATTATTGAAAGATATTTTCAGTACAAATTTTATCTTAATGGCTAATTCAGTTATTTACTCAATATTTAGACCGATTTATTGCCATAAAAATAAATAAAAATAATATAATATGTGTACGTAGTGTAGTAGAATAACTTAGCTATAGCTATAGTTTAGTGCAGTACTGGCTGCACGATAAAGATTGCGATAATTGGAGCAGCGTATGTTATCGACGCATATAGTTAAGATGGCTTCAGTCCTAAGTTTACGTTTACATTTACGTTTATCGTTCTTTCATTGTATATGGTGAAATCTAAATATCAATAATGTGTAATAAAATGAAATTTGTTCTTTGCTATGGAAAAAAATAATTAGTTTTAAATTAATTATTTTTATTTATAAAATATATCAGCGGTCGTATGATTGTTTATAAAAAATGTGTCTGACTGTGTTAAATTCATGTTTTTAAATGCGTTTAAAAGTTACTAAAAAAATGTTCCTAAACTTATTCATAAATCAAAATTAATTAAATCAAAATGTGCATTAAAAATACAACGTTAACCAGCTACCAGGTGTGCTAAATTGTGTCTATTGGTATATTGATACTTTGTGTAGGTGGTAGTGCCACGCTGAAGCTGTAACTGGTTTCAGCATGAATGGGTTGTCTCGTTCGAGCTAATACCACCCTCTCACAGAAAACTGACGTGAAATAACATTGCTTGCGTTGTAGTGTATCCTTCGGTCAGTAAGAGTACCGGAGACCTAGACTTCCCCTTTCCTCCTTAGTCCTCCCCCATATACAGGTTGGCAAAAAAATGTATATATATTGATATATTAAAGAACCAGGTATTCTAAAATTCTTGTCCTTCCAACGTTGCCGGCTCTTGTACTAAGGTGTCGCAAAAAAGTCTTGTTACGTAAACTACAAATTTTTATTTTTCGGTATCCTGGAGAACCCCTTGCCTTTTATGGGACAAAAAGTATCCTGGATGTAGCCTTGTAATATCAGTTATCACTGCGTCAAGTTTCGTCAAGATTGGTTCAATACTTTCAGAGTGATGCGTGTTCATAGCGACAGACAGACAAAAATTGTAAAAAAAGTATTTTAGGCTTCTATATCGGTAACATAGTCTATCCTGGTTAAAATTTTCAAAAAATATTTAATGTACAGATTTCGACTAGCTACAGTTTTATTATAGTATAGATAAATGACCACAATTTGAACAGGAGTTCAAAGGCAAGATGAGGTGTTATGGATGCCAACTTCTTACATAGCGCAAAAGGAAAACATAAATTTAATTAGATATCTTCTTGATACAAAGGCAGGAGGTTGTAAATAAAAAAAGACTGAATGATTTGAAATATAAACATACTGACTTCGAAATTTATGTAATTTTGTATGTATAATCGTTTATTACGTTTCTATATTTGTAAGAAATACATTTTTGTTTTATTGTCAAGAATATAATTAATAAATATAATGATAAAATATCTGACCAATTGTCTACCCATATTCCCTTAACCCCATTATTGACTTAACTAGACCGCTCTCGGCAACGGCTCAAGCCTAGGTCCGTTCCCTCGGCATGGAGCCCTTGAGTACGCTGCTCATGCGATACAGTGACACTAAATCTTACATCACTGCGACAACATTATACATATCACCTCCACACACGTGCACGCAGACATGGTTATATATGAAAGTGGTAGGGTTTTATTTTTCCCTTATCGAACTGAAATAGTTTAGAAAAATTATCCAACTCAAACACATATAAGAGTTGTCGAGGTATGTATGCTTGGTACACATTGGGTCGCGAATTGCATGTATCAGGCAACAGCCCAAGCCAAGGTGTGCCGTGCACCCTTGAGCTAGTTGCCCAAATAAAATCGGCTGAGTGCCGCAAGCGCTCGCCTTATTAGTCCGGTGAAGCTCTTAAGACCTTGCTAGGTCAGTAGCGTAGTCAGTTGGAAAAAAAAACGCTATACATTGACGGAACGTATCGCTTTAAGCGGAGTCTTACTGTATATATAGTTATTACTTTATATACTTCATCAAACAGTACCAGGGCGACCGAGCCTAGCGTGGATCTTTAAAAAACATTTTTAAATTAAAAGAAACTGTTACGTTTGCCTCATAACATTAACATTAAAAAAATCTCTTCTGCTGTCACTCGGATTTGAACTGGGGTTACACGGATTTTCGAAGTAACCGATTTCCATCTGAGCTATTTTTGTTTTAACAGCGCTGGCGAAATTTACCTTTATATTCTGTCTATATCTTTTCATTGCCTGAAAACTCAGTTAAATAAAGTTTTCATGAATACAATCTAGCTAGATCGATTAACCGTCCCCGAAACTACCTACTTCCTAAGTTTCACGGAAATAGATGACGCCGTTTCCGAGATCCTTGATATATACCAAATATAAAAGTATACAAGAATTGCTCGTTTAAAGTTATTTGATTGATTGATTAGATTAGATTAGATAGATATGAGGGGTTGAACAATTTCAATACAAAATATAAATATTAGATGTACACAGGCTGCTATACTACGCGTCGCTGGTTTGACGTAATCCGTGCAAGCTCAATATGGTCCGTCATGCTTACTAGCATTTTATGACGCGAAAGTATAAGTTTATCTGTTTTCAAAATTACACCGTAAAATGTACCTAAATAAGTCTTCACTCTAAAAAACTTCAATGATCCTGTACAATGAGAGTCAAATTATTTAATAAATCACACCTATTATGAAAAAAATATATTAATAAATACTCTGTGGTTAATTATCTGTTTTCGGTTATTACTCTTGAGAGTATTAATAATCAGGCAGTGTTATCGTAATGTTCGAGAAAGAAACAGTAACTAATGGGTATGAAAGAGAAATGTAAAAGGCAGGATACGAACAATAAATATTCATCTAATTATCGTGTAATTTATAAAAATTGCAAAACGTTACATAACAACATATTACGTAACTGTAAAAGAATTGATAACAGATTATGACAATAAAATAATACAACTTCCTCATTCGGAGTTTTTGGCGGGATTTTAGTCTGTCATGTAGTTGATTTTATATTTTATTCATAATCTTGTGCTATTTGACTTTATATTGTGTAAATTTGGTAGGGTTTTACGTAATATAGTTGGTTTGTTGTGCATAAGTGAAGTGAATGGAAAATAATACCACGGAGCATGAAATTGTGAGATGCCACAAAAACTCCCTGGAAGGTTCTAACAAGGGATCCACCATCTTGTTACAATATTGATTCACACAATGTTTAATATTGAAATGATCGTACGACGCTTGTGATATTATTGACTACGTGACAATGGCAGTAATAATCGGAAAAATTGATGACCAAAAATAAAGTAAAAAAAACTACCTCATTCATCCTCTTTTATATTTTTTATACATATAATAAGAATGTGAATCTAAAGAGTCTGTACTTTATAGATATTCGTGAAAAAAATTGTTATAGGTATCTAGGAATAAGTAATAAAATACATTCCAATCATAATTAGAAATGTCTGTCTGTCTGTATGAATACGCATCACTTCTAAAGTACTGTGTTCATAATAAAAAATAAAGTCATCAAGCATATCTTCGAGAAAAACTTAGTCTTTGTATCATTTAAATCCGTCCATTCTATCAAAAGTTATTATAATTTGAATGACGGCTCGAATTAAATACGAGAGAAAAGTAGGTAAGTAAATGGACTTAATGCATTCAGATGATTTTATTGATGATTTTTTTATATAGGGTTCCACGTGGACGAAGTCGCGGGCACAACTAGTTATTGACAAAGGTACAGTTCTTAATGCTTATTTAGATAAAACCAAGAATCACCAGTTTTTTAAGGAATTTATGCTCGCATGAGCTATAACGGCTTTGCACTCCGCTATCGCCATCTCAATCGCAAAAGTAAATGATGTACTTTGAAATAATTCCGCAATAAAGAAAATATTAAAATTTCACATCTCTACGATAAATGATCTAAACAGTTTATTTGGATAGAAAGTTTAATGCAGTTAGTATATCGTGATCGCGAATGGAGGGAGGTGGAGCGCCTGGCCACGATGGCCACAACTCTTGTGGTCAGGCGCATAAGGAGGTTGGGCCTCAGGGTGGCCCTTGAGAAGACCGAGGCCATACTTTTTCATGGGCCTCACCCTGGACGGGCGCTGGCGTTTCGAGCCCCATTTTGCGGGGCTCCCCAATGTAGGAGGGCCGAGTGCCGGGTACCGTCGACTCTATATGGGAGTCGTGCGGGCGATGGCAGCCTACGGGGCACCGGTGTGGGCAGACGCCCTCGGTGTCGATAACGTGTGCGCGCTGTGTAATGCGCAGCGCACAGTGGCACTGAGGACGATCCGGGCGTACCGCACGGTGTCCTCGGCGGAGGCCTTTACGCTTGCCGGTTCCCTTCCTTGGGAGCTGGAGGCAGGGGTTCTCGCCGCCGTGTACGAAATCACGGCGGCGAGGAAACGTAGTGGGGAGCCTCCGGCTCCCAGGTAGATAAAAGTCAGGAGGCATGAGTTGCGGGAGGGTGCAATTAGGAGGTGGATGCAGGACCTGGCGAACGCGCGCTTTGGGACGTACACCATTGACGCCGTCCGTCCGGTCCTATGGGAGTGGATTAATAGGGAGCGGGGCTCCCTGACGTTCAGGCTGGTGCAGGTACTGACCGGACACGGTTGTTTCGGGTGGTACCTGCACCGGATCGCTCGCAGGGAGCCGACCGCCTGTCACGAGGGCGGTGCTGAGGAAGATACCGCTCAGCACACGCTTTCCGAGTGTGTTGCGTGGGAGGGACAGCGCCGCACTCTAACGGCGGCGGTAGGAAGGAATTGCATGGCGGAGACCACACTCGGCAGCGAACAGGCGTGGCGAGCAATGGCCTCCTTCTGCGAGGAGGTCATCTCGCAGAAGGAGGCGGCGGAGAGGGCCCGTGAGGCGGACCGACTAAGTGGCTGTCTCCGCCAACAGAGGACCGGCAGGTGGAGGCGCGCTTTGCCCAACTCCTTCTGCCACTGTAGCCGGACCTGAGGGGATAGGCGAGGGGAGCTCATCTCCTCATTGCACAGGTCCGGTGGACGAGGGGAGGCAGCTGGTGAGAGAGAATAACCCACCTTCTCCCCCGGGAGGGTGGGTATCCATAAGGGATTTCCCCACGTTAAAACTCCTTCTTCAGACCACGAGTTGGTGCCTTGATGAAGGGTCAATACCTGCTGGGTAGAAGCACTGCAGAGGCCGTTCCTGCCCACCCGGCTAAATGGTGCAAGAAGATCACCAAGGGGTTAAGTCAGTAGAAATCTGACATTCTCATCTGGGCTGATATATATATTTATTTCCTAACAAAAAACACCGGTCAACGTTATCACTTCAATAATGCAATAAATATTCATTAATTAATAAATATTTTACAATTTTAACTAACATAATGGCGCCCATTTAGTACATAAACTAGAATGTTTTGTGTGCCGTAAATGTGTTAAATTTGGCACGCGGAATGCTACTTCAAGGCTGAAATTATTTTGTTTTCGAAGCACGACACAGTGATTAGTTATTGAAAACAATTTAGTTCTACGAACTATTTAAAATATAGATAATCTTTGTTATAACTGAAGTCAGCGAGAGCTGTATATCTATATAAGTATATTAGATACGACAAATGATTTACCAATTAATTTTTTCATCCTAACTAATTTATGAGTAGACGGCTGGCTCGGCACCAGGGCTTTTGTTATGGCGTGCATTGGTCATCCGCGCTAATCTATGTTTAGTTTTATATACTCGTAAAACTGTCGCAACAATGAGGGAATGTTGCCAATATGACAAAAAAACTTGCCAATAATTAAACCTAATTCTTCTGGTAACTGGAGATGTACTGGAATGTTTTCGCATCGCGGAGTTCTATTTTAGATATGAAGCCCACTCTCCGGTTGCACAGGTAAGATGGGAATTATGCGATGCCAGTTGTTTCTAGGTGGGTCGGATATTAATAAGACTACAGCTATATTAAACTCACTTCAGATTCAGAAGATCGCATCGTATTTCACCTTTATTATTCATATGTTAAAATTAGATATTTTTCAAAATATAAGTAAGATTGACTTTGCAGTGTCATTTTATTAATATCTGATGAATTTCATGCGTCAACCATTTTTAACCGGTTAATCGTTAACTTTTCCAATCGTATCTTCATGATAAATTATTTTAATACATAACTAAATTTACATTAAAAAATTTCAAACTTCTAAAAATATATATTAAAACAAATATACATTTCAATAATTCTTTCAACGTTTCATATATCATCAGAATGGAAGAGATGTATTTACTGTACAGTCATAAGTACGTAGATCAGGAATAGCACAGTATCAATGTAACAACATCTCATCCGAAAGAAGGTCACCTGTATTGCGCAAAGGGTTACTCATTGAATGCCATCAGGTTTTAGTCAGCGCACGGGAGTGATTCGGGTGCGCACTCGTGGGCGACTAACGCGCCTGTGTTTTTTATTTTTTATTTTTCGACCAAAATACCAACCACCTACATACATCGTTGCCAAATAATGAACACTGATCGTTGCATTTTGCGGCTCCGCGTTAACAATGGTATTAAATGCATTTTGATATGTTCTCGTGCTTATTCTATTTACGCATTATCTTTGATTCTTTTGACTTTCCTATATGTGGTAACATGCCCGTAGAGGAATGTATTTAGTATTTAAAATAACCTAATTATTCAACGTGAATTATAAAATATCAGTGTTGTTTAAAAATTATCATAGGGTTCCCAAGAAATAAAAGATATATATTGTCTCGTAATTCATGGAAATATTAAAAACTGAAAGGAAATAATTAATTAAGAAGCAAAAACATGAAAGCCGTAATTCAAAATAATAAAGATGTCGAAAACGTATCCGCGAATAACTTTCATAACGACATACGTTTTACTGTTAAAATTAAAAGAAGAATAACAATTTTATGTATTCGTTTTAAAAATAAGCAAACCGGTTTTGGGAAGGCAATACAATAAATATTGTAAACATAATAAAAAAATGTATTCATCTTAAACCTCTTTATCCCTTCTACAAGTTATTCCCAATGGACTTATTTCAAAAAAATAAATTCACGAAATAAATTTGGTTCAATATATTTCCGCCCGCTAATGTTCAGCCTATTTATGTGGGTACAGCATCGTTAATCGTTGTTATTTCGAGACATACTTATTAATGGCCATTTAAAAAAAAAATTTACAAAAAAGAATTCAACCGACTTCGATATCAAAACCCATACGGCACTGAAAAGCGAAAAATAAATACATTATTAATTCAACCAAATGAAATAAAATATGAATATTTGCGCTACCTAATAATATATTTGAAATCGGTGCCAACCATATTTCATATCATCTACATACAACGTTTAGGTCCACTCTCGCGTCTATTTGTATAGTGTAATATACTTTTTTATACCTACAACAAATTAGAAATTTAGGTTGGCACCGACTTCCAATATATTATTAGGTAGCGCAAATATTCATATTTTATTTCATTTGGTTGAATTAATAATGTATTTATTTTTCGCTTTTCAGTGCCGTATGGGTTTTGATATCGAAGTCGGTTCAATTTTTTTTTGTAAAAATTTTTATTTTTCATTTTTAGTGTATATAAATATATTTATCTGGTTCTAATTAATTATAAAATAAGTTCATAACTTGACAAACAAACATGATATTACACCGTACTAGATCCAACTGGTCAAATTAGGTTGATTGTGAACGAATTTCAGAACCTCATCTTTCCTAATGTCCGTTTCACGGAAATTGCCTCAACAGTCATAACCCCACATGTAAGTCCTCATCAAACGAGTCTTATGTACCCAAACACAAGATAGCTGCTGTAAGCCGTTGAGGATTTCCATTCTTCATTTTCATGATCAACTCAGAATTGATTAAATGATATTCTTATCATTACAACAGGTTGTTCCAAGTTTTCATTAAAATTAGCTTATGGGGAAGTTCATTTATTCATATAAGCTTTATTCATCCCTTCATTTTCAACCCTTATGGTTGGATTTTTTTTTAATTTCAAGAACACCATTCCCAGTTATCAAATTTCAAATAAAATTGTTGAAATCGGTTTCAAGTACACGAAAATACGTAGACACGAACTGGGTGAAAATCAAATAAACGATATTTAACCCCCTTAGGGATTGAATATTTTATTCAAATTTATATGGGACCACCTTGGAGTATATTCAAATCAAACAAAAAAAGGATCATTAAAATCGGTTCACAACTGACGGAGATATCGATTAACATACATAAAAAAAAATACATACAACCGAACATAGAGCCTCCTCCTTTTTCGAAGTCGGTTAAAAAGGTACATCTATCACATCTTTATAAATACTGTTTAATCATCGCAACCTTAATACTGTAAAAAATCATGGGGAGAATCTCAAGCACCCAGCTTTCCAACCATTTAAGTAACAATATCTTGATAAATCTTATCATCATTAATAAGATTTACGCCAACATCGATGTATGGGTGATTTTATGCGTTTAATAAAGTTTTAGTGGAGAGGTGATTAATATGCCTAGGGCTCTGTTTATCAGTCTTGTTTAAGCTAGGGTTATACGTAGGGCTTAGTATCATAGAATTCTCTAAAATTCCAATAGACATTTGTATAGTTCTCTAAATGAGCGTGGATCCTATGTTCTGTGTCCTCGTATATCTTAAACGAAGAATGTGATTCGAAGGCCTTTGTCAGTAAACGTTGAAGTTCCCCATGTAGCTTGGTAATTTTCCTTAATCCATTTTTGTAGATATAATGAATTTACTAACTTTAGTTTACTTTTATTTTATTCTGTTCAATTTACATCACTACATCAGCGTAGATCCTACACCCTGTGTCCTCGCATGTACTAAACGAAGAATATGATTTGAAATCTTAGTAAACGCTTAAGTTTCACAAAACTTTGTAATTTTGCTTACTCTATCTATCTGCATTTAATTAATTTATTAACTTCGGTTTATACCCGTTACTATGTCCATAACAAAATTATTAGGACAGTACAAGTCAGCTTACGCTATGGTAGAAACAGAAAAAAAAAACAGTAAGGATTTTAAATCAACCTTAACCAACCCTTGTACCATTCATTTATTATTTACAGTCGTGTTATAAATAGCTGATTGTATCTAATTGAAATATGTCAATTATGTCAAAATAATATTGAAACGTAGTGTCAAAAGTTTCAATAAGAACAACCAAACCATTTTGTTCTTTAATGCAAACAATTTCATAAATATATTTAAAAAACGTTTATATATACACACATCAAAAAAGTCTAAGCAACATGCGTGATGTTACAAATTTTACCATTTATATTAATTAATTTCTAAATAACTCAAACAAAGTGCGTAGGTAAGTAAACTTTTTTGTTATTGACGACATACTGGCTGGTTGTAAAAAAAAATTTGATTATGTTTTGTTATATTATAAAATTCAAATGACTGCGAATTTGTTTGAATTTTAGTGCGTTTTAATTGCTACGTTTAGTCTTTATTTTATAATTTTACCAACCATTTAAATAAAGTTAGCGACAAAATTGAATTGTTAGATATTCTTTACGCCATGAAGCGACGTCATTTGATGGCAGATCAAATGCAAAGAGCTGTAGGGATGTTGCAAGCGGGAAGTAATCAATCTCAGGTATCTCGACATTTTGGAATTCATAGAAGTGTTATTTGTCGTCTTTGGCAGCGCAACAATAATATAGGAGAATGATACAAGAAGGGTGCGAGTCTATCGTCGGCCCGGAAATACTGAAAGGCTCAGGTGCGTTCAGGAAGTTCATCGATACAGCGGCTCAACAGTTATTTTATGGGCGGGTATTATGAAGAACAGGCGAACTGAGCTCGTTTTTGTAAATGGAAACATGAATGCTGAAAATTACATTGAGGATATTCTCAGACCTAATTGTCCTTGTCAGACCTTGTGAGACAACCCATTTGCACAAACCTTTGGCTCCGATTTTAACTTAATACATGACAATGCGCGTTCACATACAGCTCGGCGAACCAGTGAATACTTTGCAACGGAGAACATCCGGGTATTGCCCTGGCCTGCACAATCGCCAGATCTCAACCCCATCGAGCACGCATGGGACATGCTCCAGAGACGTGTTTTGAAGGACTTGGACGCAGCGACAACAACCCAGCAGCTGAAGGATATTTTGCTACAATTCCATTGGGAGCGAATACCGCAAGATGACATAAACAGTCTCATTAATTCTATGAATAATCGTTGCCGACAAGTTCTGAATAGCAAAGAAGACCATACTTTGTATGAAATTGTTCTATTCTTTCACAATAAATACATTTTCTTTAGAAATTTCATTTTGTAAAAAAAAAGTTTAGTTTCTTATGTATCTTAGTTTCTACAGTATATTCTAATACTGTTCATTTCTGTAATTAAAAGAACTCATAAAGACAACAGCTGTTATTTTTACATCATAGAACCCTGAAGATATTATTTTAAAAATAAAATACAACGTTATAATGTGAAGAACCATCCTAAAATTTAAATTAGTACATGTTGCTTAGACTTTTTTGATGAGTGTATTATATAAACGTAGTTTTTTTGGGCTAGAAACACTCTTGGGCGTTACCTATATAATCAGTACAATACAATCTAATCAGTCGTTTTTGAATGCATAGCGGACAAACTTACAAATATTGATTTTTATATATGTATAAAAATTATAAAGAGAGGTAAAGTTTTGTTCTCGGGGAATCCTTGGGCATGCGCTTATTGAACGATTTGAAGTAAAAGAATAAAATCTATAACAAAAATATTGATTACTTTTACAAAAGAGTCTGCGACACCATTCATATATGTGTATATTGTATACTAGCTATACCCGCGGCTCCGCACGCTTTTTTTTTTTAAATTGTATTAAAGAATTATAAACTTGTGAGACTATGTACAATTATAGAAATGCTCTTTAAAAACAATTCTAAGTACGACACGCACGTCACTTACGGTAGAATGTAATATATACAATAGATATATAAATAATAACAATGTACCTAGTGAGGTTTACCAAAAGCAACGTATTTGGGATTTTAACCCACCATATAATTATCTTCGTGCTCACTTACACTGTGTAAGGAACTAATGAAACAATAACTTAAAATGTTATCATAAACATTTACATTACTTTGTCATTATAATTAAGATTTTGTGTCTATACAAAAAATAAACGTTCGTCTGTTCTGCAAGAAATTGTATTATGAACCTCTTTACATAATACGTTTATGGTCTAAAATCTTATTAGGAAGACCTCTTCTATCTTCAAAGTTACTAATAATTATAATATCGAATTATAAACAAGTAGTTGATAATTATTTCTCTAATTAAAAATAAAGAATGAGTTGAAATCTTGCTAAATTTCATACCAACAAAGTCGCGGGTAAGAGCTAGTCTAAAATAGAATAACATCAATTACTTTATATAAGGTAAGATGAAAGTTCCCGGAAAAATGGTCTAACCTTTTGGAGAAAGTACCGTTGGTAAAGCCACGGTTGACAGCTAGTATAAACTAAAATTGTCTGAATTACTTTTTGTAAGGTCAGCTATCTGCCAGTGAAAGTCTCGTGAAGATTGGTCTAACCATTTTGGAGATAGTATTACGGGCGAAGCCACGGTTAGCAGCTAGTATAAATTAAAATTACTTGAATTACTTCTTATAATGTCAGCTATCTGACAATGAAAGTTTCGCGAAGATCAGTTTAACGGTTTTGGAGATAATACTGCGAGCAAAGCCACGGTTACCAGCTAGTATAAATCAAAATTGCTCCAATTACTTTTAATAAGGCCAGCTATCTGCAAATGTAAGTTTCGCTAAGATCAGTCTAACTGATTTGGAGAGCGCATTGCGGGCAGAGCCACGGCTAACAGCTAGTCTAAATTAAAATAAATTGAATTACTTGTTATGATGTCCACTATCTGTTGGTTAAAGGTTCGTGAAAATAAGTCCAACCGTTTTCGAGATAACATTGCGGACAAAGCCGCGGTTAACACTTAGTCAAATTTAGAGTAGCCTAATATCATCCGCTGTAATTTTAACTATCTGCCAGTGAAATTTCCGTCAAAATCGGTACAGCCGTTTCTGAGATTACCCGGAACAAGCAGACAGACAGACCGACAAAAATTTTAAAAATTGCATTCTTGTTATCAAAGGCGTGTACCTAATTACCGTACCTAATTAGTGATTTTTCTAAATTTTACTGTTACATACAGACACTTCATTTTTATTATGTGTATAAGTAGATGTAATAATTTCAGTATTTTAGTCAAAATATGGTTTATATGTCAAAAGTAACATTATTTTGACAAGGTGAAATTAGGATGCAGATTTCATGTATACTTAACAAAATTCTTATATAGAAACAACTAAATCAAAAAGGAAATTTAGATAAAGTTTATTTTTACAGTATATTGATTGATGAAGTTAGTCAAAAGATAATACAAAATATAAACTATAAGCCATTAAAATTATTGCGTTGTTGCTGCCGCTGACTCTACGCGAATAATGAACTGACGCGAAGGTGAGCAGAGTGATACAGGAGCAACCCAAGGAGTAATGGGAAGTCATTTATCTGCAATATAAGTAGGTTAGCTTTGATCTTAATTGGACCCGGTAAGTGATGCTCTAAGGCTTATTTTAAAATTTTTTTAACATACCAACTGGATATAGGGCATACACATACACATTCCTGGACACTTTGGATTCATATTTGAAAACGGTAGGTGCAGCTACAATCGAGTTTTAGGCTTTGTAAGATATTTCGCGTTAAAAATACAATTGATCGCTTAAAAAGTAACCGATTTGGTGCAGACTAATTTTCACGGGTCAGCTAGTGTATTAATATAATTGAATATTTTATTCTTTCAGTCTTTTTAGGTTGTCATCGGTAAGAGCGATCAGACTATCGAGGGAACTGTTGTATCTTGATTCCTTTATTGTGTTGAATTAATCACCTTTTCGGTCCGCAGTCACAATGCGGGGAAACGTCACGTCCACACCGATATTCATATTAATTTTTTTCAATTGTACTATTCCGTGATGTTAATTGTTCCTCACAGTGATAAAGAAAGGGTATAAATTAGTACCTATATATGAGTAGAAATAAAAAATAATAATTAAAATGTTATATGAGACAGTAACTGATTGGTTTCATGACTAAAGCGACCACGATGAACATGAAGAAGGATATAACATACTTTTCATCATGAATACATTGATAACCGCGCAGACAAATATACGGAAAATGTAGTGTGTAATAAGAATAACTGGTCATATTCGCTATTCAGTACTCAATATTGAATCACAGCGCCATCTATAACGTAAATGTTTTATCATTTTGTTACTATGTGAGTATATATATTCAATTCAGGGACATGTAGGTGTTTTTTCATAAAGAAGACTGTCATATATACAATATGTTATACTAAACTAGGTAGTATGTAGGTATATAAACACTGCGAATATCCATTTTGGAATAACTCGACAATTATAATGATACATAATACTTATAACTTGAATAATACTTACCTGCGAAGTCGCGGGCGTATCAAATACAGAGTTAAAATGCGTTTTGTCTCATTGCTGTCGTCATTTCATAAGAAAATTACTTTTACGAGTACATATAATATTTACAGATTACAGACAACAAATTTTCTTTTATCTAATATATGCAACTACGCAGTAAATTGTCTTAATACCCATAAGATTACAGTAATACTTTGTTGGCAATAGGTGGCGTCAGAAGTCATTTAAATCGCACTATGGTTTAGTATTTTTCGATGGTAATTATACCTTTGGCTTTTTAAGTATAAACTCTCCTAGCTAAGCAATCCATTCCAATTTTTGTGGAGTCTGTCTATCTCATGAGATATGAACGACACTGTAAATTATAAAAAATATGCACATTTAAGTAAATTAAAGTTGTTAAAATATACTTTTAACTAATATCGAACTTATGCCTAGTTTGTGGTTCGTAGGTAATCTTAGATCCCTTCTAAAATCCATTGTTTATTGGGTTTCAACGTAATTACGATAAGCAAATATATTATCGTCGATTAATAAAGCTCAAAAAATAACTATCAAAATCAACTGATATTTTATTAAACATGTTTCTTCTAAATTGTTTTCTTACTCTGGGCCCGATTATATACATACTTTATATGTATTTATACACAAAATTGAACCCCGACTTACACGTTCATCATTTGTTATCGAAAAAGTCCAGAGTATGTATTTCAAATGCACCCAGACGCTCTCGCGATGTTTTGCTTTGCCGTCAGAGGTCACTTATTTACTTAAAGCAGCAAATAAACATAAAATCTGATAATTTTCATGTGATTCGAACCAAAAGGCCTTTGAATTTATTTACCTTCTCGTACAAGAATTCAACTACCGCGGTAGGCTCTGTTTTGCCATGATATAATAGGTAAGAACTTATAATACTTCACAATAATAAAACTTTTTTGTCTATTTCCTACATTACGATAATAAAGGTTAGATTATGAAATTATTTATACAATATTGATATGTGAAATATTATTCTTATTACATTATTAGTACATAGTTTTCTATCTGCGGTTATAAATTTTAAGATATTAATAATAATCATTGACAGCAATAGATGGCGCTGCTAGTACAATTAATCGCGCTATAGTTAAATGTGTTTTCTATGATAGTACATGCAGGCTCCTCTCGTTATTTACTGATATTTGCTCAACTACTCCTTCATAATTATTTATCTAATAATGAATAAAACCAATTTTTGTGTGCCTGAATATCCTAAAGGATATGATGGCCTAATAATAGGGATGATCGATATTAAAAAAACATCGATAGCAAAATATCGATGTTTAAAAACAGCGATGTGTGGTAGCAAATAAAACTGTCTATTCTATTTATTAAATGTTTTTACTGTTAACATTTCCATTATTTCTGGGCACACTCTTACTTATCTACTCTGTTTTCGTATTTAAGTTACGTCGTCATTAAAATTACAATAACTGTTGATACATTAAACCGATTTTAATGAAACAAAGATTAAATGTTACTCAAATATATGATTTTTTCGAAGAGGTTTTATCATGAACGCAATATTTTTAGCAGTAATGCATGTTCATGCAAACAGACATACATTTATCAAAGTAACTGAAATGAAGATGATTTTATTACCTATATTGTTAGACACCTGCAACACTTTTTTACATAAATAAATAGAGTACAGGCACGTTAGATTTACATTTTTATTATACCTATGGATTTATAGGCTCCTCTACCTTTTACGCATAAACGGCTATACAACTAATTAACTTAATAATAATTTAATGTTGAAAGTCAATGTATACATAATTTATTTACATTATTTATTGTTATCTGCACTTAAGAATAAAGACAAGAAAACTCCTTAATCTATACTAATATTATAAAGAGAAAAAGTATGTGACGTTGTAAGTTTGTGACGTTGTAGGGGGTAATCTCAAGAACTACTGATCCAATTTGAAAAATTCTTTCAATGTTATATAGCTCATTTATCGAGGATAATTATAGGGTATATATCATCACGTTCAGGCCAGTAGGAGCGGAGCACCAATGAAGAATGTTACAAAATCGTTTTTTTTTTCCAACTGAGAGCTTCCGCTGTGTGTTAGCGTTAGCCCGAAGTAACGAATCGCGAACGAATTCCACGCGAACAAATTCGCGGACAGAGGCTAGTCGTATATATAATACGTTAAGAATAAGTAATAAAATAAATTTCAAATAGCATTTTTAGATATGTCTGGCGGTCTGTCTGTCTGTCTATCTGCCTTTCTGTCCGTTTGTTTGAACACACATCACTGCTAAAGTATTGTGTTCATCGTAAAACCTGTCAAAAAAATCATAAATTATATCTTCGAGTAATATTTAGTCTTTGTTTGATTAAAATCGATTCAGACAATCAAAAGTTATTGTAATTTTAATAACGACGCGACTTAGTACAGCAGATCAGGCTTAATACATTCTGATGATTTTATTCGTCACTGTTTTGTACATTGGGTTCCACGCGGACGAAGTCGCGGTTATAGCTATCAGATGAAGGTATAAATGCTCGCAGTATTTTAGGATATGTCATTTCATTGTCACATTTAACATAAAAAATTATATTATCAAAGCAAATACTAATAAACAACCAAGAAAACATAAGTTTATATAAATAAGAAATGGGGAAGCGGTTAAGAACATCTCCCTGTTCTATTTCTCAGCCGATCTTCTTCTTTTTTTTTATTTTGTAGCTTTTGACAAGCTTTGGTGTTACCAAAATATTTTTTTCTAGAGTCGAAGTTCGGACCTTTGGACGAGCACTCATATACCTATAATTCTTCTGTTCGTTTGTAACTGAAGTCCTCCTAAATGACTGGACAGATTTTGATGATTTTTCTTATGTGTGCTCAGTTTGACTCAAGAATAGTTTAGATGCACAAATAGATACGGTAGATGGCGCTGCGGTTGATTAACAAAGCTGGAAAACGTCATTATGGAAATCGTTCTTTTTTAATACTATTAGCCATTATTTATAAGTTTCTATTAGTCTTACATTACGCTTCTTACGTATAGAATCAACAACATTTATATCCTCTTTGTGTATATAGTAATGCTTTGGCCGCGACTACGTCAGCGTATAACTTCAATTATGAGCGCAGTGATTAATAAGATCATGGGATTGTATAGTGTATTAACACTCGACATCGACGATAAAATTGACCTCTCATTTTGTGAATGATCTTGTTCTCCGAGACGCAGAGTAGTACGACAGCATTTAGTTGTACATCTATAGTAATATTATAAAGAAGTAAAGTTTGTGAGTTTGTGACGTTGTAAGGGTTAATCTCAGGAACTACTGGTCCGATTACAATAATTCTTTCAGTGTTATTAAGCTTATTCATCGAGAACGGTTATAGGCTATATCATCACGCTAAGACCAATAGGAGCGGAGCACAGATGAAGAATGTTTCAAAATCGGGATGTTTTTTCCTTTTGAGAACTGCTGCGTGTTAGTGTATCTATTCCACGCGAACGAAGTCGCGGGCAGAGGCTAGTAGTATATATTTAAAAAATATCATCTTTATATAATCAGTAAGTCGGATCATATGTTTATCAGCCTCAATCTTCTCTCGGCTAATAATTCCATACGATTTTAGACTATTTTTCTAGCCTAGGTATGTGATATAATTTTAGGCGGCACGATGCAAGCACTGTATTAATTAAAACAAATTGACTATATAAGCGTATATGTACATGTCTCGTCGATCTTTTGGGCTAGAATGAGAAGAAGTCTGCTATCAAATCGTTTGATAATTCTGTAAAGCATGTAGTCATTAATCTCAAAGGATTTAACGGACTTTGGCACTCTCACCACAAGTTGGTTTTGTAGGTGGTAGAGTGTTATAACTGGTTTCAACATGAATGGGTCGGCTCGTCCGGGGTGGTACCACCCGACCCACAGAAAACCGACGTGAAGTAACAGTGCTTGTATTGTTGCATTTCGTTCGATCAGTGAGAGCGCCGGAGGACCAATTCCCTCCCCCTTCCCTACCAACACAGCCTGACAACGCACTTGTAACTCCTTTGGTGTGGCTGGTGTCTATGGACAGTGGTGATCACTTAACAACAAGTGACCCACCAGTTCGTTTGCCTCCTATGATATATAAAAAAAACAACTCTCTGAATTGTAACTAAATCATGATTGATAAATCTTTATGATCCTATTATATAATGTTCATGCATCGTGTCATGCGAAAGCGAAGTGACTCTTATCAAATTACGGTCATCCCTCCCTTTATATTGCTAATTCCGAATATTGTGCGAAAACAACAAAAAAAAAAACAATAGGCAAAAAGCGGAATGATCTAGTAAATTCATCAGCCATAACAAAACGGGGTTACGTTACTGCCGTAAATCGTTTTTACATTTTAATTCGACCCGAGTCTGAACGTTGCTCACAAAAAATAGATATTACGGCAGCTGTGGTGGATTTCACCGCACCAATGTTAAAAACATATTATGTATGCGCTGGCAACTAAAGAATTATTTAAAAAATAACACATAAAAGTATCCACATAGTTTACGAAGTCCGGATGACGTGACCTCGTTAATATTAATATCTGATTATCCATAGAATTGCGAATATGACGGAATAGCCAATGTTCCAGCGTCAAACAGTAATCGCATAGCCTTTTCCTTTCCAAAAAATATAACACCTAACTATTATTTTAAAAGTTAAAAACAATAGTTTACGTCTGCCTCTAAAGATGATATTAATAAATATGATTTATTTAACAAAAAACATAAATCCTCTACAATCGTTGGAACATTTTCTTTATTACAAACCTTGTCTGGACAATTATAAAAACTACAGCCAAAGAATTAGTCAAATAAGACCAGCCTTTCTGAAGTGATGAGCTTATGTATATTTCACAATTCTTTTTAATCTATATAAATTTCATCAAAAAGTCATTTTAAATAAAAAATCTTAGAGAAATCGTGATATTGTGAAATCTATATTAAGATAATATGAAACCATTATATTTATAAATAGCATTTAAGTATTTAAAAGTATTTAACGGGAATATTACGGATAAGTTATGGACAACCTCGAACTTTTTGGGACCTAGCTAACGTCGGATCTCAACTTCGGACGTTTAATTGAACAAGAATCATGGACAAAAGAAAACTTAGGATCAAACGAATAGTATATTTAATACAAATAGTATGTAAATATTAAAAAGTATTTAAGGGGAATATTACGGATAAGTTATGGACAACCTCAAACTTCTTGGGATCCAACAAACTCGGATCTCAACTTCGGACAATTAATTGAACAAAAATCTTGGACAAATGAAAACTTAGGAACAAGCGATATTTCACACAAGACTCAGCCAAAACATGTTACCGATTTGCCGGACTGCAAATTTAAGCGCCACGTCAAGCGGGTGCTAGTGTCAAAAGGATATTATAGAGTGGATCAGTATGTGAACGATAGTGATGTCTGGAATTGACTCCCCTCTGTGCATCCACTATAAACTGTATGATGTATTGGAAATGTATGTAAAAAAAAAATGTACCCGATCGAGTTTCTTGCCGGTTCTTCTCGATGGCTGGGTTGTTTTCCGAACCGGTGGTAGTTTTTGACGTTCATAAGCGCCTTATTAGGGCCTATGAATAAAGAATTTCTTGATTTCTTGACTTGATTTTGACGAAAAATGGCCCGTCTCTCAGTGTTTTATAGGTTATATTTTGGAGTGTGTGCACGGGAATTACATAATATAATTCGAACATTCCATTGGACGACGACTACACAACGTGAGGGTTATCTATTTTTCTTATACCATAGGAGGCAAGGTGGGTCACCTCATGTTAAGTGATCACCACCGTTCATAGACACGTGGAACACCAGGTTACTTCACGTGGGTTTTCTGTGAGAGGATGGTACTACCTCGGACGAGCCGACCCATTCATACTGAAGACAGTTAATAACTTCAGCGTGGCTAAAAGTAAAAAAATGATCAAAGATCAGAGCCCGTTGCTTGGCGTAGGTATATTTTTTCATATGCCCCTTTCACATTCTCACTATGTATATTTTATGGATTTCATTTAATATACCTAATATGCGTTCTACCAATTTAACGAAGCATAAACTTAATCGTTTCTACGCGGCCGATGGAACTCTCTGGCAAATTATCAACATAAAGAAACAATGTTAATTTTATGCAATTAGTAGAAATTCTAAATGCACGTGCGAAATTATTTAAATAGGCTTATATAAATAAGAAACTACTCCGTCTGAATTATATAATAGTAACGCCTTCTTATGAAACAGAAGCGGTAAATGGCACCAGAGGCCGCGTAATTTTATAAGGTTGGCAAGAAACTTAAAATTGCTCTACATTATATAATCCGTTTAGTGGTAAAACTGAAAAAGAGGACTAAGTTAAAACTCTTTGTATAATAAAGTCAGAGGTGTATCTGATAGCGTATTAGCCGTGGCAATCTTTTTTTCATCGAATTGACAACGCTATTGACCTAGCAAGGTCTTAACAGCTTCAGCGGACTACTAAGGCGAGCGCTTAAGGCACTCAGCCGTTTTTATTTGACAACTAGCTCAAGAGTGTACGGCACACCTCGGCTTGGGCTGTTGCCTGATACATGCGATTCAGGACCTATCTGAGCGAACCTAAGCTAACTATTCATACATATATGAGTTGTTAAAACATATATGTGTATCAAGCATACATACCTCAACAACTCTTATATGTATTTTGTGTTGGAATTTTTTTCTAAACATTTCAGTTCAATAAGAGTAAAAATAAGAACCCTTCCTCCTTCCTCTTTCATCTTTCATGTGTGGGCGTGCACATGTGTGAAGATGATATGTGTAATGTTGTTGCAGTGTTGGTGTTTGTTTGTGAGCCGTGGGAATGATATGCAATCACCCAAACTATAGGGGCCCTAACGTGTGACAGTAAAGATTTATAAAATTGTTAATATACCGCAACATACATCAAAAGCAATATTGATTTAGCTGTAGATCTAATTTAACAAGCAAAATTAATTATTTATTTAATGATGTAATTACAGAGATAACGTAATATTCTAGTATGAAGCGAAAGATGCTTATCACGTCTGTCTGTCTTATGTTAAACAGTAAATGTCAATATGTTTGAAAACACTTTAATTGTAGGTCAATATACTGTTAATCCAGTCCCGGATTTAGATAGGGTGCAAACCGACACCCGCCTCGAGTACCACTTTCATGAGACGCCAAAATCATAACATATAAATAAAGCTTCTGGCATACGGAAACCCCATTGGATTTACCGTCGACCTGTAAAAAAGAACCCATACGAACTCACGCCATAAGTGAGCTTGTGCACCATTGCATTAGTGAATATGTGCATCAGTATACTACTGAAGTTGTGGACTCGTGATGCCGATTAATGTTTTGCCGTATCAATAGTTGAAGTTTTACATTGATTGTTTATATTTTTCCGGGTATATAAATTCAGACAAACGAACACATTATTAGATAATAGATATAACAAATTTATTAAAGGATTCTTATTGTTACTATTATTCTTATTCACGAAAAATGATAATCTATATATTGAGAAGAGAAGCAAAATTTTTGTACCCCTTTTTAACCTATTTCCCGTCAACGGGTGAACTTGAAATTTGGCATAGTTAAAGTTTATATGGCGGAGAAGTGTAGGAAGCTGTTTATTTTATATAAAATGCATTAGAAGTACATTAAATTAATTAAAATATGCACTACTCACACTACTACTCGAATTTTACACAATATATGCACACATGTAAATAAAAAAGATATTTTGACAGCCGTCAATAATTACGAACTTCAAAAAAGGTTGTGAAGGAGGTTGCTATGCTCGACTATATGTATTTTTTAACTCTTACGTTCTAATTACCATATTTCATTCTACATTCAAAAATGATATTATAAAATATAACTATTATTGAAATGTTTATTATTTTTATGGTGAACTCACTTCAATGATGAATTAATAAAAAAATGAGCCAAATAATACTTTGTATAATCAGAATAAGTATTTTGTTCCTAAAAGTAATCCATGACTTAGATCTCCGCCGTTACAATGTTGCAATCCAACCTCGTGTATCACCAAAAAAAAAATATTTTCAAAAGCTAATGGTAGTGTATTGTGCATCCATTACTTTTCTAAACGATGGTACTGGGCATATCACTATTTCTCATAATTAAAAGACTACATTTAATTAAATATCACCCAGAAATACCACCCCATGGTGTCGTGTAAAATTAATTGAAAATTGTGTCATGGGTTGCGAAAAATTCCTTTATTTTCGTAAAGTTATGTTTGGTTAAAATTTGAGCTTTACCACGTGGTTTTTGTTTTCAATTTATGATTACTTTTAATGTTCATTTACACATAGTTTTTTTTTACTGATTATATAATAAAGATCATGGCAAATGGCAAATAACTGAGTAGCTATGATGAAAACCTTTGATTATAGAAGTATAATAAATACCCTTTGACGAAAGAACTCTAATAAACTTCAAACTTTAAAAAATCAATTAACTATGGTCGAATGTCGACTAGTCCCACTAGTAATTATAAATATGTGGTTTTTCTCACTATCAAGTTTCTGCCCCGGCTCGAAAAAATCGTAATTCCGAGGCTGTACCCATACTTATTTAATAGAATAGTCACATTGTTCATTTCATTTGGAACATAAAACACAGATTTATAAATATGCAAAAAATAGAAATACGTTAACGAAGTTTATTTCGCCATTGACGAACTGTATATTTCAGGGGTTCTAAAGATGGATCTAAGTCTTTTAGTCACTACTGACGCCGTGTTAATTTATTGTACCTATAGTTACATCGGTAGTTTTTATATATCCATTTGGAAGATTTATTTATTTATTTATTTATTTATTTATTTACACATGGATAAAGCAACAGTCGACAATCAAAAATAATAATACAATAGCAATAATAAAAAAAATAAACTAAATTGAAGACCTAAAACGCTTTATCACATAGAAAATTAACTTACACTAATGATAATAAGGAAATAATAAATTGTTTTAATAGAATAGAAACATTGGATTAAAAAAACTATATATAAAAGAATAAACAAAAAAGTTCAAATGAATTCAATTATGAAAACTAAAATTACCACATGGAAGAAAAAAAAAGAACAGGTTGGCAAACATAAATAATGAATATTAAAATATAATGTAGTAACTGTTGTTGAGATGGTCATGGATATAAAATGTGTTTAACTGTTTTTTTGAATTTGAATGCCCGATGGTCAAATATGTCTAATGAAATGTGTTTGCTTGCAAGCTCATTATATATACGAGTCATACGTACAATTGGGTTGAAATAAGAAGTATTATTCATATAAGTTTTAAGAATAAATGTTTTAGGAAAACGATAACTGAAATTGGTGTTAAAATTAAGAGACTCTAGCAAGGAGGGAGATGAAATATAATTGTGCAGCAATTTATGAAGAAATACTAGATCATGTTGAATTCTACGAACATGTAATGGTATAATGTTATATTTATTTAATCTGTCACAGTAAGAAGAGACACTGCGAGCATGACTATACCTGTAACATAGAATATTTGAAAATTTTCTTTGAACTGCCTCAATAGATTTAGAATGTATGGTGTAACAAGGTGACCAAACTACAGATGCATACTCGACGATACTACGAACTAAACTGTTAAATAGGATGACAAGACTGTTAGGGTTTTTAAAAGATAAGGATGATCTAGTTAAGATTGCATAATTAATAGTGTTTGACATATTTACAAAAATTACGAACATAAATACCATAACTTATCGTATGATCTATAGTATTGTAAGTTTTACTAACAACCGCTCGAGACTGTCCGTATCAAACCTATACTAATGTTATAAAGAGGTAAAGTTTATGACGTTGTAGGGGGTAATTTCAGAAACTACTGTTCCGATTTTAATATTCTTTCAGCGTTATATAGCTCATTTATCGAGGATGGTTATATATCATCACGTTAAAGCCAATAGAAGCGGAGCACATATAAACTTTTTCTGCTGCCTGTTAGTGTTGGCTCAAAGTTATTATTACCATGCGGACTAAGTCGCGGGCAAGGGCTAATTACTGTATACAATTTAATAACTATACAATATAAGCTAGCGCCATCTAGTAGCGTGTCATAGTAAAATGTACAGCTTAAATCTTTCTGCATGAGAAACATTTAAATGTGCCAAGTTTCGTGCTGACCTGTGATACTTTTATTGTTAAATATAAAACACTAGCCTTTGCCCATGACTTTGTTCGCGTGGAATAAAGACATTCTTTATTTTTAACACGCAGTGGAAGCTCTCAAGAGGAAAAAACCCTGATTTTGAAACATTCTTCATTGGTGCTCTGCTCCTATGGATCTTAGCGTGATGATATATCGCCTATAACCATTCTCGATAAATGGGCTATATAATACTGAAAGAATTTTTCAAATCGGACCAGTAGTTCCTGAGATTACCCCTACAATATCACAACGTCACAAACTCACAAACTTTACCTATTTATAATATTAGAATAGACTAAAGTGAAAATTTGCTCGAAGACTAATAGTTTTTAAAAGTTTTAAAAACTAAATAATCTCAACGAAAAGATCTAAATATTCATAACTATTTAATTATACTAACTGTATAGGTATTAACATAAAATTTCAGCAAGGTCTCCAACCGGCATGACTAATTGTAGGAACGTGAAATAATAATCTATACATATACATATAATAATTAAAATGTCTGTAAATTTCACAGTTTTCTTAAAAGTATTTTATTATCACAAGTGACTAATATATGTCAACGGTAACATCCTTATATGGATAAATTTCGTATAATCAGGTAGAATAAACTTGTCACCGAGTACATTGCATTTATTATTTCTATTGATATTTTATTAGGAAAGCTAAGGAATATAAAGAAATACTTTAATTTTTTACCTAATTGCCAATAGAATAAAGAATTAAATACGCTGGAATATTTTTTATAACTTCTGTTCGTCCTTTTGTGCACATATCACTGCCTTAGAACTCAGTTTATGACAAAATAAAAAAAAGTCTTAAATCTAAAACAAAACATACATGATATCCTCGACTATCATTTAGTCTTTGTTTCATTAAAATTGGTTCACTCTATCAAAAGTTATGTTCGTTTGAACGATGACCCGAGTTGGCATATCTCACGGATACAGCATTTTTTTTTGGAAGATTTTCCTGATATCCTTTTCTTTTTCCCTTAACAACGTTAATGCAAAATTCCCGCGACTTCGTTCGCGTGGAATAACAACACTCTAACATGTAGCAGTTCTCAAAAGAAAAAAACATCCCGATTTTGAAACATATTTTATCTGTACTCCGCTCCTATTGGTTTTGGCGTGATGATATATAGCCTATAACTATTATCGATGAATAAGCTATATAACACTGAAAGAATTATTCAAATCGGACCAGTAGTTCCTGAGATTACCCCCTACAACGTCACAAACTCACAAACTTTACCTCTTTATAATATTAGTATAGATATGCTATACCGGTTTAAAAATAATATCATACCAAAATTTCGTCAAACTCGTCCGGCGGTTTGTGCGTGATATGCGTACAAAAAACAGACAGACCGACAAAAATTTTGTTCTGTCATTCAGAGTATTTTTTCTCAAATGTACAGATTTAATTTCTGTGCAACAATGAAAACTGGTACAGTTTCTTTAAAGCTCAATTAAGTGAGAGCTACTGAAATTATCAGCATATAAATGAAACATTAGTGTATCTATTCCACGCGAACGAAGTCGCGGGCAGAGGCTAGTAGGTTATATTTTACATAGATATAAATACAAAAGGTTAAATGGTCGTTATTGAATTTACAATAAATTACATCTATTTTCATAGGATTTTATTAACCACTATTTTTATATGACATTCCATGCGGACATAGTCGTGGACACAGCTAGTATATAGAAGAAATAAGACAGCATAAATGAACTCGGGTGTCAAATAAGAAGGGCATGTATTTTTGACCGTATACTTCAAATAACACTTTCATAAATCATGACTTTCTGGAACGATACTGTTATTGCTATAGAAAATAATTGTAAATAGATATTTAAATTTAAAAACTCCAACTGGAAGGTGCCTTAGTGAGATGCATTGACCGTTTCCTGCAACCCGACATTTTTTTTAATTATCCAAGATCGAAATCACAACAGAATTGGAAAATTGCCCGTATACTTGGCATTTATTCAAACTATTTTGCGTTGTTCTGATGAGGCGGTCCGCTAAAATTATATTAATGTTTTGTCACGAATACTTTTTAGTCTCGGATGAGGAATGTTTCAAGGAATAAACTAGCAAGAAAACAAAATGGAAGTGCCCTTATTGAAGAGAAGTGGATGATGAATATTACAATTTTTGCGAATTGTGCAAACGATAGTGTTTCGTCATGTTAAACCTACACACATGTGTTACGGTATTAACCTAATAATATTCACGAGTATCTAAATATTATGGAGGATGGGAACGAAAATAGTTTCTAAAATAATATATTTGATTTCTGAGTTACCTTTAAAAAGTATTACAAATAAATACATATGTGTTTTTAAACCCAAGGATGCATTCATTTTTAAGACTCGACATAAAGGTGAAAATTCAATAATTTTTATTAATACAGTTCGAAATATCATTGATTTTTTTCTATAAAAACAAAGAAAAATCATTAAAAAGATCAAACTTTGCCCATTTTAAGAAAGTTATATCTATAAACAAAAACAAAATATTTAAGGTGGTGTTTTTCACCGTGTAGTTCGAGTCCCTTAATGAGTCCCAAAAACTCTATAAGGGGGCTTATCGCGACGCCTTAGTAAATAAAGAAAGGAAATACAAGAGAGTTTAGAAAATAAAAGTTGATGTAGTTAAAGATAACAAAAAAGAAGAAGAAGATAGAGCTATAATCACATTTCACTTATGTATAATATTTGGATATAAATAAAAATGTTGTACGGATTTTATATATACATCTGATATAAAAAAATAAGTTAAAACAACAGAAGGTTCGTAAAATAATTTTACATACTAAGGGGTTGTGCCATGAGAAAGGTCTTTTTTTCGAACTGACTACGCTATTGACCCAGAAAGGTCTTAACAGCTTCACCGGACTCCTAAGGCGAGCGCTTAGGACACTCAGCCGATTTTATTTGACAACTAGCTCAAGGGTGCACGGCACACCTGGGCTTGGGCTGTTGCCTGATACGTGCAATTCGCGACCTATCTGAGCTGACTTAAGCTAACTATTCATATATGAATTGTTAGAACATATATGTGTACCAAGCATAAATACCTCAACAACTCTTATATATATTTCGTATCGGATAATTTTCTAGACTATTTCAGTTCGATAAGGGAAAGAAACAAAACCCGTCCACTTTCATGTGTTAGCGTGTATGCGTGCACATGTGTGGGGATGATATGTGTATTGTTGTTGCAGTAATGTAACATTTTATGTCACTGTATCGCGCGAGCAGTGCACTCAAGGGCTCCACGCCGAGGGAACGGACCTAGGCTTGAGCCGCTGCTGAGGGGGGCCTAATCTGGTGATGGAGTACTAAGGGCTTCTGCCATGAAAAAGGTTGAAAAACACTGTTGTAAAGGGTTGAAGACATTGTACATTCGACAAATACAATATGAATAAGATTAAATATTCTGTTATCAAGTTATGTTTTTCATAAATTGTATAAACTTTGTTTTTTATTCATATTTACTAATCCATGTATATAATAAGAAAGTAAATGTAACGTGTCTGTAATTGTTAAAATTTTGTAAAAAAAATTGTGGGTGTCTAGCAATATGTGATAAAATACATTTCAATCAGTTTTAGAAATGTCTGTCTGCCCGACTGTTCGTATGAAGACGCATCGTTGCGAAAGTACTGCATTCAGATATTCTCTTTAAGTAAATTATAAAGCATATCTTCGAGTAACATTTAGTCTTTGTTTCATCAACATCGGTTCGGCCTATCAAAGGTTATTGTGATTTTAATGACAAAGCAACTTAAGTACGAGAGAAAGCAATTAGACTTAATACATTCATATGAAGCTATTAGTCACTGAAGTCGCGGGCACAGCTATTATGAAAATAGAAATAAACTTTATACATCAAAATTCACAAACATTTATAAGCCACATACTTATATACAATATTATAGAAGGACGAAGTAACATAAATATATTTGTATGTGTTGTAGGCTAACAACTATGCACTATTCTTAGAATTATTGGTAAACTGTGAAATGAAAATTGTCGGAAATTTTTGTGAACGGTGTGAATTTAACACCACGTCATTTAAACCGTGATCCTAATTAATAGATATCATTACATAGTATAAAATAAAGTCCATTACCGTGTCTGTCTGTCTGTTCGCGATAAACTTAAAAACTGCTGAATGGATTTTCATGTGATTTTCGCCAGTGGATAAAATGACTCATGAGGAAGGTTTTGGTATATAATTTGTCAAGGATTATTTTTTAATAATCAGTGTGGGACAATGTCTGCCGTGCCCACTGGTTATTTATACGTATGTGAGTTTGTTTGTTTCTTCTACTTTCACGACTTAACTACACAAGCGATCATTTTATTATGAAATTTATATTTTTTTAGATATAGGGTAAATTTTGTCAAGAAAAATAAAAGGAAATTTCCCGAGTGATATGTCAAGTCTAGATAAACGTGATGGAAATCGCAGGCAAAAGCTAGTAATTAATATATGAGAGTTTTTTTTTGTCTGCAGACTCTTGGTCCGCACCTTTTTTCTACTATCGTCAAATTTAGTAGTCTCTTTAAAAATCGTTTACAACGTGAGCAACTATTGTTGTTATTTTACTTAACCATTAAATATTATAAAATGTAATGGTACGTTATTTTGCATTAATTATATGTACTTTTCATTAAGTTAAAAAAAAATAATCTTTTATAACATAGGAAGCAAAGGAACAGGTGAGTCACCTGATGTTAAGTGATCAATCACCATCGTCCATAGACACCAGCAACATCAAAGGCATCGGAATGCATTGCCAGGCTGTGTTGGTGAGGCTGGGGAAAGAGGGAAGGGGGAGGAAGGTAAGGGAGAAGGGAGAGGTGGGCCTCCGGTGCTCTTACTGACCGAACGAAACGCAATTACATTGCGAGCACTCTTACTTCACTTCGGTTTTCTGTGGGTCGGGTGATAGTAGCGCAGGCGAGACGAACCATTCATGCTGAAACCAGTAATAGCTTCAGCATGGCTCTACCACCTACCTTATTTTCCTTATGGTGGCTTCATTCTTTACTTTTGTTGCCATTTTTAAATTGTAATCCAATACATCTAAAAGTTAACAGTGACCTACTTAATACTACAATAGATTGTTTAATTCAAAGCCGTCTTTTTAATATATTTTATAAAGAATGTATAGCAATATGTATGATATTATTTAAGTTATGAAATTGCAAACAGCCCTACTGTTCACCTGATGTGAATTGGTCACTGCAATCTAAAGCTTTGAATAATCAACTTTTACAGAGACGCAACTCTGGAGTTCTTGATAACCACTTGCTACTTTTGTGGATTTTGAAACAATGCGGGATGTACGAAGTCGATTCTGTCGGAATGCTGTGTAATCGCCCTTATTCAAAATATCAATTTTAAGCTTATATAGTCCTTTGATTATGATTTCTGTGCCATACCATTAAGGAATCTTAGATACCGTCGATCTTACTTCATTCACTGCTAAATGGAGAATTTATAACTATAACAAGATTTATTTTGAATGCTTTATACGTTTTTGCGCTGTTATAACCTTTTTTCTGTTCAGTCATGATTATATTCCCTCAATATCCTAATCACTCATCCAGTCAGTTAGTCTCCATCCATTCATCAAGTCCGACGATTGTGCTAATTATTCAACGTGTATTTTTTTAAGTCTACTGTTTCTCGTTAAACAACAGTTCGACCAGGTTCTTTAAACCTAAACAGGACTGGGTGGGTCTCAAATACAGCTGTTGAAAAATAACTATAGGTACATGCTCTGCGTCAGATTTTCAACCTGAATGTAATGGTTATCCAGTGTCAGGATTCCAAAAATCCCTATCGCTGTACTGTGATTTCATCACGATATGCTTTCTTTCACTCAAACCCAAGATTTAGGCTCACTGTAACGATTCGAAACTACATCAACAGACGCAATGACCGTATACTTTAACTACTGAACCAAGGTTACTTCGAATGCAGAATCGATATATTCTCATCTCTTTAACAATAAACAGTTATTGGGTCATTGCTAAATATACTATCCGTAGTTAGTTCAGAAACTATATTAAAAATCCTAGGTGCCTTACCTGATAGTTGATAATCAGCGCATTTCATTCCTGAACTTCTCTTCAGTTGCCAATTTTCTCATTTTAATCATACTAAAAGCTGTTAAAAAAATACTGGTTATAAGTTATATTTTACATACCGTCGACCGAATCGTTCAAAATTCCCCACACATTCGAACCGAAATGGTCTCGGACGGTCCGGTTCCAGAGGGGGTTCCTTCCACGAACTTTCCGATTATAGAATGAGTTTGCTGCTGAAGTTTTTCCTGGGGACTATAGTATGCAGAACTTCAAGAGGCGATAAATAGGTTATTTAAGGCTCGGTGACGTGTCACAAGCGACACTTCTGATGTTACAAGCGTCCATAGGCTGCGGTGAGGACTTTACATAAAGCGGCCCGCATGCTTGCTTGCTACCGTCGTAGTATAAAAATAATATCTTTTATGATTTCTATTACATGCTTAATAACAATGTAATGATAGCTTTAAACGCATACTATCTAATAAAATATTATAGTTTGAGACATATACATTAAATATAATATAACTAACAGAGTTCTTTTTTATTGTTTATATTATATCTAAATAATCATAATATACATAAGAATTGAGTTTTGACAAACCTAGTACTATTTTTAATATCAAACATCAAACTTAAAAGTTCTATCTGACCATGAAATAGACTATGATTTCGTCCTATTCCCCATCACGATAGCATAAAATCAAACACAGATATATGGTTAGCTAACAGAGACGCTAACATGATCTCTATTCGATCGACTCAGCGTTTATTATTGTATGAGTTATTTTGACAGATGCCGTATCTGTTCTGGAGTACGATCAAAGTCACCTTGACGACTAGTGGTGGTCTCACTTGGTATTTATGCTCTGGCGTTGGTCCAAAGAGATGTAGGTCGACTGTGCGCGCGACTTGCTTAGCACCATGTCAATATCATAAATACATTTTAAGCAAATTAGAATAGTATATGAAAACAAAATATTTTTTATCACAAATTTTACCTGTATGTTTATTTTAGTCACCGTATGTCATCGTTTTTAAATAGCGCGGTGTCTGTTTCGCTGAGTGACGGCAATAATGTGCTCTAAATAAACAGATGTTTCATATACAAATCGTGTCATCTAAGTATGAAATATTAAAATATCTCGAGACGTATCACTGCAGTTATTATGGATTTTATTATCAAAATCTATGATTTCTAAGAATTATTTTTAATATGTTCCATCAATTAGCAAATAATATTTATTTTTGATTAAAATCATTTCAGACAACGATACAAAGCTTAAAGATTGTTAAAAATAATAGCAACAACTACTGAAGAGTTGTTGTCGTTTATTGTCACAATATTTAAAGAATAAAATGTTATTTGAAACTTAATACGAGAGTTTCTATTAAAAGCACCTTTTTAATAACATCAATGCGTTCGAATTTATATCCAGTCAGTTGTTGCACAATATTTAGCAATAACTATATTGTATACAAACTGTACAGCGGGGTTACAGAAAGATGCTATAAGAAAAATCGGCAACTGGAATCGCTTACAGTTCCTTTTTATCATGACACAGTGATAACTCGATAGGCCTACCATTGATGTCTAATCCACCGCCCTCATACTAATTTATACTAATATTATAAAGAGGTAAAGTTTGTCAGTGATTGAGGCTTTAGGGGTAATATATCTGAATCTATTAAATCGATTTTGAAAATTCTTTTAGCAATAGAAACATTATTTGTGAGTGTCATAGGCTATATATTAACCAGAAAAAAGAAAAAACTTTTTTCTGGTTGTCAGATTTGCAAAGTAAGTCGGAGAAAAACGGTCGAAGGAAACTTTTCTTATGAACGCTGCCATAAAAATGAGAGATATATGATTGAGTTCTAGAGAAAAGTTGTAGAGCTTGAAAATGTCTATAAAAACGTCAGTGACACCATAACTTTCATATTTAGGTAACAAAAAGTAGTTCCTAATATTAGTAAAATAATTAAAATGGTTGAGTGTTATGTATTGGTTATATTATCAACAAGGATCAACACGTTATTTTCATCTAATTGAGAATCATAAATTGTTAATGCCTAAATAGAGTAATTAACATGAAATTACCTTTTGCGAGACAACATTATTGACAAGCCCTCTCCCGCCATTGCATCTGTATGACATTACAATATAACATTTAATAAAAAACAAAAAAACAGCCTAGCGACATTTAGTAAGACGTTGCAAACTCATTGAATTGTATTGTTTAAATCTATATTTAAATTTAAAAAAATGTTTTATGTAAATTTTGTGAAAAAAGGGCAAAATTAAAAAAAATCTATTATTTGCTTTTTAACATGTTGTTTAGATTCTTTCTATTTTTGTTTTGTTTTACTAACATTCGTTTTAGTATCTTCTCTCAGTTGTATTTATTTCTAGTTGTTTTTGTAATTGTTGTAGCAATTTTTTGTTTAACCTGGTGGATGTTAAAAACCTCCTTGAATTGTATTATTTAGATTTATACTTAAAAAGGAATATTCTATGTCAGTTTTGTAAAAAAAGCCAAAGAAATAAATGTCTTTAATATTGTAAATCTATTGTTTTATTTGGAAATCCGCTAGCGACTGAAAATTAAACCTGAAATCTCAGAGGTGTTATAGTAAAATAAAATGAAACATGAAAACTTTTTCCATGATACGAATACAGTTGTATCAACTTCCAGGGCACCATCGATTAACAACATTGATCAAACAGTATTCAAGTTTATCAATCTTAAATCTGAAGATAAACAAGATCGAAGAGATATATCCTTGCAATAACTTGTTTAATGCAT
This sequence comes from Antheraea mylitta, assembly GCA_014332785.1. Lineage (NCBI taxonomy): Eukaryota > Metazoa > Arthropoda > Insecta > Lepidoptera > Saturniidae > Antheraea > Antheraea mylitta. The sequence continues at coordinate 135,750 of JACEII010000036.1, forward strand.
GGTTTTTGAGATACTCGGTTAAACTACCAATAGTTATTGACTCAACAAATTTATCCATAAGATAAACTATCAAATGGTCCGTTGAGTTTTACTGACATTTAGCGATTGTGTGTTCAAACACGCAATTTGACAAGTTATTGAACTGATAACGCTATTCAACAGATAAACTACAATTAAATTACCTCAGTAACCAGTCATTATTAGTCATTAGTTCCTCATACAATGTAAGTGTATATGTTTATATTCGAACGACGTATTTTACATTTGCTTATTTATTTTTAATTCTCGAAAAAAAAAACATAGGTAATATAATTAAAAAAACATTACAGTAACCCCTTACATATCAGCACATAGTGTAAAACAAAGTCCTCTGCGGCGTCTGTCCATATGTGAATCGAATATTTCAGAAACCCCATAATTCAAGCAAAGTTAATTTTCTAGGATTCATGTCTGTTCGCGATACGCTCAAAAACTACAGAACGCATCTTCATGCCCTTTTCAGCATTATATAAAATGATTCTTGAGCAACGTTTAGGTATAGTTTATCTTATTATCAGGGCGAGCAATGTCTGCTGAACCCGCTAGCTTAAAATAAAACAGCTAATTACTTGGTTATTTGCCCGTATAATTCCCGGTAAAATAGATCCGTCCGTTTCGGAAATTACCCGGAACAAACAAACAAACAGATATATCGACAGAATATATATATATATATTTTATAGTAGTAATAGTAGTAGTAGTAGTTTTATAGTAGTAGTAGCACGACAAAGTGACTGCACTAAGCCTGATGTTAAGCATAGTACAATCCAAAAACATCAGCAACCACCGTGAGACAGATTATCCATCGCCGGTCGCCGCTGTCATGCCGGCCATAATGACGAAACTCACCCGGTTGCGAGTCACTATGACGGGCTTTTTCGCCATATGCATGGTGGTTGCGACCCAATCGGGCTGTAAAACCCTACCACCCCGCTCTCGCCATTACCTCGTTCGTTGATCAGCAGGGTGCACCACGTGCAGGTGAGGTTGGCTTGGGTGTCTCAAGTCTTAAGATGTTATTCGACACCCCTTACACCCCAAAATGTATTATATGTATTATATATATATATATATATATTGTTGTTATTTGTAGCCATATGATTTCACCAAAAAGTAATTACTTTAATATTACACACACACACTCACACACACTCTTCTTATAATACGTAATAGATCACAAATAAAAAATTGGGAACAGAACTAAAGTAGAATAAACTTTTTGAATAGGAACATAAAATAAACTATGAAGACATTTGCCATAGAAAGTTACCACGTTACCATGGCAACGTAAATAACACTGACGCTAACACGCAACAGAAACTCTCAAAAGTAAAAATAGTCCGATTCTGAAATATTCTTGCCTTGCCTCACCTTTTTTATGCTAAATATAAGGCCAAAAATCATGTTTGAAGTGTTATTTCAACACCCAAGATGAAGAGGAACTCCTTTTAGTATAAATTATGCATTCAAAATCAAAATACCTCTATATTCAATTTAGGCCCTAAAAAGCCACTTATGAATATCAAAACTACCACCGGTTCGGAATACAACCCAGTCATCGAGAAGAACCGGCAAGAAACTCGATCTGGTTTATCTTTTTATAATATTTTTTATATATATAATTACAACAAACATTACATTAACAACTGTAAGAAGATCAACCGCAAGACCATAGGTCTCTTCCTGAAGGAATTTATGAACATCAACGCCAGCACACGACATATTGGCGAATTTAAATTAAGGAATCCACAGGTTCTTTGACATCCCTCGTACAGTAATACTATAATAACATTTCTCAGGTTCGTGTTTTCTTTCCGATGTTTTTCTTCATCGTCAGCGGATAGTGTTAATAATTTCGTAGGTGGTAGAGCCATGTTGAAGCTATAACTGATTTCAACATGAATGGGTCAGCTTTCACAGAGTAGTACCACCCAACCCACAGAGAACAGACGTGAAGTAACAGTGCTTGCATTGTTGCGTTTCGTTTGGTCAGTGACAGCGCCGGATACCCACCTCTCGCCCTCTTCCTTCATTCCAACCCTCTTCCTCCTTCCCCGTTTCCTACTAATACGGACTGGCAACGCACTTACAACTTCTCTGGTGTTGCTGGTGTCTATGGAAAGTGGTAATCACTTAACATCAGGCGACCTACCTGCTCGTTTCCCTCCTATGTTATAAAAAAAAGTAACTGTACGCGAATTCCGTTGGAACGGATGTATGGATTCCTCAAAGTTAAAAATCGCCAATCCTTTTTTTCTCGAACTGACTACGCTATTGGCTCAGCATCCCCTTAACAACTTCACCAGACTACTATCGCCAATACGTCGTTGACTGGCGTGGTGTTTATGCCCATACCTTCATTCGGGATGAGGTCTACGGCAATGCAGTGGGTCTGCAGACTGATGATAAAATGGCCATCGTAAAGATATTAGTTAAGATCAGTTGATCAGTAAACAAAAATAAGTGTAGAAATTCCATAATTTATTATAATAAAGGAAACTTCAAACAAGGTGTTAACATGATATTATTAGGATGTGCGTAGGTTTTACGTTGAAGTATGGAAGACGATCCCCGAACGACGAGTGTGGAACAGCGTCTTTAGTCAAAACAAATAAAACAGCTTAAATCTAATCTTAATTGCGTTTTACTGTACCCATTTTATTGTAAGTATGCCAGAAATACACCCAGTAAGAATTCTCGCCAGGCGGAATTTCTAAACGGCAATTTTTTAAATGCGGATTTAATATCAGCTAGATGGAGAGATCTACGAAATCTACTTTTTTGTAGCCTAAAATGACAAACAAACCTACCCAGGCTGTTTATAATATTTTTTTTTACAATTGAACATATAAAACGAACATATCTAGTGGTATGAATAATATTGTTGAATAATTAGATCAAATATCGTATCGTTAATATTAAGCATATAAGAATGTAACTAATTAATCTTATTTTCGATTGTTATGAATAAAATGAAATTTCCATAGTATTTATTAGTTTCGTTTTGTTAAACGCCATCTATCAATCTTGTAAAGAACCACTTACTATGTTCATTTCATATTCAGAGATTACAGTGAAATCTAAATTTATCTATATGTGTGCTTAGTTTTAAAGGGTTGTAAACGTTTCTTTCTATAACCACTAGATGGAGCAATGAAATTGAAATGTTGAAAATTTTTAAATATTCACACAAACACTAGAGATTTTAAAAATGAAATAAGGAATATTATTCCAACGGTATGAAGATACAGAAACATCATGGCTCAGTTATGTTCATTTAATATAGTTTATATTATTATTTCATCGTAGAAAAACTTAGCAGCAACTTTCTTTTTCAGATATCATTAATGAAAATCTATCGATAAGATCAAGATCACATCCGGGCTCACGGCTTGCGTCGGCGCGAAGTTATTCCCAGAGCGGTACGGGTGCGGCGGCGCGGCAGGGAAGCGCGCCCGCAGTTTTAGTGTGTCGGCGCGCGTCGCCGCCGCTATGGGCAACCACCATTCCTCTTCACACAGCACGTCTAAGACTAGAAAGAAGAACGTGCACTGGAAATCTGCAGGTAAACTTCACCTTTCCAATAGACTTACCATACAGTTTTGTAACAATACTTAGTTCACAACACGCATACATGACAGAGCGAGCCTAATGTCTCTATATCTATTTTTAAAAACACTGAGCGCTGCGATTTCTAAAGCGTGGCACAACAAAACAAACCGTAAGACTCTCGTAACAATTATCACGTATCTAATTTTGATAGGAATTTCATGTTAAATAAAATTAGTAGCAACATAAATTCTTATTTCTTAGAAATGTTCTGAAACTGTTGTTTATGTCGAATAATACTTGACGCGAACTTTGTTTTAATGTTCCAGGGCGACCTGCAGCACCAGGCAAACCAGATATCATTCCGATATTATCAGATGATGAGCCAAACGCGGTCACATTACGTTGGGCACCTGCTGCTTACGATGGTGGGGCCCCATTGCGCGGGTATCAGGTAGAATGTAATAGACTCGGATCAAAGGACTGGATTCGTACAGCACCACCTGTGGTACTACGTCCAGAGCTCGTACTAAGCGGGCTTGAGCCTCCGCACCGTTACCAATTTCGTGTTGCAGCGTTGAATGCTGTCGGCCAATCCGATTACAGTGAAATCTCCGATGTTCTTAACGTTAACTCAGAACGCACTTCCAATGAACCTCCAATATTACTCCAACAGTTAGAAGACGTCATAGCACTAGAGAACGATAAGACAGAATTTCGAGTGACCTTTACAGGTACACCTTCGCCGAAGATAGCTTGGTTTAAAGACGACTATGAAATTTTCAGCAGTAGACGTACAGCTATCACAACTGATGAATCATCCAGCGTTCTCGTGTTTTATCAAACCTTACCCAGCGACGAGGGTGAAATTAAATGCACTGCGACAAACCGAGGCGGGCATGTTGTTACGAAAGCCAGACTATCATTGGAAGCGGCGCCTAAATTACGTTATCCACGTCAATATGAAGATGGACTGCTTTACGAAATAAACGAAACTATATTCTTGAAAACCACGATCGTCGGAAAACCGACGCCGACGGTAGAATGGCGACATGACGGTCAACCTGTCATTGTTGACGAACGTGTGGTGCTATCAAACACTCCTCAATTTTCAATATTAAAGATACATTCTGCACGCCGAAACGACAGGGGAGAGTATCAGATACACGCAAAAAATCGCATAGGTGAAGACACGGCATCATTTCTCGTAACAGTAACAGCACCTCCAGACCCGCCCAGGTATGTTTCTGTGACGAGACAAGTTGATAAATCAGTAACTTTGGATTGGGTACCACCTGAGGACGACGGCGGGTGCCGCATCGGTAACTATGTGGTAGAATATTATCGAACAGGTTGGAACGTGTGGTTAAAAGCTACGACTAGTCGTAAGACAAACGTTACCCTCTTTGATCTAATTGAAGGTAGCGAGTATAAATTCCGTGTAAAAGCGGAGAGTCCATATGGAATGAGCTTGCCAAGCTCAGAGTCTTCAGTGGTGAAAATACCGGGCCGATCAGTTGACATGGAATTCCTAGCAGTTGAAGCGCGAATAATCAGTGAAGCATTGACGCGGGAGGATGGTGACGCACCTCATATATCACCAGCGCCACGAAGAAAGCGGCAAAAACCCATTCAGCCAACGTTACCTAAGTCTCCAACGACACCACGTCAAGTACGACATTCCCCCACTGCCGACCACACGAACAGCAACGAATTTATGCTAGTGCTATATCCTGACAATAAAAAATTAGTGGAGAATACAGGTAAGCATAGCATTAGTCGCTAAATTCAATAAAGCGAATTACTATTAACTTCATTATTTATTTTACTAATTATTATTTATATTTGTGAGCAATTTCTTAGCAAAAACTTCTCGGTATGCTAAATAGGTCAAATCAAAGTTTTTGGGTATTTTCAACATTACATTTTTCTCAGTTGCGAATGTTTATTTAACGTATTATTATATATTTCCATAGATGCCAAGCGAACGTTTTTAACTTAGTTTAATAGTAGTTAAATGTCTATAAACTATAATATATATCAGTTAGTAGTGAATCTGAAGGTAAACTTTACGGCGATATACATATATATATATATACGTATACGTATTGCAAGCAATAAGTTCAATATAATAATGAAGCGCTTGTTGAGAAACCAACCAAACACTATTTTGAACTATAAATACTCGCTCAGTAAAGATGCAGATCGGTCAGAACGTCATGCGCTAACAAAAGCCGTAACAAACATAATCGGTATTGTAAACCACAGCGAAGCTTCTGCGCAATCGCTTGATATATAACAGAAGAACTCGAATTACACACAATTTCTTTTGCTTATATTTTCTGTCAAGTTCATAAATTGAACACTTAGATATATTCCAATTATACAATGGAATATTGGTCATTGTTTAAAATAACTTCAAATAAATAAAGATAGGATTATGAGACTATTCTTAATTGGATAGTGTAGACGTCAAGGAGATGGTCACCGCCTAAAAACAATGGTGATATGAGTATGCAAATAAAATCATATACCGGAACTTTTACGTATTTTTTCAGTAGTCTGAATATAGAACATATATCAAGGTTAACTATTAGTTATTCTTTGGGCGAATACACGAAGTACCTGAAATGCTATATTATTGTAATATAGCCACAGTTTTACAGGAATTGCAATAAATATTTTTCTCGGTTTCAGATACTCAATCGAAAAGATTATCCTTACAGCTGGACATGGATTCTTTATCACCACCACCAATCTCACTCTCCACGCCCGAGTTAAGTACAAGAGACGTAGTAGCTTTCAAACCCCTTCGCAATGCAGTTAGTTCAACACAACTTCTTCACGAAAGAGCCATGGCGCGCTTTTATAAGGCCGTTGCTATGAAAGAAGAACAAAATAAAAATAAGGATAAACATGTTATACAGACCGAACAAAACAATGACATTCCGTATAAAACTAGTGACGTACGCCGTAACACAAACAATGAACAGCAGACTTCAAAAATATCCGAAGAACTAGTTGAACTTAAAATTAAAACACCGGAAATCCTTATACAATCAGATTCCTTGGAATATAAAAATTATACCTTAGAATCAGGGCAAAACATCGGAGATACAGAAGTACTTGAAGGTAAGTGGCAACAAATGTCTTTTGATGAAGATTATACGGCGAGTACAGTTTCGAGTGACGATGATGATGGAGAAAATGGAAGTCTCAATGGAGATATCGATAGAAATCAGTACCCACTAGAAGAAGATACTTATAATCCAAGGGGGAAATCGGTACATCCTTCATCGTTCAACGAAACTGAACAAGAGAAGGAAATTATAGAAGGTGAAATCCATAAACCGGTACCTCTTCCTGATCCTTCTTTTGTTCCAAAACCTATATTAAAACGAGGCAATATATCGCCAAATAAATTAGATGTACACATTAAAGAAGAAACACCAAAGGTTGAAGAAAAAGTAAAAAGAGAAAGCAAGATGGCAATATTTAAAAATATCACAAAAATTCCTGTGCAGAAAACATTTTCTTTTCCTAAAATACTTAACAAAAAAGAACCGGAAACAAATACAAATATCAAATCAGAACAAAAGAGTAAAGATATTAATAGAATCGAAAAAAACAATGATAAAATAAGTGAAGAAGGTAGAACAGTGATAGACTATTATGGTAACATAGTAAAAGAATATGGAAGTAACAAGAAACGCACGACACAGCTTTACCTTAAAACTGAAGATTTGAAAGAAGTGGCTGAGAAACAACTCGATAGTAAGGACATAATAAATGAGAACAAAATAAACAAATGTAAAAAATCAATTAAAAGTGATAATGAACATGTGAGTCCAAATAATAAAAGATCGAAGCTCAATGATAACACGATAAAAATGCGAAAAACTCCAACAGTTGATACAACTGATCTAGATCATAAAATTACTACAAAATTAAGTGACAATCAAAGTAATATATCAAGAAAATTCAACCAACAAGTACTTCTCAAGAAAGCTGAACGAGCAACGATTATTATACCAATTGACTATCAAGAATTAGAAACTAAGGCTAAGAGGAACGTAAGATCCGCTATCGATTATACTGTAGATGTATGTCTATTATTACTAGCATTCTGGGTTTATTTATTTAAAGATGAAAGATTAGCTATACCTTTCCTGATATTAATAATTTATCGGCAAATACAAGAAACGCTACTTCATAATATTCCTGAATGGTACAGACATTATACTCCATACTGGCTCAAGAAGAAGGCCTCTTGACCCTTCCAAAAAGACAAATTGTGTGATTAACTGATTGAAATGTGAGTTTGGTATATTGTATTATTTTATAAATTATGTATGTCTAGGTAACTTATGTATAGGTGTGTTTTGGAAATCATAAAATCGATGAGAAATAAATTATGTATATCCACGTGGCCATGCCACTACCGTCACTCAGGATTTTTGAATAGATTTTGTTTTTTCAAAATTTATAATGTTAGATTATCGATTTAGATTTGTTGCTTTGTACCATTATGTACGCTCTATATCCCAATTTAAAATACCTCAATCGGACTGCGTTCCTTACCTACCACCACGCAAAGTCAAAGACTTCAAGGCTTGTGCCCATAGAGACAAAGGGCTTATTCTCGGAATTTACTATAACCAGCATGTAAATGGTGAACCTGCTATTCTAACCGCTACAGCCCAGAGGTATGATAAGCTAAACCATGGAAAACTTTGGAAATTATTAAAACTATCTCCTATACCAAGATTGGGTGAGTCTAGAGTATTTTTTGATGTTGATCCCAACTTTGCATATGTAGCTGTGGCGGGTCTAGGATCTGAATGTCTATCGTTCAATACAATTGAAAAAATGGATGAAAGTAAAGAAGCAATTAGAATAGCATCAGGTGTTGGTGCAAGAGCTTTACAACCACTCAATCCTTCAGCGATCTATGTGGAATCTTTTGGAAATGCTGAAGCGGCAGCCGAGGGAGCAAATCTTGCAATATGGCAATTCGATGAATACAAAAATCAAACAAAAAAAAGATTGAGACCAAAACCAAGCCTAATACTGCACGATGACTGCGATATTGATGGCTTTCAAATCGGTAAATTGAAATCAGAATCTCAAAATCTAGCACGTTTTCTTCAAGAAATGCCTGCTAATTTACTTAATCCTACATCATTTGCAAAAATAGCCGTTGATCTGTTATGTGAATTGGATATTAATGTGGAGGTGAAGACTAAAGGATGGGCTGCAAGTCACGAAATGGGTGGATTTGTAGCAATAGGAAAATCTTCCGTGGAACCTCCGCTATATGTTGAAATTAGTTACTACGGAGCCGACGAATGTACTCGACCAATAGTTCTAATAGGGAAAGGAGTTACTTTCGACAGCGGAAGTTTAGATTTGAAACCACCGCAAGATTTACGGTTCATGCATAGTGACATGGCCGGCGCAGCTTGTGTACTAGCAATCACTAGAGCCGCAGCGAGACTAAAACTCCCAGTTAATATTCGAGGTATACTACCATTATGTGAATTGATGCCCAGTGGCAAAAGTCCGAAATTCAGTGACGTCGTATCCAACCCAAACGGCAGTAGAATACACATACGACTACCCTCCCGGGAAGGTCGTCTCCTTATCGCAGACAGTTTAGTTTATGCGCGAAACTACTGGCCTAAATTTATTATTGATATTGGGACAATGTCAGAGGAGCTAGTAAAAACCCTTGGCGGAGCGGCATGTGGCTGTTATAGTAACTGTGAAGAATTATCTTACTATATTGAAGCAGCAAGTAGTCAAACTGGTGATAGAATATGGCGTATGCCATTATGGAAGTTTTACGAAGAACGTATTAAAGATTGCAAAACAGCGGATGTTGCTAATACGGGAAGGCACAGTTACGGCGATTCACCTAACTGCGCAGCATTTCTCAAACAATTTATCTCTGACACTAAATGGATGCATCTCGACACCTACAACGTAGCATACTCTAAAGGTTATGACTTTCCATATCTCGGCCGTGGTATGACCGGACGCCCAACTAGAACCATTATTGAGTTTTTATTCCAAATGATAACAGACTCTAAATTGTAATTTATGTTTGATTTTCAAATAGAAAACATATAATTATGCAAAAACCCATGTTATAGTATTGAATGATCCGTGAAATAAATATTTAAATTTTGATAATGTTTTTATTCAATATAAAATTAACAAAAGTATTAAAATTTGTACACGAAAAACATTGAAAAAAAAATCTGGTACATATACACACACATACATACTATGTTACTATCGCATTATCAGAATTCACAGTGTCGTTCTAAAATTGAGTACAATGACTTAGATTACAAATCAATGGCAATATTATGGCACAGTTACAATTTAAAAAAATATCGTTAATAGTCGAATTCTCAAAACTATACTTATATAAGTAACATTAAGATATTTATGTCACCAAAAATTACTTATATTATAAAAAATATCGCATACAAAATTAATTACACTTAAGTTACTCTTGCAACTTATTAACTATTATGGATATAATGCTTTTCTTTCAAAATTAAAGTGGATAAGCATTGACGAAATTATGTCTCTTATTTAAAATCGTTTTTTTTTTTTTAATTGACTAATAACCAGTTACAATTCGCTTTTTATCGCCTCGGGAGCATTATTGACGTCGACGACGACAGAGTCCTCTGTATCGCTGATATATCCCTCCTGACCGGTGTAATGCGTCGGATGAACTAGTAGCGGAGATGCGGAGAATGCTAATAAGTTTCGATTGGGAAAATGAGCCTTCCAAGTGTCACTGTGGAAATAACGATAGACTGAAGTGATTATTACCTTAAACGTTATTTTATTATGGAGAATTAACTTGTATAAGTTAAAATGGTAATAATACCTTGTGATATGAAACAAATATTTGTTAGTTTTGGTTAGGTACTTTTTTATATCATAGGAAGCAAACGAAGAGGTGGGTCACCTGATTTTAAGTAATCACCACCATCCATAGACACTTGCAACACCAGGAGAGTCGCAAGGGCGTTGCTAGCCTGTAATTGGGGAGGGGGGAGGAAGGGATGAGGAGAGGGGGAAGGTGAGGAGAGGTGAGCCTCCGGCGCTCTCACTGTCCGAACGAAACGCAACAATGCAAACACTGTTACTTCCCGTCGGTTTTCTGTGAGAGGGTAGTACTACCCCGGAAGAGCCAACCCATTCAGACTGAAACCACCAATAGCTACGGCGTAGCTCTACCACCTTCATTCTAATAATCATATATCTAAATATATAAATATCCAGTGTCCGTGATATTTGTCAACGATGAACTCCGAAACTACTCAACCGATTCTCATATATTTATGTATAATTTAGTCCAACTTGAGAGATACAATAATTTATATTTCGATTAATGGCATCAATATTTCTCGATTGCAAATTAAATGATTATCAATGTTGATTATTGCCATTAGTTGTAAATTTCATCAGTGCCGAACAGATGATGCTTAAAATAAGTTTGTTGACAGAGAACTGTTGGACGGAGTATAGAGTCATAGATGGCGCCATGTTTTTAATTTTGATTTTTTTTCAACTCCAGTTTAGAATTGCAATCGAACATGTATTAACTGAGCCACAGTAACGGATGGCCAGATCAGCTAGTATGTAATAAAAATATAATAGTATATAATAGTGCCTTCGTGGTTCAATCACATCAAAATAACTGAATATATCGGCAAACGATTATGACCATTTAATGCAAAATTATTTCCTAATGGTTCTAGAATACTTAGTTTTTGAATTCCACCGACCCTTTTGTCTCGTTTTATTAAAAACAACGAAGCAGGGGAATCACCTACTATCTGTTTATAAATTTTTAAAAACAAATTCAAGTATACTTTTATGAATACTTGTATAGATCCGAAATCAACAAGAGTATAACTAGCAGCCAAGAGGATGGCAGGCCGGTATGACTGCTAATATGACTGTGGTCACGATAATTTTTAAATTGGCAACTCTATGGTTGATGGTTGTTTTTAAGTTACCAACCCCTGTGGTCACAGTTGTTTTTGAATTGTCAACCTCTACGGTCACGGTTTATTTTCAAATTGTAATGTCCTCACCATAACTGTGCTACTGTAATTTTGTATAACAATCTAATAAGGAATATCTTACTTGGGATGCTGATCGAACATGATAGGTAAAAATTCATCTACTGGCAACATTTTCGATAATGGATCGGCTTGAAGTAACTTTTTAGCGCCCCTCTCACTTAGCAGGTAACCAAGGGTCCAATAGGAATAAAGGGGTTTCGTTATATGCTCTGTTGCATACTCCTCTTCGCTGTCCCATAGAATCTTTCTGCCTATATACCTGTGATAAATATATTATAACTCAGTAACATACTGTATTGAATATTTATAAATATCTATTGTTTGCTCGGGTGAAACCACGAGACGAGATGATGGTTCAGCGGTAAGAGAGTTCGGACACCGTGTTGATGGACGGAGAGTCGAATTTTAGAGGATGAGCCGGAGCTTCCAGTGGAGCGAAACATTGTGATGGAACCATGGCATGGTCGTAGGGCTTTTTATAAGTTTACCGCCCTCTCTCTACCTACCACCTTGAAAACCTATTGTCAAGCGCCTGTTGGTCTGTTTATACAGCTGTACTTGGAAGCCTGTCAGTTTAGTGTGTTTACCAATTCAGATTTATAAAAAAAAACTGTTGAACCGATTTTGTCAAGGCTTACTGTTATATAGAAGACTTTTCTGCGTATTATCCAGGTTTCATATAGTTACGCTTTTCTAAGGATTAGTAGTCCTTTAACAGCAGTAACAGTAAGTAATATTTAAACTTAAAACAGACCCGATCGAGTTTCTTGCTTACTCTTATTGATAACTGGGTTGTTCTCCGAAATGATTATAATATTCATAAACGTATTGTCATGGTTTAAATTAAATAAGGTTAGTGCCGAGTGTCCGAAATTCATCCATGATTCATTATTTTTCAAATTTCAATATTTAGGAGAAAAAACTAACTTCATGCAATTATTTTTTCATTCATAACACTAAAGTGAGTCGAAATGTACTAGACCAAAAAAAATGGTTGAGAAACAGGAGAAGAAAAAGGTAAATAACTATTTCGTCTCGAACTATTGATTGAATAAAATATTCCTGATTTTGATCCATTTAGAATAGGTGTTATTTTTTTTCTATTAATTAGTATACCAAATTTTTGGCAGGATCTTAGTCTGTAATGTAATGGATTTTATATTTTCTTCATAATCATGTGTTATTTAACTCTACATATTATAATATTTTACTAAATGTAGTCCCATTATTATGCACTATTGAAGTGAATCGGAGATAACATCACGGAGTATAAATTCTGAGATTCTACAAAAACCCCCTGGAAAATTCTAACAAAGAGGCCACCATCTTGTTAGTACATTGAAATTATCGCAAGACACTTGTAATGTTACTATCTACTCGACAATAGCAATAATAATCAGAAAAATTGGGTGCCAATGATAAAATTTAAAAGAAAACGGTACCAAAGTAGGTCTACCATATAGAGGTTGTCTACCACCAGTTTAGAACATAAACGACCCAAATAAATTCCTTTATATTTGATATAGTAACTTCTATCTACTTACACAAGATCCCAATCTAATTTCTTCATTTCGTTTATCAATTGATGAAACTTATGTCGAAAGTACGGAACGAAGTGAATGTCATCCTCTAAAACCAGCGTGATCGCAAGCCGCTTTTCTATTATCTGTAATATAGTTTTGTTTCATCATGATACTTCAGTCTATAAAAGACACACTGCGAGCCCATATGCCCCTTCTCGAATGAAGCTATGAATACCACGCTAGTACACGACGTACTGATGATTTTAAATTCCGCTAAATCCACAGTTCTATATTTTCCCACAAAGAGTGGTACTAAAAGAACATTTATCAGATTCAGATTTTCTTACAATGTTTTCCTTCACGCTCAGATAATCGCGTTGCTAATTCATTGGTAAATGTACGTAAATTTAAAAAAAATCGTAACGAGGTTAGAACATTCGTTTTGATATTCCATCGGTCAAACTATTCTACCACGACAATTTTACTTAGTCCCAATAATTTGAATATACTATTTTGATAATCGAATCAATAAATACTTCCAGGAATAACCTTGTACACACATAATCATGTTTAGTATTTGACCTAAATATCTGAAGAAACGCAAAACTGATATACAATCAACATCTGGTGATTTACGCAAAAACGAATTCCTGTAATAAATGAATCAGCCCCTGTCACGTATTTAGAGCTCACGCCCAGATTCCCATTATTTGATTACGCGACGTTTCCACGATAAGCAGTTACGTAATAATTAACCCCTTGAATTCTGTTCATTGAAGCTAGGTGTTATTTTTTACGTTTAAAACCATGGTTACCATACTTTTAAAAGTTTTAGAACAAACTTTAACTAAGATTCTCTTTGTTGTTTATTAGTGTTTGTTTTGATATTACTATTTTATATGTTAAATGTGACCATTAACTACCCCACGATTGAAGGGTGTTAAACTTTAAACAGGCACATACGTATACGTAATTGCAACATTTTCTAATTATAATTCTCAAAAGCATTGCAGCAATATATGTTTTTTATTACTAAACGAACAAATCCCAATGAGTATCGGTGATATTATTATAATTTTGTTAATAACTATCTATGTACATTAAAAAAGGGTAAAATTATTAACGATATGGATATTTCACCTCTTTCCAAATGTTGTAATGACTTAAAAAGCATCCAACTTCACCAGATTTCATTGGTCTGAAAAAAAAAATTATAAATATGAAATTTAAAGAAAGTATGTGTTATAAATATATATAATTTTTTTCTTACCTTTTGTGAAAAGGATCTTCGTAACCGGGCATAAGACTTATAGAATATGTTTCAAGGTCATTAAGATCTAAGGTTCTGAAAAATGAAATAAACATTTCTATTAATACATATGTATCTATATAAATAAAATAATCTAGATATTTTATTGTGTGCGCATTAAGTAAAAAGTGGTCGATAGATAACGATTAATTTCTGTTAGTTTTACTGCTTAGACACTTAATCTTTATCCAAAATTATCACGAAATCCAAAATTAATAAAATTTTAAGACACTCTCCTAGATATATCACTACGAGAAACACTACAGCTATATGCATTGTGCTGCCGTTGACAGCTGGGTCAAGCGGTGTAGTGCGCAAACACAGCAGAGGTGACGTAAACCGGTAATATTGTTTATTGTGTACAAAGGAATTTTGTAAGTAAAGTATACTTTGATTTCAATTTTTTTCTATGCTTTTTCCTTTGCAGTGAAAATATATTATTAAATAATAAATAACGCAGACCAAATCGCGGATATCTGCTAGTACATATAAGTGTATAACAACAAACAGTAATCCTATACAGTCACTGAACAGTGGTAGATCTATGTACATACTAACTCTATCTGCAGCTCGGTGTGTTTATGTTCTTTTTTTGTTGTAATATATAAGATTAATAATAAATAATCTCCACGTCCATAATTCTACATATACAGATTTTCAAGTTGATTGGTTAAACGGTATAGGAATTGGCGCGACACCTAGTGGCAATTTATAGTAAAATGGATTATAAAGAATAAACATCTTTTTCATGAAAAAAAGTAAACAATGCTAATGAAATTAAAGTGGAATGGGAATTAAAAAACACATACATATTAATCTATAATATATACTGGCAAAATGCTACAGATACCTGCCATCAATAGCCTTAAAAACATTCACATCCATCCCCAGCTCCCTAAAACTCAATTCCATTAATATTCTTCTTTCCTTCCTTCTCTCAAGATTAATCATGTAGATCTCACTACATCTAAACTTCCATGGCTCAGGATATGATATAAATTCTCCAAAAATATCATCCAACGCCAAAGCATAGCCACGACTCAATGCTTCCAATTTTACGTTCATCATTTGCTCATAGTCTTTGCTAAGGTTATCACTTTCTTCTAGAGGCACAGTTACAAACCCATAGAGGTGATCATTGCAGACATGCAAAGGTACATCTGAATTAAAAATGACCGAACATAATTTTAGTTTATTACAGAAATAATAAATAGTGGCTAGCTAACTAATATTGTAATTATATACATTATATTATATGACAATGTTTGACCCATCAACAATCTATTATTAATAGTAAACTATCCATGGCAAATTATGCACACATACAATATTTTGTCCTGTGTTAAAGTATATAGAAATCGAACCCCTGACATTTCCACTGAATAGTGAGTGAGATTCAATAACATTGCGCTATGAAGCCTAATAGACTCTCAGCAACTTCTTGTAATCTAAATAATTGTAAACATTTAACAACTTACCAATTTTTTTAGAGTTTAAGGCAAAAGCTATAATGTCATCCTCTGGTCCATCATAATCTGAGATATTCTTAGGATTGTATGTAAACTTATCAGATATTTGATGTTTCAGAGAGATTAATACAGCTGAATGTACCATTGGCACACTGAAACAACCAATCTTCTCTCTATTCAGTATTGGTGTATAATCTTCTGTTCTTTTGTAATAATAATTATCTGCCATACCACACCTATGAAAATAATTCCATATCCTATACTTTACATCTTACTCAAATCAAAAATACTTTATTCAGTTTAGGCTCTTATAAGACACTTATGAACGTCAAAAACTACCACCTGTTCAGAAAACGACCCAGTCATCGAGAGAAACTAACAAGAAACTTGATCGAGTACATTTTTTTAAACATATATTTACCATACATCATACAATAGCTTTTAGTGGATGCACAGAGAAGAGTCAACTCCAGACATCACTATCGTTCACATACTGATCCACTCTATAATATCCTTTTGACAATAAAACCAGCTTGACGTGGTACCTAAATTTACAGTCCGGCAAATTGGTATCATGTGTTGGGAGTTTATTGTACAACCTAACACTATTACCTAAAAAACTATTACTGGTTTTGCTAAGTCTGAAACATGGTACAATCAATTTATTACAATTCCTAGTATTTACATTATGTGGGTCTTTTACTAAATTCATTTTTTCAAAGTTTTTGCTAGTACTAAAACTATAGAATATTTATAACTTATAAGTTTTAGTGTTTGAGCATATTATCATGTCATGTTAAACAATGATGAGGTCCTGGATGATAAAAACACTAAAACTACAGAGATTGGTTCTCAAGCACCCCTGCCATAACACACTCATAGATGCTTGGTGACAGACTTTCAATCTGAGGGTGGTAGCTGGTCAGGTGAGCTTAGAAAAAGCCCACCACCATAGCACATTCCTAATAAAAGAAACAAATGCAGATTATATTCCTTGTGATAATCCGATAGTCTACATTGGATAAAGTGTTACTTATATGTTTAGTGTTGTCTGGTGAAGCTGTAAAGTCCTTGTAAGGCCAATAACATAGTCAGTTCGAAAAAAAAAGTGTAGTATAACATATTTAGTCATAGCATTGAAACATAACTTGAAATGATCAACATTTAACAAATCATGAGTATTTTAACTATCACACAATGATTAAATGATTGATGATGGTACCTGAAACATTCACATTTCTCTGTAAGATGTTTTAAACTCCCTGAATAATATGTTTAGTAAATATGAAGCAGAAGACACTGTCTGATATATAAGAGTTACGTACTTATAGGCACCTAACATGTTTTACACATAAGAACATAATACTATTCAAACATCACACTTATTTTAATTTTACTTACGTTTACTCTAAACATTAGAAGAAACAATAAAAAAAAATTCACTGGACAGTTATATATCTTACTTCATTGCTGTTTTTATGTGATTTTTTTAGAATCATTTGCCAATTTGCAAGACATTCATTTGCCATTAGCGAAATATGTAAAGTCTCATTTATTTACATATGTTGTATATACAACAACACTGACAACCTTAATCTGGTGAAGCTATAAAGACCTTGCCAGTTCATTAGCGTAATCAGTTTGAGAAAAAACAAAACTGGCAATCAAATATAAAAAGAATGACTCAGTGATGATGAGTTTAACAGAAAACAATAGAATATTACACTAACATTACTGATCCTGTAGTTACAGTTTCATGTAATTAATAATAATAATAATGCAATTTCAAAAAAGATATACTTTTATCTATTCTAATATCACCAGTGGCTGATTTTGTTGACCTTAAAGATACTTTGAAATAAATAAATTGCCAAATACCATTTTATTTTAAACCATTAAATTGTGGATTGCCTAATTTTTTAAATATGATTTAATGTTATATAATGCAATGCCCATTTAATAATACCAATAAAAAATATATATGTTTAGAAAAATATGTCATTAAAGCACCTTAGAAAAAAATACCATGCATAATCATGCATTTAGCGCAAATTTGATTCTAACCAAAAATTAGAATACAGTCCATCAGATAATATCATTGGAGCCACAATTGTATGATTCTTTAGTACCAACAGCTTTAAAGTTTGCTTGTTTGTGAGAAATACATCAGCATCTAACATCTGAAAGGAATAAATAAAATAATACTAAGTCCTCTACATTAATAATTGTAACTAGTCTGTGTAGAATCACCAAGTTTCTTTTAGACATTTACATGATTTAATTATATCAGCATTGAAATAATAATATTGTCCTGAATATTATTTTAAAAGTAATACACAAAGTGTAATGGAAATAATATGGAGATAAATAAAATTTCAAACTATTATCAGCAACAATACAGAATGTTTGTCTGACATCCCTAGGACAACACAATATTAAACATTATATACAAAAGTGGGCCTAGTGGGCCTGCCCTGATAATAAAAAAATAGATTATTTATGATATATCAAAACCTTTCTCTCTAATCACTTTATTTAATGGAGAAAACTGCATAAAAGTCCGTCTGATAGTTTTATTACTTTATCACAAACAGACAAATGTGGCAAAGAACTTTGTTATATAATGTGTAATCATTACACAATGCCACAGTTATTTATTATTCCAATATTTCAAAATTAAACTGTTATTGTCTTTTTTTGTACATGGATGATACTTACAAATATATAATCACACCACATCTTGCGTGCAAATTCAAGTGCTTTTTCTCTTAAATTTATCACATGTCGAAAGTGTTCTGGACTCCAATGAGTTGGACTATTCTCATCACTAAAATGTGATCCAGTGGTTTTGTTTGTTAAGATAAACATTCCATTGTACTTCCTGTGATATTTTGATGCCCATTGTTCAATTATTTCCATACTTTTGTCTTCATTATAGTCACTGTATATCCTATGATAATTCATTAGATTAAATTTTAAAAGTATAACTTCATTAATTTGAATGTTATGAAAAATAGTAGTTATGTATTTTACTGTTGTTTAACTATTTTACATTCCAGATTCCACTTGATTAACAACATTTAATTTTATTTTAATTTCTCTTATATCTTGAAATGAAATTTGTATGATTATTTTATTGTACCTTTAATTTTACATAAAATAAACTTTATATAATATAAAATAAATAAAAAGATAAAGTTTGTGAGTTTGTGACATTGTAGGAGGTAATCTCAGGAACTACTGCTCAGATTCCAAAAATTCTTTCTATGTTAGAGAGCTCATTTATCAAGAAAGGCTATATATTATCTCGCTAAGACCAATAAGAGCAGAGCATCAATAAAGAATGTTGTCTGTTGTGAATGTTGAATGTGAATCAAGGTTTTTTGTTCCTTTTCAGAGCTTCTGCTGCATGTTAGTTTGTTAAGTGATGTTTATTGGTCATTTTATCAACAACAATTATGAATTCTTATCAATAGGTATTGTTACAATAATCGAGCCACAGCAACGCGTGGGCGAGACAGCTGGTTTTATAGAATTCAAACTTTGTTAATTTTACTACTCTTAAGAGTGCAATTCTCTGCACCTTTATTGGTTTTTTTTTTTTATATTAACATTACAATTGTACATTTTTTTGTTATAAATGTATTGTACACTTCATAGTTTGTATTCTCAACAGATCAATGTATATGGTGTAAGGTGAAAAAAATTCATAAAATAACAAATATCATGTGGGACTTTGACTTTAAATATAACTGCATTAGATGCTATCTATATAAAAAAATATTTATCAAAGAGCTTCCTATTATCACTAATTTAAATAATGGTCAGGCAAGTTTATTCCTACATTACTTTATTACAAAGAAAAATATCGTAACACTAAACAGAAGCTGCGAAACAGTAAGAGCAATTTCATACGGACTATGATAACAGAAATTACGAAACATTTAATTATATTACATTAGAAATCAAACAATGACACGTACCATACATATAAACGATCTTTTGGGTAGTCCAACTGTTGTAAACATGATAAAAAATAAGGTAAAGTGTGAGCCTTATTACGAACTAGCACCGATATGCCTATAGTTGGCCATTTGTACGAGTTATCGTAGATATCTTCTCCAAAACAACTATAATATGTAACTATTGAAATACACAATAAAATGATTATTACTACACACTTCATTTTGATATTACAAATATATAATATCATTGGACTGAACTACATCAGAAATTCATATATCAAAACTTTTGCCAGAAAACTGAGATAACACTTCACCAGTGTTGCCGTTTAAAAAGTACAAAAGTCTCCAGACGTTGATTTAAAAGTCGCTAGATTTTGAAAGTTACATAATTAAAAAATCTGTCAGAAGTCGCTAAATGTTTCATAATATTCCATGGTAAAAAAGATGGTGAAAATACTATATTGCGAATACTTCACTATGATAAAATGAACAAAAGACTACTTGGATTAGTTATAACAAATTTTAGTTACGTTATAGATCTTCTTGCTGTTTTCATTCTGGTCGAACCTGAGATCGAATGTTATTCTGGTAGGAAAATTCCAAAAACAACATCAGCAATTCGTCTTCTTAGCAGTAATTGCAATTAAATTAGTACCAAAATACTTTAATATTTTCAATATTCAATTAGTCGCTAATTTTTTTTTAAGTCGCTAGATTGAAAAAAAAGTTGTTAACATGTCCAAAATCCGCTACAACTAACGACAAAGTCGCTAAAATGGCAACAGTGCACTTCACTATAGGGGTGTTCGATATTTAATGTTGACGAATCGATGACTGAATCGATGTATAAACGATTTTGTTAAATCGGACTATTTAAGAACGATCTTCTATATCGATAATAAAGTCCACTCCGATTATAATTTTCAAAAAAGATTTAACATACCTACAGATTTGGCCTAGTTACATTTTTATTATATGTGTAGATAGCTGTGCCCGAGACTTCGTCCGCGTAGAACTTTATTTAAAAAACAGCTACCAATAAAGTCATCTGAATGACCGCCTGCGGAGGCTGAGCCTGGGGTTTCGGAGTCAGGGGCTGAGGTTTGAGAGCCCAGGAGGTCAGAGGGACCCGCACGGGTTGCGGCGCGAGCTGTGCAGAGGGTAGCGCGCGCGGTGTGGGCGCGGGCGCTGCCGGGGTGAGGTAGGCACCCAGATGAGTGGCGGAGGCGGAGGGCGGGTGGCGGTGACAGGCGCTCTGGTCGCCTGTCTCGCTTGGCAAGGGCGTTGCGTGCGCGGGGCGCGGGAACAGACGCGATAATTCGCGGGATGACCCACGTTCCCTTACAACACGCAGCTAGGAGGTTCAGGAATGCCGGGCATGCGCTCGCACTCCTTCGTGGAGTGGTCTCCTAGGCACTTGACGCACCTAGGGCGGAGATAGCAGTTCCGCGCCGAGTGACCATAACTCAGACAGTTATAACACTGCGACGGGGTGTGAGTTTTCCAGGGGGGCTCAACGGTGATACCGGTGAGGCCACATACAGAGGTCAGGCTAAAGATAGCCTTTCCTTCCTGGGAGCGATCTAGGATAACCAGAACCATGTTATAGGACGCTCGGGTACGCGGGTGATACATCCTGTGCACCTCACGGACTGGGAAATTGTGATCCTTCAAGGAGGCTGAGACCTCGTCGGTCAAAAGTTCTACCGGGATACGTCTGCGGACTACGCGAAGGAGGCGCTCTTTCTCCACAGCAAACGTAAAATACGCGTAATGGCCCTCCCTGAGAAAGGTGGTCAGCTTACGATGATCAGTGGAGGTAGGAACTTTCACTTGAATACTCGCGGAGGTATCGCAAAAGTCAGGCACGCCGGCTATCTACGTTAATCTCGATGCTATGTACACGTTGAACACGGCGCGCACTAAAAAATATACATAAAATGCTCTGAAAAGAACGAACAACGATTGAAATTCTCGATTAAAACGTCGAAACGAAGCTCTGGATATGTGACGAATTACACGAGATACACACGTCCAACACGACACGATGCGTTGGATGACCGACACGTTGTACTATTCGCTATATAGGGTGTGCAGTGAAAAGTGCGGTTTTTATAAGAAAAAAACTCGAAAACAGCACTCACAAATCACAGTAACACTACGTATTACACTGGAATACACTGTATCACTATAGTCACGAAAATCGATATATTGCTCCGTGCGCACAGACACAACTGTTCCCAGCCGCGTCAGAATCGGAACTCGAATAAAATAGCCTAAGTATCTTATAACTTCAGTAATCTGCTAGTTAAAGTTTCGTAAAAATCAGTATAACCGTATCGGAGACTGCACGCGGGCGAAGCCGCGGGTGACTGTTAATAAAATTTTGTGCGCACTGCATTGTGATACGCAGAAAATGTAAAATTAAATGTTTAAGTGACGTGACACCTCTCGTGAATGACTTAAGCATATGTGAAAGAAATTTTGATGAGGCGGATCTAGCGCCATCTGTAATTCAGCAACATTAATAATTTCGTTTCATTTTAAATACGAACTACCGTCGAAATACTTGGATTTTGTTCATCAAAAAAATACTAAAATCGTACTACTGGGAGAGTAGGGTTTGTACGATTAAAATTTGGGATTATAGGTATTTTTTGAAGGCAAATGAAAAAAATCGGGTTAGAGACCCCCTAATCACGTAGATATAAAATATACTTTACTACGTATTCTCATACCTACCAAATATGCATTAAAAATTTCATAAAGAGTGGTCAAGCCGTTTCGGAGGAGTTCGAATACAAACACCAAACAATGGAGATACTAAAGGACGCAGACGAAGTCGCCAGTATTAGCTACTTAGTAATAAAGAAGTAATTGATAGATATTTAACTCGGCTGAGTGCCTTAAGCGCTCACCTTAGTAGTCCGGTGAAGCTGTTAAGACCTTGCAAGGTCAATAGCGTAGTCAGTTCGAGAAAAAAAAGATATTTAACTTATCTCATGGTATTTTATAATAAACTTAATAACCTGTTGATGATGGAAGAATTTACTCCTTTCGCCAACAATACTTTTTTTCGAACTAAATATATATATATATATATATATCTATTAGCTGACGCGTGCAACTTCGTCTGCACCAAATTGGTTATCACTGGTTTCAATTGTAGTTTTAAGCGCGAAAAAATTGAATAAAACTGATACCCGATTGCAGCCACAACTAGCGTTTCCAATTGTGAATACAACCTATCCACGGACTCACTCAAACATATACCCAGATTATATGAGTTTTTTTTAAACAAGCCTAGAACCCGTTCTTAGCATCATCTACCAGGATCAATTAAGATAAAAACTAAGCTACATAAAACTAATAAACATCTTTAAAATATTAAAACCTTTTTATACTCCATTGAAGAAAAATATATGAACACCGTGTCGAAGCGTCAAACATCGCGTCAAAGCGTCAACTGTCACTTGCTTGTAACTATTGTCTAAGAGTTACAAACTTTTTCGAAAACAAATTTTAAATATATTTTTTTATAAATAATCTCTGTACCACTCACAACATAATACATATCACCTTTTGGTAATTTATCTACGTTGATATGTTTCTATTGTAGATTATTCTACGTTCTTACACTGAATATTTGGCATTAAATTTATAACGTGTATTTGTCACACTTGATTTTGGCGAAATTACCTACATAGGTAGAGGCCATACCGGAAAGAATCAATCAAGCCAGTTTTATATATGATATTCCTCCGAACAACGGGTTACTTGGCTGCCGGTAAACGTAGCGTTTGTTTGTGCATATCGTAACTTTACAGACAAAAATATTGATTTTTAAGTAATAATTTAAACACTAACTTTGAAACATTATTAAAATGGAATTATTATTGAAAGACATTTTTTTATTGACAATAATGTGCTTGATGCAATTTTTTCGATATAAAAATAAAAGTAATCTTAAACTATGTTGGAATATCAGTAATTTTGTTATTATTACATTTAGATATAAATAAGTACAAATTTCATCTTTCAGACTAAGTCAGTTGTTTACTCAATATTTAGACCGATGTATTACTATAAAAATAATATGTGTATAGAATATAGCTATAGTTTAGTGCAGTACTGGCTGCACTATAAAGATAGCGATAATTATGGCAGCGTATGTTTTCGACGCATATATTTAAGATGGCGTCAGTCCCAAGTCATACGTTTACGTTTATCGTTGTTTATTATTACATATTAAGATTTCACCATAACACACACACACACTAACAATAATGTTTAATAAAGTGAAATTTGTTCTTTGCTATGAAAAAAGAAATTGGTTTAAATTATTTTTTATATTTATAAAATATATCAGTGAGCATATGATTGTTTATAAAAAAAATGTGTTTGACTGTGATAAATTTATGTTTTTAATTGTGTTTAAAAGTTACTGAAAAAAATGTTCCTAAACCTATTCAAAAATCAAAATTAATATAATCAAAATGCGCATTAATAATACAACTTTAACCGGTTACCAGGTGTCCTAAATTCTGTCTATTGATAATTTGTGTAGGTGGTAGAGCCCCGCTGAAGCTATTACTGGTTTAAGCATGCTTGGGTCGGCTCTTTCGGGCTAATACCACCCTCTCATAGAAAACCGACGTGAGATAACAGTGCTTGCATTGTAGTGTTTCGTTCGGTCAGTGAGAGCGCTGGAAGCCCACCTCTCTTCCCTTTTCCTCCTTTCCCTTCTCTTAGCCTCCTCCTCCCCCATATAAAGGTTGACAGCGCACTTGCGACACCCTTAATGTTGCTAGTGTCTATAGACGGTGATGGTCACTTAACATCACTTGACCCACCTGTTCGTTTGCCTCATTTTGATACAAAAAAATATATATTGATATATTAAAGAAGCAGCGATTCTAAAATTCTTGTTCTTCCAACGTTGCCGGCTCTTGTACTAAGGTGTCGCAAAAAAGTCTAATTACGTTAACTATACATTTTTGTTTTTCGTTAATCTGGACATCCCCTTGCGTTTTATGGGACGTCCTGGATGTAGCTTTGTAATATAAGTTATAGTAAATTAAAATTTTCAGTGTTATTATATAGCGCCTAACAGCGTCCTCGACGGCGCCATTCAGGAGGATCAAATATAATTCCGTACTTCACAAATATTCAAACGCAAATATCCCACTACTATTTTTCGAACTGCATATACTTTTGGCCTGAAAGGTCTTCACCGGAATTTAATTTGATCCATCCACTACATGCCGCTGCACGATTTACGTAACGCTTTCAGCGGCGCGGCACGGCGCGGTAAGGCGCCGCAATGTCGCGACATTGTGGCATCAAAATGGCGGGAAGTTTAAAACATGTCATCGATTCTAACACACCTATTATGTGTTTCGAAACTCGAAAAAAAAACATGCAAATCGTTTTACATAAATCAATCACACATCTATACTTGAATTAAACTACGACCCGCCCCGGCATTGCACCACTGTGATGTCATAAATGTTTAGACGAGATCCATTGTCAGTTTTCTTCTATGTTTCCAGTTCATCAAAGTCATAGAAAATACGTAAGAATCTTCTCACAAACGTTATTTTTTACAATTAATTTCAAATCTATGATATTTTATAATAATGTACGTTCATACGTAAAGTTGTGTTCTGCGCAACTATATCCAGAGTAGTCAAAAAGTTTGGCGAGAAAAATAGAAAACTTAATATATCGCGTTATTTACTAATACGAGGTCCGCCGTAGCGTCAACTCTAGAAAAACAGTTTGAAGCATTCATGATTTGAAGCTACTGTAAAATAAAACACGGCACATTTTTGCTGCCAAAAGAGATTTTTTTTCCTGGATAGGGACACCCTGATCACCTTGAAGTATAAAATATACTTTAAAACCTATTCTCATACCTACATTTACAATTTCATAAAGATCGATGCAGCCGTTTCGAAGTGGTTCGAACACTAACACCGTGATACATGATTTTTATATATTAGATTAAGTACTTACTACAAAACATTATATTTCTGTCAATTTATCGTTTTGTATGTTTTATTTATTTCGTTTCCATGATGTATGATCATATTGTAATAAAATGCTGCTATGTACGAGGAATTCGTAACAACAAACCATTTATTATGATTTCGTTAAGTAGTTGTAGTGTTATCCATTTTATAGTTATTTTGTTTTCTACATAATTATTCACTACTTTATATTACACAAGATTTAATAATTAAGATAATAGGAGTTTTTGGCGGGATCTTAGCCTGTCATGTATTGACAATTATATTTTTCATAATTTTGTGTTACTTGACTCTATATTCTGTAATATTGGATGCATTTTACGTAATAATTTGATTATTGTGTCAATATTCATAGTCAATATAATTATTATTTGAGAAATAAAACAAAAATAAATATGTTAAGAAATAACAAAAACCCGAGAAAATGAATTCAAAATCAATATTTTTGTCAACATCATGCCTAGTAAGCGGTTCCTTTCATGGGTTGTCATAACCTCAGCTTATACAAGTTAGCACTTATTAGGTACTGATGTGGTTAGGATGGGCAAAAATATCATCGCTAGTTTATGACGCTCAGGAAAAATAGATCTTTGACGTCGTGCTACATTTCTAACTTATCTAGTCCCATGAGAATTACTAATACTATCATGGAAATATACATGTAAACTACTTGAATGTCTTGGTGAGAATTATATATAGGTTAAGGATTGAAAGTCCTAAAGCACTTACTTGTATAGGAGTTAAAAGAGACATTATAAACATGCAAAATTGTGACACTACTTTTGGTTTATGTAGTCCGGTAAAGCTGTTAAGACCTTGCTGGGTCAATAGCATAGTCAGATAAAAAAAAAAGCTTTTGGCTTATCTATCTCTAGGCCAACAAATATAAATACTTTGTAGTCATATTGTTTGTTGTACCGTTTGTAGGTACAGAATACATATAGAATAAAAGTTTTAAGGAATAAAAATAAAACAACAATAACATACAAGTAACATGATTTAATGCAACACGACTATAATATTCAAAACATTATTGAATATATTATCTATGAGGGCACAATAAGAGAAGTAAAAAAGTATAGGTTAACATTGTTTTGTAAATGTTATAAAACAATGGCTAAAACATTTCAAATCACATAAAAAGTAGAAAAAAACACCTATTTGATTTATTAAGAGCCTTTATATAAGTTTTACATACAAATGCCAATGTTACTTTAGGAAGTTATAGAGAATTTTTAGGTTAGCTAGACCTACTAAGATCCCTTAAATTGAAAGAAAAATTTAAAGGTTCTGAATATATTCACATAACCACCATAGATTAGATTTTCGTGAAACAGGAACTTTCAGAAAAAATAAGATAAATAGATACTCAATAAATTTATAATAAATAGCACTGGGATAAATATTTTTCGTAACACACCAGAGCTTTTGAATTAGCTTTATAAATTAGGGCTCTTCATTTAATATATTATTACACACGTTAGAGGCACAGCAAAGTCATAAGAACTCATAAACAGAAATTAAATAAGAAATATAGATAGATTATAATTAATATGACATTGGTCTGTTTGTTCCAATTGACTTCAAAATTATATTAATCCTATGCAGCTGTAACTATGTTCACTGATTGATCTCTATGATTGTTCTATATCTACAGTATGCTTTTTAGCTTTTTTATTATTTGCAAAGATACAACAATATTGACTCTATATCATTTTATATCTGACATATATATAGGATCTTGCCTAAGAGCAGCATATTACACTTATATAATAAAGCATATTTTACAATTAATATTCGATTTTCATAAGTGAATAATACCCATTGAATGTTTATACAAATTCAAGTTATATTCAAACTTTAACATATAAAAGCAACATCATTAGGAAAATATGCAATTAATCTTAATCTGCTTTTAAGAGTATACCTACACAACACATGTAATGCACCAAAATCTATATTTTTATAAACAATATAGAAATGCAACATACCAACTTTCTATTATATAATAATGTAAATTTTATGTTCACAATGAATAGTAATATATATAATATATAGTAATATATAAGCTTGTATAGAAAGTAAATAGGTATATTGTTGTAAACCTAATCAGTCTTCCATTTAGGCACCACATAAATATTCAAAAATGTTTAACATGTTTGTAAGCTTTGAAAATATATCTCTATGAATATATATAGGTTTTTAGTTGAATAAGTATATGTCTACTCACCAAATGTATTTAGAGTACTTTTTACTACACATTATTAACGCAACATATGTATGAAAACCTATAGATTGTAACATTAAATATACAAAAAATAAGATCATTTCTTTTTTCAATTTCAGAACATTTTAAGGATAATCAGATAATGTGGTGTAGGCTATAAATATTGACAAAAGTTTACAACCTTAAAATACATAATATTATGGCACATAATCTATATTTTATTCAAAGTATACATAAAGACATGAGAATATTATGTCTTAAATAACCCTTTTTTGAAAATATGATAATATTTCTTTTCCTTAAGTTTAAAAAACCAAGCCCAGTATATTATCACAGTATCATTACAAAATATATATTTATGAAATATTATTCTATTAAGAACACTACATAATTTTGTGATTGAATATAAGTAGGTTATTAAAACAAAATTATATATAAGCAGATAATCGAGGTTTTTTTAGCTATCAAATAGCTATACTTACACACCAAAACAGATCATAGAAGTTATCTAACTAATCATATATAATTGGAGAAATATTACTTTTATATTTGTGCCTAATGTAAAGACATTAGTATCCTATTATCTAAAACTTTAGTTACAAATGTAAGGTTAATCATTTCAAAAAGCTTAAGGCACACGCACAGCCAACTCTGAATATAAATATTATGCCATTAAATATGGTCACTGTCATTGCCGATTTCCTGGTCTTCATGGCTTAAGGAAATAAATGAAGAAGAAAACAACTATAAATAATTTAAGATCAATTGATTAAGTAACTATGATCTTTTGAAAAAATATCAAGTAATTTTAGAAATATTATTGCGTATTTATAGTAAAATACACATATTATTTTATAATTTTTTACAAAGTATCCTCAGTAACATATATAAGTGAGTCATATCTAGAAATAAAATTGCTTACAAGTGACCACTTGCAGTAAGTACACTGATGTACATTAGTATAAAATTGGCAATTAAAGCATAGTAGTTTTACCATACTTAGTATTGTTCAATTAAGGCACATATTGCATATGCAAAAAGCACTTCCTGGTATGCATCAATAGAAGCATGAAAACTAAGAATTATATTAGGCTACATACGATAACCAACGTGAAATAACAGTGCTTGCATTGTTGTGTTTCGTTCGGTCAATGAGAGAGCCGGAGGCCCACATCCCTTCCTCTTTCCTTCCCCTCCCCCTTCTCCCATATACAGGCTGGTAACGCAATTGCGACGTCCCTGATGTCGCTAGTGTCTATGGACGGTGGTGATCACTTAACATCACGTGACCCACGAGTTCGGTTGCCTTCTTTGATATAAAAAAAAAATTACAACAAGATATATTATGAAAAATGCAATGTCTCCTTATCATATATATAATTTACTAACACATAGTTCAAGATCATATTTCTTTGAACACAAAAAGAAGGTGTAAATTGTAAAAATGTATAATAATTACTACTTTCAATATACATTACAGTAAACAATGAACACTGTTAAATAAAATATGTCTAAATGATTATTACTACTTGAGAAAATTCATTTGTCACAACTGGTTCATATTATAAAAACAAAGTTAGAGATTGTCTTTGATCTGAATTAAAAATTCACTACATAACAATATTCTTCATACAGTCAATATTTAATGTAATAGGCAGGAACACACATTTTATAATGTTATTGTCTTTTAGCTAGGCAGCAAAAAATGAACTATATTTATAGTGGTAATGTTAACTAACATACATATGACAATCTTTGCATATTAGTTAGATACTCTTTCCACTTTCAATATATGTATATTATCTTTTCTGGGTATAGATTTAATATATGATATATATGTAAATATTTTGTTATAAGTATTGTAACAAGTCTTTTATAGAGCACAAATACTTGAAAATAGGTAATTAATATGTTGCCTGTAGTTTTTTATAGAGGCATGAGATATATTCATGCTTATATATTGTAATATATTTTTTTTTATTCAGTAACAATAATAAAGTTGAATTTGATAAGAAAAAAATATTCTTCCTCCAGGAATGTTCAGGGTGAAAATAGAATACATAAATTGAACTTATACCAATATAAGGTCAAATACCTTACAAAAATGTTTACTGACATACCTTTATGGATGTATTTTTGATTACCCAGAAACCAATAGAATATGGTGGTAGAGAAATATGGCGCCCATATTTAAGATGACGTGGTTTCAATCCTGATAGTGATGGTTCATAATAAAGAGGCCAACCATTCAGTAAAATCTTCTTCGATTTTCTATTGTTTGAAGGGGCTCGTACAATGTATTCATCCATCGGTAGATCGACTCCATGCAATGCAGTACCATTAAGCTCAAATCGTACTTTAGCCATCTCTAAATTGATAGCATACAACGTTACAGCTGTTGTGTCATTTGTATATTTTCTATTAGCACAATGAAGATACATTCTCTGGTATCTTGAACAATTGCAATCCAAATGTAAAACTTTGTTTCCAACAATTTTTTTAAATAAAACACTTAACCACCAATCTGGTAAAGGTTCAAAATCTTTATCGATCATGCTATAATTTCCACCCAAAAGGCTTTGTCTTATTACAGTAGTGATGTTATATTTAGCAGACAGCCCTAATTTGTCAATCCATAATGGGCTACCGGCAAAAGAATCAGATAGTCCAGGTGCTCCACCGCCATACGAGGTGCTAGTCTCACTCAACCACATTGGAATCTTACTATACCTTCGGGTGTGATTTTTCATTGTCTCTATCTGCTTTCTCAATAAATCAAATGTGTCAGGATTCCAAAAATCCTCTAAAGTTGCAGTTCTGCTATCAAGATAATATTGATGCCAAGATCTAACATCTATGTAATGTGAACCATTCCCTAAGAATTCAGTCATATACCTCAAGCACTCTGGACGTTTAGGCTGCGGTCTAGTTGTATCGGGACCAACAAGTAATGAGTTATTGTACCCAGTATGAATCAATAATTTATGCAGTTTTTCAAAATCATGTGCAAGCATTTTAGGTGTGACATTCACATTGAAAACGTGGTTAAAAGAATTTGGTTCATTACCCAGTTGCCAGTCTATATCATAATTATGTTTAGAGAACTCAAGGAGCTCCTTTGCATTTTTTTCATTCCAACCATTGTTATCACGGAGCAGAAGGTTAAAGGAGAATAATAGTTTTAATTTTGTCGCATTGCAAAATTCATTAATTTGAGTCCATTTGCTTCCAGTCAGTATGAAAAATGGCAAAAATTTATTTTGTTTACACAGTTTCTTAACAACAGAGCACATAGATTTTGAATGAGATTCCTTAGCACAGTGTTCACAGACATCAGGAATATCTTGTTTACTAAAAATAAGACGTTCAGACATCGTGCCACCCAGGCGAAGTCGCGCTGGTGCTAGAACAGCTACTAGTTCTTTCAATTTGGGATTTTCAAAGTCTATTTTATTATAATCCTGTATTTCAGAGGTATCAATACCAACGCTGAGAAAATTGTCTGGAAGAATAACGTTTACCTCTTGATTTTCATCAATTGTAACATAGTAGCGCTCGCCTCCGTTGTATATAACAAATAGACACAGAAGAGCAATATTACAGCAAAAAGCGATAGCGCAGGTAGTCACTAAACGTTTGTTAGACATCATTTTTATCTAATTATGACACAATTTCTATTTAAACCTATATGCATAACACTTTAAAACAATACTAGAATAATTTATCTACTAGTCTCAAATGGTACTTACATCTGTGGTAAAGTAGTATCTATGACCACAGACTAGGACTGTTGATAAAATATCGAAATATCGATATTTTTATCTTAAAATATCGATATTTTTTAGTAATATTTTTTGGGCGATATATCGATATTTTAATATTATAATTTGGATATCGGCGGTCGATATTTTTTTTATTCATAATCATTTTCTTAGCTTTATTCCACCTAGGTTGAATCGATACATTATGTTTTTTTTTTCCAGTCTCCTCAGTCAGATATAATCTCAGAATTCACACCTATTACATATGTTATTTTTACATACTTATCCATACTTTTTTCGGTTTCCTCTACTTTTATATCTATTCACTTTCATACTTAAAACTATTCTAGTTATAAGTCTTTCATCTCTCTTTATGACATGCCTGTATCATGCTAAACATTATTTCTCAACTTCTCAGTCACTGGTGATGTTTTCAAACTTTATCTAATACGTGTTTATTCTATCACTTCTAGTTACACCATACATCTTAACAATCGCAGCGCTGCCGCGTACAGTTTTTTCCCATCCATTTCTTTTGTAACATAACCATTTTATACGCCTTCCCCGTGAGTTACAAGGGCATTCGTGGATCGCATAACCTGAACATCTTTCTCCATTTAGTACATCCTGCATTTATCCTATTCCTTCCGTTATTGTCTACACTGCCACGTTTTGAATCAATGAATATGAAGTAGGCTCGTAGTAATCGTAGTACCTAGTGAAACAGCTGAACATATGAAGTAAATAGTATTTTAAAAATCTCTTGCTGCAAAATATTCATTACCATCAGCCTGTAAGAGATCTACTGCAGGGATACAGACCTTTTCCTGAAAGAAGGTATGGACATAATCACCACACTAGCCCACGGCGTATTGGCAATTTCAAACTCTGAGAAAACCACAATTGTACGTTTTCTCACATATAGTAATACTACCAGAACATTTCTCAAGCTCAGGTTCTCTCACGGGGTTTTCCTTGACCGTCAGACGATACTGTTACCAATTTAAATTAGTAAGTGTACGCGAATTTTGTAATATTCATTATTACACACCGGGGTCCGAACCAGCAGACATCGAAATGTTATTCTACTAGTGAATCTAGTAGACTACCACTATTTAAAAAACTTGGTATTGATGGACTGAAAAATATTGGTACACATAATTATCTTATTTAGATAAAACAATAATGATGACGATTATCAATATGATTGAATGACGTTTGTGCAAGTGGCTCTTAGAACTGTACTGTTATATTTTAAAACATATATGGTATAAACTGTACAAATATACTGGATTAAAAACTGTAAATCAATGTTAAGCTGAATTACATTTTTTTTAACATAGCCGATATATCGAAATATCGATATTTTTTTCCAATATATCGAGTTCCGATATTGATATTTTCATAAATATCGATATATCGAAAATCCGAAATTTTTAAAAATATCAACAGTCCTACCACAGACTACGATACGATCAGAGAATACTACGTATGACAGTCTATGACAAAAATAGTACAAAGTTTATAGACACTCACCTACTCTTCTTCTTCTTTAATTTATGGCTCCGTGTGTTACACATAGAAGTGAAAAGATGACATTACAGGTGCGTTCCACTAAGAGTTTCCAACGCCTGTAATCCTTTTTTCATTTTTGGCCGTTCCACATGGGGCGGCGACTACTATTATTGTGGTCATGGCAAAAACTTAAAGTAACCATTATTTACTAATAAAATTCAGCCGTAACGGGACGCCTGGCAGATGTGAAAGATCAAAATTGTTTTGTATAAGTCATATGCATAAAAAACAGATTACAGCAGGAATCAGTTATGCCATAATGAAAAGGTAAAACTTACAAATTGATTCCATAAAATAGTAACTATTTATTTATTTTACTACATAAATACTCATTTTTATTAAGTGTAAAAACTCAACTGGGTGCAGGTGCGGCGTGTTTCTCGGCATTTATCAAAGGACGCTAGGTCGTCGGCGCGTGCCGTGTAACACCGGTAGAACGAGTAGCAGACAAAAAAAAAATGGTATGTTTATACAAAGTTTGTGTTTTGCGTCGCCACGCAAACTATCAAGTTTACCCACGCCTATAAATGTTTCGCATCAAAAATACTCACGTTATGACTTGTGCTCACGTGAAGCTCATGATGACCTATGTCTGGAGGTAAGTCGAAGTTTGTGTTAAGAAAATTAATGGGATTTTCAAAACTTAAAGCAACAAAGATGACGACCGCGAAATTATTCGATGTGGGAAGGAATATTTATATCAGATAATATAGCATTTATTTTATTACTCAGTTAATATGAGGTTATATAATGAACTGATTATTAAGTTAATTAATGTAATAATATATTTATACCAGCCGTGGAATTTAATGTAAAAAAAAACAGTTATTAATAAAGTCATCTGGATTTAATTAAGTTCATTTATTTTTATCTCGTAATTAATTCGCGTCACTACTGAAATTACAGTAACTTTTAAAAGACCAAACCGATTTGAATGAAACAGAGACTAAATTATGCTTCATGGTTTTCTTGTAGAGTTTGTACCATGAATGAAGTGTTTTCTAGAACTGACTTCGCTATTGGCCTTGCAAGGCCTTCACAGCTCCACCGGAGTACACATTAACGAAGTGTTTTAGCGGTGATACATACAAACAGACATACAGACAGTTCTAAAATTGAATGTAACGTATTCTATTGCTTATTCCTACACATCTACTAAAAGTTTTATTTACGAAAATTTAAAATGTACTGACACGATACATTTAGATTCATTTTATATATATAGATATAGATTTACATAAATAAGTTTCTATCATTTTACACTTGATTTAACTGTTTTGAATTGTTAAATTCTATGTAGAAGTAAGTTTGTAATCTTTTAATGATAATTTAATGTTTTTTATTAAACCAGAAAGTAAATTTTATGTTTTTATAATAAATATTTTGGAACGAAGTTCCTTATCGCGCGTTGTGAAAGGGGGCTAGACGGAAAAAATTCTTACGAAAAGTTATCACGACACTTTTTGCTATAGTAAGCTATTGTAAGCTGTGCGGCGTCGCATGTTTCTCTGTCTGTCTCTCTCTCTTATAGAAAGCAAGCCAGATATTTTCATTTCTATTTTGCATTGAACAGTGTGGTGTCGCGACGATTATTTTTGTTGAGTGTATACAGGTTTTTTGTAAATAATAAAAAAAATAATAATGATCCCAAACATATGTTTCCTACTTCAGTTACCACAAGCCAATTATTACGAAAATTGAGCCTACTGATTAAGTTTATATAACATTATATTCATTAATAATAAAACAAATATTATTATAACTTAAAAAAAATAAAATTTTATTACAATTCCTTCACTAATTAATCGAAAGGAACTTCGTTCCATCCGGGTGTCCCTTGACACCTCTCAAGTTTTTTTTTTACCAAATACAACCAAATATTTTACTGTCAGTGCGAAAGACATTTTAATTTTATTTGAAAATAATTAAATACTCCAGTAAAATAAAAAATAAGGGCGTGTAACCGTCACACATTATTGAAGTAAAACTTATTGTTTAAGTTTCAAATTAGCTGATAGATGGGACTATAGATAATGAAGCTTTGATTTAATTTGTTACTTACTTACATTGAAACCAGATGGCAGATTTATTGACAAAATCAAAAATATTTAAAAACCGGATGGTGCAGAAACATGATATATTGCCGTGCATTGTTGTCCAGTTACCACCTAGTCGCACCTAAAGAAGAGTTTCTTCAAAAATAAAAATCGAATCATACGTTTTGTTTTTCATTGTAAATCAATTTAAGTGATAATTACTAATAGTTACTACTAAGACTTACGAATTGTAACTTAGACTCTCAAAGGTTTTGCTTTATTTTTTATAGCTCGAAATTTGCATTGTTTACCTCATCGTTCAAAACGAACCACATTCCATTCCACGTAGATTTACGATTTTAACAGTCGGAACTAAGTGGAACGGAAAGGGTCGCGGTCGTCAGCGTTATTGTCGTATATGCTTAGTAGAATGCACCATACAAGAATAAATGCACAGATTACTAATACTACGAATAGGTATACGTATCATACAACTCTCTTAAAACTATAACAGTACAGTGTGGAATATAACAAATAGCATTTAATGCAACATTACAGTTTTACTTCGAAAAATATATCTGTTATTATTAATAATGTAAATATTATCTATCTAAGACATAATAGTGGACTTATAATACATAAAACTATCAAAAGTTCTTTCTGTCGATATTATATAAATATATATTAGTAAAAGTAATGTCACTATGAATCGGTGAATGGAGTTAAAAAATAATAGACTAGACATTTTTTATACATGGAAGGCATAAAAAAGAACAGTGTTGATGGATTTGGGTTAGATGTTTTTAAGATAACTTATGTCAACAAAAGACAACTAACTACATTTCAACTAATCTTCAAAGACCTAAATCTTATAATAGAAATAACAGTGTAATGTACAGGCATACTATATATTGAAAATATATCAAGCTGATTAAAAACAATAAACTAAGTTCTATTGTTCTCACTCTAACTAGTTAAAGTTTTGTTAAATGTTATTATATGCTGTATGAGGTAAATGAGAAATGGATGAGTCATCGAACTTGAGAATCCGGAACACAGATATTGACACCGCATTGCTTCGTATATTGTAAGCAAACAGAAAAAAAGCATTGTATTATGTTAACAACAAGTTGCATAATACTGTTTTAAAAAAATAACGTAACAGATAAACCATTATAAAAATAAATGCTATAGCCATCTCTACGGTAAACATTACTCCACAGACGATACAGTATCCCTGTTCTTTCCTAATTAAATTAGCTTCTGCTCGCGACTTCGTCTGCGTCAAATAGTTACCTTGAGTTAAACCCAACACGCAGCGGAAGCTCTTAAAATGAAAAAACAAACGATTTTGAAACATTCTTTATTATTGCTCAGCTCCAATTGATTTAGATCCAGTTTAATATTATTAGTATAGACTAGTGTATAATCTATACAATATTCAATAGAGTATATACCTTAATACGAAAATGGTAGTTTGTTATGGCAAATATTTGATGTAGAATAAAATGGATATCGTACAAATATTTTAGCATTAAAATACGAACACCTACAAATTTTTATTGGTACACTGCAAAGATGTCTAGTGGCAGGTTACAGTAAAATGGATTGTAGATAAATGAACATTCTGCATAATAAGAGAACACTCGGTCACACCACATTTGATAGTAATTGTTAAAACGATGTTGGCAATACTTTATTGTACGAAACGTTTTTTTTTTTTCGGAATGTCTATGCTATTGACCCAGCAAGGTCTTAACAGCTTCACCGGACTACAGTTTGTACGAACCGGAAATTTTAAAACTGAACTTTAATCGCCGAGCGGGAACGTGAAACTTTCTCCACGCAAACTTAATAAAAGTCACACTGATCTAACGTGTCTAGTTATCTATAATTTTTCTATATATATAGGAAGATGTTTATTATATGTATATACATACAAATACAATAACGTGTCTTTATTTTTTCGTGAATAAAATTGTTGAAGGAATAACTAACAAAATACCTTAATTCAATAATTTTTAGAAATTTCTGTCTGTCTGTCGGTTTGTTTGGATACGCATCTCTGTTACTTTTGTTTTATATATGGCTGAAACTTCACCATTTAAGTATGGGTCTAACATTAGAACGAGTGTTGTGCAATGGGAGTATTGTAAAAAAACGAATACTTTTGTTTTGAATACCCATGGATGTAGCCTGAGTCGAATTTGAGGTAGGGCAGCATTGGTTAAGGGTAGGCCGGAAGTAAAATAAATATCATAATTGATCTGCCCTTGAATTACGGGTTCCTAAATCGATCATCATCACTGACTTCTAGCTCACATAGCGCTACAATGTTTTTTTACTCAAACAGTGAACAAAAAACTTATAATATTTTATCTTAGCTTTTGATATTTTTTAGGTAGGGCATTGTGATTTCAAAGTAGGACATAGCCCCACAATGCCCCTCCACTTCTACAGGCGCGGGAGTACCACGTCGTATCCCGAGAGTCCGACACACAGATATGCGTTCAGATGCTTTAATGAATAACAGTTTGTACTATTAAATGGATGAAATTTGAAATTTGCTATTGAACAACTAGCATTTTATTTTTAAGTTTTATGGAAAATATTGGCAAAATTATAAAATTATTTCACATTATTATACTTTTGATTGACTGCGTTATGAATATGTTTATTTTTAATTTAGCTATTTTTTTTAACTTTCGAGCTATATCGTATTTTTATTTGGTTGAGAGTAAATGTCTAATTTTGCATGGTAGTAGGACTTGTCTAAATCCACCTTGATAGCTACCACGTTCAAATTGAAAATGTAACACCAAGTACCTGTTGGTGTATTCTGGCAGCGGCTTTTGAGAGCCAGCCCTATCTAGGTTTAACTTGTTTACTATTTTAGACCACATGAGTTAGCATTAGAAGAAATTGTGGTCAAAACCTAAAACTTATAGAGGGAAAGCACGCGCGTTCACGTTAATATTTATTACGTGCTCCTCTAAGATAAGATTAAGTGACGCTACACTGCTAAAGTGAGACTTACTATCGAATAGAATAATAATATAATTTATTTATTAAATTAAATTCGTTTCAATAGTTTAGATGACCTACATGTTGATTAAATAAAAATAAGAAAGTGTTGTAGGCTTGGTTGACAGTTGTTTTGAGTACCACATCATGTATCGTGTTAAAATTATATATTCAGTATATATATATATATATATATAATATATATATGTGTGTGTATGTATGCTCCAGACCGTTTTCGGCCACAGCGACTGCTTCAACTCCGACGCTCGTGTGCTTTCATGTGGCTAATATAGCCGATTTTCTTACGAAAGGTGCGTGCACATTGTACACAAGTGAGAACACCATTTTCGTAGGTATAATTGATTGCCGCTGGTGGTCGGGCTTTCAATTCATCTCGTCTAATATCAAGTGCAGCACGTCGATGTTCTTCATAAGTCTGAATTTTAGTTACCACATGTGTTCTCCGTTCTTGACGTTTAGCTGCTATATTCTCCCACTGTGAAGGGCCTATATTACACTTTTTTTTAATATATATATGACATGTTGAAACATATATGTGTACCAAGCATACATACCTCAACAACTTTGATATATACTTCGTATCGGATAATTTTCTAAACTATTTCAGTTCGATAAGGGGAAAAAAAATAAAACCCATCCACGTTCATGTGTAAGCGTATATGCGAGTACGTGTGTGGAGGTGATAGATATGTGTAATGTTGTCGCAGTGATGTAAGATTTTGTCACTATACCGCGCGAGCAGCGCACTGAAGGGCTCTACACCGAGGGAACGGACCTAGGCTTGAGTCGCTGCCTAATGGCTAATCTGGTGAATGAAGTTCACTGATGATATTGATCTCCATTGTAAAAGCGGTGTAGGGGTTGTGCACCACTGTCGAACACAGTCGTTGTCTGCGCTGTCTTATTTTCTCAAAAGAAGAAATGCGAACAACCTTCATCAGAGTCCAGAAGTTACCAATGTTAATCGCCGGCTCACTATATTTCCTGCAAGAATTACACTGACCCCGCGGATGGAAGTCTCTCGTATCACCCCGGGGTATATGGCCGAGACCCCAAAGCCGGTCACCAACCGGCACGACAAACTTACCCGCAATTATGCGGAGCATAGTGGGGCAGCCTGTCAACGTACGCACTGTGGCCGTACTAACTGTGTACGCACCCACTACAACTTCTTAAAATAATAATTTCAGTTACTTGGAAGAAATGTTTCGACTAACTCTATAAAATAAACTATCTGCCAATGAGTCATTTCGAACTAATCTACAAAACAAAAAGTTTCTCGTAATCTATTGTTTGTACGTGTTTAAAGGTTAAATTGTTAACACAAACAATAAGTATACAATCACCTATTATTTGAAATCTCTTAAAGCTGTATTTGCGGCGATTAGGCACAGCGGATTGCTTGGATCATTATTTTGATCACTGTCCGGAAACTAGACTGTATAATAAAAGCAAGGGAAGCAGGAAGAGCTATAGTGATTATACGATCATATTTTATAGTCCAATGTAGCAACATAAAAGAAGATCTGTTTTTCTCTCTATTTATCATAGAAAATCAAATCGATTTAGATATCGCGAACTGTTTAAACAATAAAAAAATCACAGGCCTTTTTCATTAGACTAAGCTATAAATAAAGTTTTGATGTGAAAGGAAACCTAATTATTGGCATGGCGAGACGTGACGATACAAAACACGAACTTTGCACTATTAACGAAATACTCAAAAACATTTGCAACCATACCTGTTTCATATATACATAAGATTCAAATTGTTTTGTCGGTCATTCGTTCTACTGCTGTTACGCGGCACACGCCCGACGACCTAGCGCCTTTTAATAGATGCCGCCAAACACACCGCGCCTGCACCTAGTTG
Source organism: Antheraea mylitta (assembly GCA_014332785.1). Classification (NCBI taxonomy): domain Eukaryota; kingdom Metazoa; phylum Arthropoda; class Insecta; order Lepidoptera; family Saturniidae; genus Antheraea; species Antheraea mylitta. The sequence continues at coordinate 176,270 of JACEII010000036.1, forward strand.
AATTATTGTATTTTATATTTAAGAAAAATGATAATAAAAAAATTTATGTAATAAAATAAATAAACAGTCATTATTTGATGGAACAAATTTGTAATGCTTTATCTTTTCATTATGCCACAGCTAATTCCTGTCGAATTCCTGCTGTTCCTGTTCTTTTATGCATATAACTTATACAAAACAATTTCGATGTTTCACATCTGCCAGGCGTCCCGTGACGGATAAATTTTTATTTGTATGTAACATGTGCATGTATTTTATTTTATTACATCTGCTGGTGCGTTCGGGTAAAAACAGAAGCTTTGTATTACAATCTTTTTTCAACATAGACATAGATGAATGTAAAACTCGATAACTTAAAATATTTTGTGTTTCCATTGGTTATTAACGTAACTAGGTTCTACTGAACTAACAAAATATTGAATGGGATTATGATACGTACAGCAACATTTAGAACTTTAACCCATTATATTATCCCCTCGTTGGTCACTTACAATACAAGAAAGTAATTACAATTTAGCTATACATTATCTGAAAATATGTCTTAAAAACGTTATCATTACATTGTATAAAACAAAGCCTCCTACCGCGTTTGTCTGTCTATCTGTTCGCGATATACTAAAAAACCACTGAACGGATTTTCATGCGGTTTTCACCAGTTGATAAAGTGATTCATAAGAAACTTTTTGGTATATAATTTTTTAAAGAAGACAACATCTGCCGGGCCCGCTAGTTATATAGATATAATATACCCATATGTATACATATAGTAAGTATGTAAATTTAACGTGTCTGTAGTTTTTAGATTTTAGCGAAATGAATTGGTACAGGTATGTAGGAGTAAGTAATAAAATAAATTTTCTGTCTGTATGTCTGTCATTTGCTTAGACACACATGACTGTTAAAATACTACGGTCACGATAACGCCTAAAATCATAAAGCACATCCTTTAAAATCAAAACTTTCGTGAAAATCGGTCCAAGTATTTCGGATATTTCACACAGACGAAGTACCAGGTAACAGTTAGATTAAAATAAAATAATCAACTATCTCGCGGTTGAAAATGAAACTTGTGAAAATCGGTTCAACCGTTTTGCGGATAGCACTGCGGGTGAGGCCACGGGTAAAAGCAAGTATAAAATTAAAAAAATAATAAAGCCTATGTCACCCCTTATAATTTCAGCTATCTCTTAGTAAGACTGTTGTCAAAATCGGTCGAGCCGTTTCGGAGACTACCCAGCACAAACTGACGGACCCATAAAAGTATTTAAAATTGATTTTTTATTATCAATAGCGTGTATACATACATCGATATCCATCGATCGTCGTAGGTTCAGATTCTTACCAATGAACTAGAGCTCTTGGAGAAGGGAACATAGTGATGAAAGGGCTTGTTCTAAGTCCGTCGCCCATCTCCAGATTTAAAACCTATTTCCAAGCACCTACGTATGTGGTCTGAAGGCTACATTTAAGAGCTAGTCTCTCTAAGTTCAGCGTGTTTATGATCTCTGTTCCGTCCTCCTTTAACATCATGAGATTATGGTCAAAGGTCAGAATATTTAACACTTCCGAAGTGATTTGAATACACATAAAAATAATAAAGACGTGATCGAAAAGTTGATCTCTTACCACAATAAAATCAAAAGACGCGTAACTTACTGTTGGGTATTAGTATTTTCCTTCTTTAATTCATACAGAATCTGTAAATTAGCCATGTCTTCAGAAACTGATGTTATTAAGAAAGTTATAGACTCACTGACATTGTTCTCTTGCGAAAGTCTATTATTATTCTCAGCCATGTTACCAAGTTCAATAAGTTAGAAAAGCTGTTAAAAAAATGTTATAGATCAACATAAAATAATGTTTTAATTAATAAGCCCTAGAACGGCTTCGCACAAAGCTGCGACTCCCACCGTCACGGGTAAGAAGCCTCGCCCTCCACCTCCTGTCACGATCCGGGACAGAGCGTCCTGGGTTGAAATTTCTAATCTGCTGCAAGCAGCAGATATCCCCTTCACCTCTACCGTGAGTACCCTCGTGGGTATTCAGGTAAAGGTAGCCGCCCCTACGATTCACCGCTAACTTACGCGTTTCCTGCGCGACAATAAGTTTGTGTTTTTCACTAATGCGCTCGAAGAAAAGCGTCACGAGGCACGGACCTTACGTTTTTCTTACCCGCACATTCGTCGCGTCATCTCGGCAGCATCTTTGCTCGAGATCATCCAGGTAGCCACAACGATACAGTACACGCCACATCGATTATACACATACACAGATATTCAGACATGCACCTTACACAAACTGGTGGAAGGGTTTACTTTTTTCCCTTATCGAACTGAATCGAGTAGTTTTGTTCGTTTCTTTCCGAATTACATGTTGTGTTTTTGTATCATGCAATTTTAGTTGTATGATACAAAAATGAATACATGTATAGCTTAGCATAGTTTAGCTGGGTCAGTTTGGGCATTTTTCTCGGTAGCAGCCCAAGCCGAGGTGTGCCGTGAACCCTTGAGCATGTTACCTAAACAAAATCGGCTGAGTGCCTTAAGCGCTCGCCTTAGTAGTTCGGTGAAGCTGTGAAGGCCTAGTAAGGAAAATAGCGTAATCAGTTCGAGAAAACAAAGGTTCAACCTTGCATATAAATATATATAAAGTAAATTAATCACAACCAGTCTGAAGAAAACAATAATTTAGAAGAATAATGTTTAATAAAATGTAAGATAATACAAAAATCTACATTGTTATAAATAAAGTAACCTAAACCGAAGTTATTTTGATGTCGAAGACTTCAGTATTCCGGTAGGTTAAATTTCTTAGCCAATTCATAAATTGTAATGTTGCTTCAAACTCTTTAAGTCGCAAACTGAACACATAGGGCGGAGGGCTTATGCTTCATCATCCTCTCTCTCGGGTAAATTCGACTGGATGAAGCATTTACTCCGCGAACACGATATGAAGGAGGTCCTCGCTTTCTACGCCATCGTCGAGGTAGAAGAGGAGCTAGGTCTCCTCACCGCTCTAGCGCGCTTCCCGGCTACCGGAGCCACCATTCAGCGCATCGCCCGGTCACCCTCTTTTAAATAAGTCTTAAAATTCACGGGTCTTAATAAAGTAAAACCACGCGGTCTATGTCTCTCGTTTTTCAATGCGAGATCCCTTCGGTCACAGCGCGATCTAGTAGCTGACTTTTTACGCGATAGACATATTGACGTTTTCCTCATCCAGGAAAAAATGTTAAAACCGAGTATGCGTAATCCGAGAATCGCAAATTACTGTATAGTCAGGAACGACCGTGTCACCCGCGGGGGTGGCACGTTAATCTATTTTAGGCGTTCGTTGTACTGCTTGCCGTTAGATCCGCCCGCGCTAACCAATATGGAAGTGTCAGTGTGTAAATTAGGTATGACCGGTCACTCGAATATTATTTTAGTTTCCGCGTATTTGCCACCGAACAAAGAATTGCTAAGATCCGGTTTGCAGGCGCTACTTAATCTAGGAGATTCAGTTATTATAGCGGGGGACCTCAATAGCGGGAACGTTATCTGGAATAGTCCGTGTACCTCTCGTAACGGGAGAATACTCGACGAACTAGGTAGGGTTCTCGCTTTCGACGTCATAGCCCCTCTGTAACCCACGCACTATCAAGATCACTGCCGACCCACAGTATTAGATATAGCTCTCTTAAAAAATATCACGCTTCCTGTACGACTCATACAAGTCGTACATGAACTTGATTCAGATCATAGCCCGGTTGTTTTACAGTTAGGTCACAATTCAGACTTCACCCCGCCGTCGGTTAGGGTGGCTGATTACGCGAAACTCGTTCAATATTTTAAAGAAAATCCGTCGTCTAGTAGTTTAGACAGGATTCCGGACGTGTTGGTGTCTAAAGCCGACGCGGATTCGGCCATTGATTCCCTGGTTGATTATCTTCAGACCGCTGTCAGAGAGACCTCGAAAGAGGTACAAGCGGCAAACGATCGCCGTTTCATACTCCCTGATGACGTGAGAGCATTGATCACGGAAAAGAACGCCGTGACTCGAGCTTACGACGCTTACCAGTCTGTAGAGAATCGCGATCGTTTACGTTTGTTACGAAAAACAGTCAAGTCTCGTATTTCTGAGATCCGGGGCGACAGGTGGGACAGACTCCTGGAGGGTCTCCAGCCGTCTCACCTGTCGTACTGGACTCTAGCGCGAACTCTGAAATCAGATATGGTTACTCCAATGCCTCCTCTCGACAGAGGCCCCGGGTTGCCTCCCGCGTTCGATAGCATAGATAAAGCGGAATGCCTTGCCGCAAGCTTAGAGAAACAATGTTCGCCAAATACTGATAACACTGACCCTTCCATCATAGAGTCTATCGAAACAGCCGTAGAGCATGCACTCGCGTCTCCTCCGGCGGATACTCTAACCCCGATAACGTTTGACGAAGTTTCGGCCGCCATCAAGCGTCTCAAGCCTAGGAAGTCCCCAGGTCCCGATGGGATCAGGAACGAGGTTCTGAAACTCCTTCCTGATCGCATCATAGCTCTATTGGTATGCGTCTTCAATGCGGCCATGTCCCAGGGTCACTTTCCAGCCGTCTGGAAAAAGGCCATAGTGATAGGTATTCACAAGCCCGGCAAGAAAGCTACGCTTCCCGTTAGCTATCGCCCCATTAGTCTGTTAGATACCTTAGGAAAACTTTACGAGCGGCTCCTTCTGAACCGTCTTCAGTTCTCGATCACAGATTTAAAATTAATACCACCTGAGCAGTTCGGATTTCGCGCCGAACACTCTTGCACGAATCAAGTACACCGCCTCACGGAGTACATTTTCTCTAAATTTAACGCCGATCCGAAACGTAAACCTAAACGCACAATTGCAGTCTTCTTCGATATCGCCAAGGCCTTCGATAAGGTCTGGCACGGAGGGCTCATCCATAAATTATGTAAATCTCGCGTACCCGATAGGCTTATTCATATTATCCGCGATTATCTCACTGATAGGACATTCCGCTTCAGAGTGGATGGTGAACTATCGCTGCCCTACCCGATACGCTCAGGTGTGCCACAGGGCTCCATACTCGCGCCCACGCTCTTCAATCTGTTCATCAGTGACCTACCTCGGTCTCGGGGGGTCGAGGTAGGTTGTTACGCTGACGATACCGTTATTTACTCTTCCGGCTGGCGGTCGGACTTCCTTAGGAAGCGCATCGAAAAGCCGTTCATACTCTCGGTGAATGGTTTCGTCGATGGCGCATAGAAGTTAATCCCGATAAGAGTGCCGCCATACACTTCGATCCCACGAAACGCGCAAATAAATTTGAGCCCATCAGGCTATACGGAATCAATATCCCTTGGGTCGAAGAGGCCAAATATCTCGGTGTTACATTAGATAAACATTTGAAGTTCAATTCACATATAGACAGAGTGCGAAACAAAGCCGCTATGGTCTTGGGTCGCCTCCATCCGTTGCTTTGTCATAAGAGTAAGATGTCCCTCAGACACAAGCTTACTTTGTATAAGACGTGTATCCGTCCCGTCCAAAGATAACTTTCATAAGCTGCAGGTTCTCCAAAATCGTGTTTTACGTAAAGTGACCGGTGCTCCGTGGTACATTCGGAGAGTCGATCTCCATAGAGACCTAGAGATCCCTTCTATCTGGGCGTACGTAAAATCACTTACGATTAGCTATTTTGAAAAAGCCACGAATCATCCCAGTCCCTTAGTGGTATCTGCCGCAAACTATGAACCCGTACCTAACGCTGCGCGTTATAAAAGACGTCCGCGATGCATTTTTACCGACCCTCCTGATTTAATCACGTCAGCGAACGATCAGTACCAGCCTGTCCCTCGAAACAGAGAGTGCTCACGCCCACGCCCGCGTAACCACAGATCACGCCGCCGTGGTCTGGGGGTTAATTTCGCTCCCGCACACCCGATTAGGCCTCCCACGGCAGCGGCTCAAGCCTAGGTTCGATCCCTCGGTAGGGAGCCCTTGAGTGCGTTGCTTGCGCGATACGGTGACACACAAATATACATCACTGCTACAACACTACACGATCACCCCCACACACGTGCACGCCTACACGCTTACACATGAAAGTGGAAGGGTTTACTTTTTTCCCTTATCGAACTGAAAAACTCTCAATTTTCCGATAATAAATATATGGAGGAGTTGTTGAGGCATGTATGCTTGGTACACATATACGTTTTAACAACTCATACATATATGAATAGTTAGCTAGGTTAGCTAAGATAGGTCGCGATTTTGCATGCAACAGGCAACAGCCAGGCCAAGGTGTGCCGTGCACCCTTGAGCTGGTTGCCAGAATGGAATCGGCTGAGTGCCTTAAGCGCTCGCCTTAGTAGTCCGGTGAAGCTGTTAAGACCTTACTGGGTCAATAGCGTAGACATTTCGAAAAAAAAAAAAGAGAGAACCAATGCGCGTGACATCAAAACGAAAAACCGCGATCTCCGAAATTGCGTAAAACGGGTTAACGTAAGTCGGGGTATTACTTTATACCTAAATTGGTGTTCTACGTAATTGTGCTCAAAGTGGTAAAACAATTTGACGAAGAAAAATGACAAATTAAAGACGTTCAACGATACACATATGCAAGAATTGTACACATATTACGTAATATTAAGCATTGGTACGTATAATAAAATATTTATACTCACAGAACTGAGAAGACGCCGCCCTAAAATGGAATTAAAACGGTATACGTATAGTCTACTTACAGTCTTCCTTATTAGTTGACTATAACACTGTAGAATTAAAGTATTTTACCAAATGAAATTTGAAGCTACTTGAAATTTTATATTTGTAACACTCTGAAACTCATCAAACAGATAGACGTTCCCGCCAAAACAACAAGCGTGTTTTTTTATATAATTAGTCAACTAATAACGTTGCCAGTATTATAGATTATAAAAATTACAAAATGTTATAAGATCGAATAATAGACAAATTATTTACAAAAAAATATCTAATTTTGTATGCAAAATATATTCTTAAAAATTACTCTTTTATTTTAGGTCTTTTTTTTTTAAATGAATGTCTGTGATGGATTTATATAGAGTGATATGTGATAGTTGTGAGTAAAAAGTATTTGGTATACATTTGTATTATATTACTACAAGATATACTATATTTCTATCAGATTATTGTTTTATATGTCTTATTTATATCTTTTTTACAATATGTAACCATCTTGCAATATAATCTGACAATGCTCGATGAATTCCATTTTTTTACGATTTCACTAAACATAATTAATTCTATTGTTATCGATTTTATAGTTCTTTTATTTCCTAATTCCTATATAATAATTCACTACATTATATTACTTCATATTTAATAAGTATAACAATACATTGTAAACTAACATGATAGTGGTGATTTATTGACCAATATAATTTGATATTGTTCCTCTTATTTATTTCATACAAAAATTATTGTAAGAAAATTGAAGGTACTGAAATATCTATAGTTTAAAAACTGTTGGTCTTCTACTTATTGTACCAGAAGTGAACACTTATAATTTATAAATAAATACACGGGCACGAAAAATCGTACAGATTTATCAAAGTTTATGTATAAGTAAATAATAATATTTGGAATTCGCTCAATATATACACAAGGTACATAATATTACATTATTATTATAATTCGGAACAGTAAAAACATAGATTGCACTTATTACAACCAAGCTTCTGTTTTTTTTTTCTCGAACTGACTACGCTATTGACCTAGCAAGGTCTTCACAGCTTCACCGGACTACGTAGCTTCTGAGTGATAGACGCAGATATACTGAAGAGAGGATTTACGTAAGGGTCCGCCCTAAAATAGAAAATATATCCTACGTTTAATGATGCAACATCGTTCATGAAACTTATCAATGTTTTAAATACAAGAGCATCGCTTCTGGTAAACTTTATACCTATTCATAACTATTTGAATAATATGAGAAGTAAAGAAGTAAAAAAGGAAATATCATACTCTAAAATGGATATTTATTTTGTGAAATTGAATTCAATAAATATTTTTGTCAACCTTATGCCTTCTTCTTGGGTAAGCGTAATCCCAGCTTATATTATTTACTGCTTATTAGGCACTGATGTGTTCAGAAAAAGCAAATATATTATTGCAAATTAATAAAGCTCACTAGATAAATCCTTTACATCAATCATTCCAAATTTCTAAAGTAACTGCATGTATGGGAGTAAGAGAAATCATAAATATGTAAAATTGTTATACCTCTTGCTTTTGGTTTATCTGTTATTGGTTACCTGTTTCCAGGACATTAAACATAAACACTTTGAAGTGATAGGTACTAATTGAAAAATACCGAGAGAAACAAAGATCTTTATACATTGACTACAAAAAAGAGTTTAACACCATTTCGCACTCAAGTATCTGCAACGTGTTAGAGGAGCAGGGGGTTAATGAAGAATATATACAAATTATCAAAAGTATTTACAGCATTAGTTCAGGCAGACTAAAATTGGAAAAAGTCAGCCCAGTGTTTCCCATAATGAGAGGCGTCAGACAGGGTGACCCAATGTCCCCAACACTGTTCATTACTATTCTGGAACATATAATAAGGAAACTGGACTAGAAAAAATGTGGACTAAACATCGGCAAGAAACACCTGAGCCATCTCCGTTTTGCAGACAACTTAGTTCTCATGTCGGAATCGAGTGCTCAACTTCAGTTCTTGCTATAACAAATATAGTAAACAAATATAGTAAAGAAGTAGGCTTAGAGATGAATTTAACAAAAACGATGCTGATGACAAATAGCATAGTGAAAACAGCAATCGCAGTAGATAATAACACACTCGATATATATATAATGTGTATGAGTGATGTGTATGAGAGTAATGAGTGTGAAGTGGAATGACACATACAACTAACTTGGAACAAATATTGGAGCCTGAAAGAGATATTTAAAAGTAATATGACAGTACAAATGAAAACAATAGTCATGACGTCATGTCTCTTACCATGCTTGTCTTACGCCTGTCAAACACGGACGTAAATTTCAAAGATAAGGAGCAAGATAATGTCATGTGAATGTAGTATGGAAGAAGTATGCTTAGCATTAGAAAAAATACAAAAAATAAAACACAAAAACCACATCACATAACCAAAGCGACTGATGTCTTAAAACACTCTTTGAGACTCAAATGGAAGTGGGCCGGACATGTGGCACAACTGCAAGACGGGCGATGGACGAAGATGACACTATGGACAGGTCCTATGGGTAAGCATTACAGAGGTGGACCTCTTACGAGGTGACAACATGAGATAGTCAAGGTAGCTGGTCACCACTGGATAGACAGAGCCCAAAATAGGGAACAATGGGAATCCTTGGAGAAGGCCTTCACCCAAGAAGGGGTTCTGGAAATATAACCATATCTCAGTATTCACATTTTAAAAATTAGAATTATAAGTAGGTTAAGTTAGGATAAAAATTCAAACTATGTACAAAACATGTGTTTATTTGTTTACATGAAATATAAGGCTTTTTATTTTTATTATTTATTAGTCATAGGTAACTATTTCAAATAGAATAAAAGTCTTAGGAGATATAAATAAAACAATAACAACATACAAGTAACATGTTTTAATCCAACAGGACTATAATATTCAAGAATATTATTAAATATATTATCATGTGGGCACAAGACAGGTAAAAAAGTAGGAATATATTATTTTTTTTGTTTTGTATGCTTTATATAAATCGAAGAATAAGCACATTTCAAATCACATACCAAAAGTTACCCATTTGTTTTATTAGATACCTTTATATTTGTTTCAACTACAAATTCAAATGTTACTTCGAGGCGTTAAAGACAGTTTTAAGTTAACTAGATATACGAACATCCCTTAAATTGAAAGACTAATTTAAAGTCTCAAATATATTCACATAACTTATCTAAATTGTAAATTTATTATTCAACAAGCAGAACATTTGATAAAGTGTAAATATATCTTAGGAAGATTACATTTTAATTGAGATTTTGTAATATTTTACCAATACAGACTTACTAAATTCCTAATAAATAGTACTATCATACATATTAACATACTAGAACATTTGAAATAGCTTTTTAACAATGAGACTTAAATGTATTACACACATTAGACGCACAGCAAATTAACAAGTACTCATACATATAAATCAAATAGATTATTATTAATCCTAAGCAGTTGTACCTATGCTCATCAACTGATCTTTATTATTGTACTATCTCTAAAATATGATTTAGCAAATATAATTTAGTAATATGATTTACTAAGTAGTATTTGTAAAGACACAACAAGAATGACATTATATAATTTTATTTCTGTCAAATGAATATGCCTAAGTGCAGAATATCACACACATATAGTAGAGTATATTTTCTAATTAATAATTGATTATCATGAGTGAATAATATCCATTGAATCTTTATATGATTTATGTTATTTTATGAATATATGAAAACTTTAACATGTAAAGTCTACTTCATTAGGAAAATATTCAATTGATCTTAATTTGCTTTTAAGAGAGTATACATACAACACTATATGTAATGCAGTGAATTTTTTTACTTTCATAAATATTGTAGAAATGGAACATATCTACTTTCTATCATATAAAAAACCACATTTTATGTTCCCAATGATCATAGTAATATATAAGCTTGTATATAGTATAGTTCGGTGAAGCTGTAAAGACCTTTCCAGGTCAACAGTATTTACATTTCGAACAGAAAAGGTTGTATATAACGTAGATATCTCTATTGTTACAAATCTAATCAGTCTTCCATTTAGGCACCATATAAAGATACAATTTTTTTTGACATATTTTGTATGCTTTTAACATTTCTCTCTTAAAGTTGTTTGTTGAAAAGGATATGTCTAATCATCAAAAATCAAAAACAACAAAAAAAAGAAAATCATG
>JACEII010000036.1:197207-227957 GCA_014332785.1 Antheraea mylitta
CCCCTTTTGAGAACTGCTTCGTGTTAGTGTATCTATTTCACGCGAACGAAGTCGCGGGCAGAGGCTAGTATATATATATATATATAATGGTATTAAAATAGTAGTTTTTGTTGCTTCTATCGTTTTTGTTATTATGTATTGTAACCAAGGATTTTTGTAATAAACATGTAACTTAGAACAAAATGCATATCGTTTAAATATTTTTATTGTTAAAATTACCTACCAATTTTTATATGCATAGTAGAAAACTTACTGTAAAATAAACTCAGATGTACCAAGTTTTATAGTTATCGGTCAAACGATGTTGGCAACATTTTATTGTACGAAACGGAATGTCTCTTAAATACTATATATACCCAAACCTGCTCGATGAAACTTCGTTAACTTGTCGCGCTAAAATTGATGAAAAAAGAAATTCCCTTACAGGCGATGTTTAAATGTATCCACACCTGTGTTATTTCAATAATTCGTAATTAATGTTCGTTAAACGTCTTTAATGTGCTTAAAAAGCACCAATTAATGTGCTGTGTCTATCGTCACACAGGCCGATACTTTGTGTCTCATGGCAATAATATTTTTCCACCTCTGCATTTATTACGACCTTAAATAAAACTATGTATCGATACATACGGATATGGGAATAACGTAATATGTTCTTAACATTATATGTTACAGCAATTTTTTTATAAAATAAAAAATATATATTCCAATATTTGTAGTCATTTTGTGAATGGATAATTTGAATATCCCATGTTGTAGCAGGCGAAAACAGGCAATCAAGTCGTCTTTTACTTTACAAGATTTTTAATTATTTTCGATTTAAATATAAAGATGAAATATAGTAAAGAAATAAAACCAGCGATAGGTTCATTACAGATATGATTTTATTGAATAAGACATACAGTTGAGTCGCCTTTGCTGTCTTAAATAATATAGTAGACAATATAGTTGATTTAATATTATGTTCGCAGTATTTATGGATAACAAAAAGAAAACTAAAAATATATAACATATATCAATGCATATTTTTTTTAAATAGTAACTGTTATTATTAATAAACAAAAGTGTTCATTAACTTATTCTGTAAAACCATATTTATTCACTTTTAGTAAGTAAAAATGTAACCATAGTTGCTGTAGACAAAGTGTGAAAAGAGAATGATATAAGGACTGTCCTCTAATTAGAAATTATTATGCTAAAAGTACAATATTCAGAGATACATTACATTAACTACTATAAATGTAACCACAATTATTTTAAAGTATTTTATTATAACTAATCATTATACCCTTAGGTTAATTAAACGCGCAATAACTATAGTGTAGATATTATAATAGAAAATTTCGTACTAATTATTTTATAGTACATAATATAATAGTAACTTCTGTACTATCGTATCCTAAAGTATAAGAAACATGATTTTTGTTTCTATCAACATGGAATAAACTAAGTACAAAAGAATCAACGAAACTTTCATAAAGTCTGACTCACTACCGCATTCCTATAAAATAATAAAATTACTTATAAAAAAAAAACAAATATTTTTTTTTAATTAACCTCAATTATACTTATCCCATCTCTTTGTTTATGCTGACCTCGTTTTTTAAGTGGTAATAGACAAGTAAAAAGGTTAGAGTTTTTTTTTTTACTTAATAAATATTTAGAGTTCATCATGCTTTGGTCCAGAGAACTCCTCGTGGCTGATAAAGCCGTTCTTGTCTTTATCCTCATGTTGGAAAATCTCCTCGACGAGCTTGTCGTGACTCTCCAGCATTTGCTTCACATCTTCACTCATTTCTTCTCCGTCCGAAGGAACCATTTGTTTTTTCAGATAATCGCTCACCTGGTGGACAATGAAAAGTTTTTTTAATCTGTTATATTACATTCATGTGTTCGTGTTCGTCATATATATACTTAGTTGGACGCGGACGATAATTTTAAACTTATCATATTGGGGAAGATATATTGTGAAAAAATATTAATCTCTCTCTAATTTAGACAAATAACTAAAATGTATACGTACAATGCAGTAATCCTGAATGTTTAAATATAATTTACTACTTTAATGCTAAGATAGCTTAACGTAATGCGCTCGGTTATGTACGGACATGTGGGTGTACCTACTATTAATTAGAAATTATAAGATATTCATAATTACTACTAAACATTTGATTCTCGAAATTCCACCATAATTAATTAATATATTTTGTAAACCTGAATGTTTATTGAGGTGTTTTGCCAAAAATCAAAAATAGGTCACATGGAAATCGACTGTTTCGAAAATCCATCTAACCCTAATTCGAAACCGAGTGACAGCAAATGAGAAATCTTTTTATGTAGTCCGGTGAAGCTGTTAAAACCTTGCTAAGTCAATAGCGTAGTCAGTTCGAAAAAAAAAAGTTAAACTCTATAGTCATTGCAAATATTTTTTTAAACGATTAATTTATATATTTCTAAATATTATTACCATGGAGTACAAACGTTCATGATATAAACAAAGTAATGTTTTAACTTGTTATGTGCCATATCAATAGACTACATTTTAATATAATAGATTAAATATGATATAATGGCTTTTTTTCGAACTGACTACGCTATTGATCCGGCAAGGTCTTAACAGCTTCACCGGACTACTGATAAAATGGCGTTTGTGAGTATCTGAGTGGATATATAATATACTGAATACTACTCTATTTTAGAGACAATAAAGTATGAAATGGAATAATATTTTATCAGTATTTGTAGCCATCTAATTTTTAGTGACAACTTATAAGAATTAGCATGCAATTGAACAGACGCTTGTGTGTTTCGAAACATCAACTTTTTAAATCTTGTTATCAGAATTCAAAGCTCGTACGATACCTTGAGTTGTCGACGAGCGACAGCTACATTTACAAGCTGTCAGAATCGTGTTAGGTAGCGTTGTATATATGCCCCATATATATTATAGGTCCCATATATATTATAGATATAGCAGAAGAAAACATCCAAGTAGAATGCACAGCCATTCTTTTAGCCATTCTTTCAGCTTGTGAAGCGTTTATATTACAGCAGTTTCCCCACCGTATACACCTGTACCGTGTTTTAACTGACCTCCTCGCGCGACAATTCCTTGTCGCCGTCTGCGTCGATAGCTTGAAACGCTAACTCGATACTCACTTCTTCACGGGACAGCATGTTGTCTTGGTCCGCGTCGATTTCCTTGAATACGTTGGTAGACGGGGGCGAGTCGCCGATGTTGATTAGTTCTACTTCGAAGTATAGAGTGGCGTGGGGTGGGATCACGTTTCCAGCTCCGCGTTCGCCGTAACCCATTGAAGAGGGAATGATTAATTTACGCTTCTCACCTGAAATTGAAAGCAGTCAACCAGTCATTTACGTTAATGTTTAAATAATATGCTAAGAGTACAAAAGATACAGATATTTTCTACATTTCATTTACATCACAATCTGATTAATCTTAATTAACATTCTCTTATCTAACTAAGTCATTAGGTTATAATCTACAAGATGATTATTTTTAAATTAAAATGAGATATTATAGACGATTGATGCAAAAATATGTATAAATTTGAAATTCATATTACAAAAGAGCTGCCATTAAATTCCATAAACCTGGAAATCTGAGAAAGTATGACCACACGATCTTGTTTTATAAATAGTATTTTAAATTCTAAGTGTTTCCTATATTTTTAAATCTTTAATACTCGAGAGAAATTATTATAATATAGATATCCCAAATTTGATAAAAAACATTGTTAATAATATTTTGTTATTTGATCTTTGAAGTATTTGCAGGAACAACATTTACAAGATTTTTAAAATGTATGTACATCTCTTTATATTATGAACAACCTGTACCCTGTAGCTTCATACATTTCGCTTATTTTTTATTATTAGTAGGCATTTCTTTGAATTATTATTTTAAAAAGTAATAAGTTAAAGTAAGCACAAATGATTTTGTGTAAATATTATCCGTATTGTCACATCTGAACATATCAACTATCATGGCTATTGGTTGAAGAGTACAATAGTTAATCAAGATTCAGGGGGTATTGAGAGAGAGATGATAACTGGCATAGCGTTAAGGTTTATCAATTTCAAATATATATACCAACTACCATTTATATATAGATATATTTCAAATTTAGATTGCAAGATAATGGTATCTTTACAGTTGCAAAGCGATCACAGTTAATAAAAAAGATAGTTGAAAAATTGCATAACGCTTTGACAAACAAGGACGCAGGTGTCGTAACAATTGTACAGAACAAGTGCATGCGACCTTGAATTATCTTTATCAGATCATTGACATTGAAGCAAAACTAATTTATATTAATATTATATAGAGGTTAAGTTTGTGACGTTGTGAGTTTGTGACGTTGTAGGGGGTAACTACTGGTTCAATTTAAAGAAAACTTTCAGTGTTATATAGCGCATTTATCGAAGAAGGTATACGCTATATAGAACCACGTTATCTATACTAATATTATAAAGAGGTAAAGTTTGTGCGTTTGTGAAGTTGTAGGGGATAATCTTAGAAACTACCGGTCCAATTTAAAAATTCTTTCAGTGTTATAAGGTCATTTATCGAGGAAGGTTATAAGCTATATAATTTCACGCTAAGACTAATAGGAGCGGAGCACCATTGAAGAATGTTTCAAAATCGGGATCTATTTTTCTCTTGATAATTTCCACTGGCTGTTAACGTTAGTCCAAAGTAACTATGACCACGCGGACGAAGTCGCGGGAATGGGCTAGTCTTAAATAAATTACTATGGCTTAGAGTAAAGAAGGGATATATATTTTTAATATATCGTTTGTACGGGTGTTATGTATTAGCACGACAACATAACTCAATAATTTAGTTCATATTTAGAGTCATCAAAGTCGAGAAAACTTCGTAAAAATCTCCAGATAATAATTTTTTTTATTATTTTTGTTGAATGTAATATTAAATCGCTAATATCTTCCAAGAAATATATTTAAATAATATTCTTGAAGGTAATTCTGATCTACCTACAATAAATGCTATACATAGTTAAACTATTAACAAAGTATAATAAATAAACCATTACGTTTTAACAATAACTAAAGCATAAAAATAGCTATTATACAGGACTATACTATATAGGATTAGCTGACACACGCGACTTCATGTGTCATTTATTATCTTAACAATATATTTTATGTACTGAGGATAAAAATCATAAACACCACAACGCTTGCCCTGAATTTAAAAACCTTGACAATTTATATAGCCTAACTCTTGCTCATGAATCACTGAATCTACTGGTGACAACCGCAAGAAAATCTGTTAACTACTTTTTGAGTTTATCGCGAACAGACGAAGAAACAAATGTGGCAGAGGATTTTATTTTATACTATGTAATGATATCTTGCAAAGACGTTAAAACATTAAAAATAGTTTATCACATAAAACTCGCATTCTCAACGAAAATAGAGTAAAAGCGAGTTGAAACGAAATTAAAATAGAATAGCGTTCCTCATCAAATCTATAATGTAATGATATGGTAAATAAACTTCATAATTATCTAAATTTTATATTACACCCAAAAATACCAATATAATTTATGTTTGTTACAGTTCTCGAAAATCCAAATTATTAATTAAATTCTAACTTACCCACACACATGCCTTGCAGTCCTTGATCCCATCCTTTAATGACTTGACCAACGCCAAGCTGGAACGTGAACGGCTGATCGCGATCAAAACTGCAAGAAGGAAACAAGAAATGTTATTTGTAAACCATTAATTTGATTTATTTGTGTTTATATCAACATGTGGCCAAGGCGCTAACTTTCGCTTCGTCTCCGCATACATAACAAAATCGAGTATTGAAAATTAAATGTAGCTATTTGTAAAATAACAATATATTATTTATGAGTTATTTTATACATATAATTATTTATGCATATAACTATCATAAACTAGATTAAATTAAGTGAAAATAGCAGAACGAATATGTTAATTGTATGTAATGGCAACGAAATTTTAAATTAACATTCTGAATACTTTCTAAATGTGAAATAAATAAACTCTGTTGCATACCTGTAAAAGCTTATTATATCTGAAGTAGAAATAAATAATATATTTATTTTACTAAAAAGAAAGTTCGGAATGAAATAATTTGTATACTTTATGCATTCACATTTGAAGTCTATTTGGAAATCATGTCCATTGATGTATGGTCGATAAGGTCCTTAAGCTTTCGATGCGAATGAAAACACCGCAAAGAAATTAAATAATCTATAGTAAAATATTTTGTAATGGTGTTGGTACTACTAAAAAATACTAAAAAGTCTGTAGATACGTTCAAGAGTTGCACTTGAGAGCCAGTCCTCTCTAGGTTTAGCATTTTATCTTCTTCAACCGTATCTTATATAAGGTTATGGTGAGATGCTAAACCTATACCAGGTGGAAGGTTAGAAACTCGCAGTATTCTAGTATATGACACTTTATGGTCACATTTAATATACAGAATAATAATATTGAACCAAATATTAATAAGCAACCAAGAGAACCTAAATTAAAATTTGTTCTAAGACCCTTAAAAAATATAGGTACAAACGTGTAAATAAAATAATAAACTTATATCCAATGACCGGTGCCAAAAGCTACAATGGCCAACCCGGAGTTAATTACTTTCGATAGTAAAACGGGCAATAAACCTTTTTATTTTGTTCCTGACGTATTTCCGCTCATTCCATGTTCCCTTTCAAATGAAAATAAAATCATGCGACGGTCATTGACACTGTGCTTTAACATAGAAGACGCTTAGAGAATTGTGTATATATTTCTAGGTCCGTTCTCTCGGCGTGGAGCCCTTGAGTACGCTGCCCACGCGATACAGTGACATAAAACCTTATATCACTGCTACAACATCACCTATACGCACGTGCACGCCTACACGTTTACACGCTGTTTTTCTTTTTCAGAGAAATTAACGACAAAGAGTTCTACCCTAATTTTTCTTATCCTATCCTATATAGTTTTGAGGAATTTTCCCGACACAAAATACATGTAGGAGTTGTTGAGACACGCATGCTTGGTACACATGCATGTTTCAATAACTCATATACCTATATCTAGATAGCTTAGCTTAGGTTATCTCAGATACGTCGCGATTTTTGCATAAAACAGTATTGCTACTGTCTGAATAGTACCTGGTATAATCTAAGTAATCGTGCGGTACTATGTAGCCGTTAAATTAATCTAACGGACTTTGAGAAATGTTTATTTTATACGTTCATCAGAATGTCCTAATTACGGCTTCTCGAAATTCTAAGAATAGATATTTACTTTTTCAACAATATATTCTAGGTCAGTAACACGTTGTGGACTGTCGTGTCATGAATAAGCTCTAATTTATTTAGCACGAACCTTTAAAAAGTGAATATGGTATCTGAGAGTGATCTATCTTGAAAGAATAAAAAAATTGTGAGCCGTTGAAGGACGCCTGGCAGTTGTTAAATATCGAAATTGTTTTGTATGATTAATACGCATAAAAGGTTAGTTTACGACAGCAAAAAAATATGGCATAATCAAAAATAAAATATTAAGAGTAATTTCTAGAAAAGGGTGACTATTTTATGCGCTAAAGATGTAAATTCATTAAACATAAAATTAAAAATTTAAAGTCATATATCGCCACGGCATGCGTCGCCACGCCAACCATCGGTCTGACCCGCTGATACAGATGCTTCATTGCAATAACTTGTCAAATTAACATAGACTATGTGTTTTATCTGTATATGTGGATATATTGCTCGTAGGTCAACGTATTATATAGTCTAGTATCGTAATACGTCCGTAATAATGACTTGTCGGGGCTGTTTGATCGAATGATAAGTCGACGTGTAAAGAGCCTATTATTAACGTCGTATAAATGTCACTATGAGTGTGAGTTATTAGTCGTTAGTTATTACCCACATAACGTTCATCTAATATTACAATAGTATTACAAAGTTGAAAAACTTTCAATTATTTGTGATTATCAAATGGACACTGGAATTAATGTGTCTTTATTCATTTTGATCTACTTATTTATTTGAATATAAATGCAATAAACTCGACAGATTTTTATGGAGATCACGTTAAATTTAAATGTGATTTGGCAGTCTTATGGCATTTAGAACATTATTCCATTTTATGAGTACATATTAGGCATAGTTGTAAAAAGATTTACAAGAATTATATCTCCAAATCAGCATCTATACTAATATTATAAAGAGGTAAAGTTTGTGAGGTTGTAGGGGATAATATCTGGATCTACTAAACTTATTTTCAAAATTCTTATACCAAAGTCATATTATTTGTGAGTGCCATAGCCTATATATTAACCCGAAAAATTAAAACACTTTTTTGTGATAGTTGGGTTTGCAAAATAAGTCGGAGAAAAAACGGTCGAACGAAAACCTTTCTTACGAACGCTGTCTCAACTATGAGAGATATATGATTAAGTTCTAAAGAAAAGTTATAGAGCTCAGCTAAAATGCCTACAAGAAGGCAGCGACAACGTAGGTCTAACTTTCATATTTAAGTCACAAAAAGTAGTTTTTTATATTAAAAAAATAATTTTAATCGTTAAGTAATGTTTTTTAGTCATATTATAAGCAACACTTATGATTTCTCATCAATATGTAATGATATAGTAATAAGCCACAGCAACGCGTAGCCCCGGCTGTTTAATTAAATCTGCTAACGATATTTAAAATAACACCAACGCGAGCAAAGTCGACGAGAGAAGCTAGTAATTATATACAATATTGACGTGCATTGTCCATATTCGGGGTAATATTACTATAGTATCAGATAAATGGCGCCATAGAACAATACTATTATTATATAGGCCTTTGTTCATCCCCACACGTACGATCGCTTTGTCCATTTACAGTTTATCGCTAGGCGCAGCGCAGCTCATGAAAGTGCCTACCAAATTCGATTAAAGGTTTTAAACTCAATCTATATCGACGAATTTTGTGTGTAATATTTATTTATTTATTTATTTATTTATTCATACAGAAATCAACAGTTAATTAATTAGTTCAAATTTATACATATGTAGTAATTACAATATTGGTTTAACCAAGGGATTTCCATTATATAATAACCAAAATACATAAACATCCCTAGCAATGTGTTACCTAGGACTTTCTACATCTTATTCAATAAAAGTAATACATATAAGAAAAACAAAAATAAAGAGGTGTATGTGTATGTGTGTCTGAGTGAGTATATATATATATATAGTAGTATATTATAGTGATTTTTTGAGTATCAGTCGTGTGTGTTTATTGAGGATTGAATGTGATTCGTAAGTTTACTTTTAAAAGCTGCGCTACTGTCAGAGAATATATCTAGATTAGATGCATGAAGATTGTATGAATATGTACATCTATTCAACACTGAATTACGGGCATAATTAGACTTAGTTAAGCGTTCGTGAAAGATTCGAGGATTACGAGTCCGATTCGTAATAGTTCTCAAACCAATTCTCTCTAATAAAAATGGGCAATCAATTTTGTTATTTATTAAATTATATAAAAACAGCATATCAGCAACCGAACGTCTATGTTCCAGGCTGAACATACTTAATTCCCTCAGGATTTCATTCCTATTCCCCGATAAAACCATACCTCGACGTTTGAGTATATTTAAGAATTTGTTTTGAATGTTCTCAATTCTTTGGATGTGTACCTTGTAATAAGGAGCCCAAATCTGAGAAGCGAATTCCAGGATACTTCTCACATAAGCACAGAATAAAACCTTGATACTTGTTTTATTTCTAAAAGGAACAGTTATTCTATTTATAAAGCCTAGCATTTTATAAGCCTTTTGAGCAATAATTTCATAGTGATCTACATATGATAGTTTATAATCGAGCATTACTCCAAGATCCCTAACGCAAGTTTCTCTGGAAACGACTATGTTATTCAATTTATATTCATATTTAAGGGCATTTATCTTACGTGTATATGTAATGCACTGACATTTAGATATATTAAGATCCAAAAGATTTAGTGAGCAATATACGCATAGTCTATTCAAATCAAGTTGCAATTTATTACAGTCTTCCTCTGTGCATATTGGCATAAATATTTTAGTGTCGTCCGCGTACATAGAGAAACTTGCGTACTCAAAGCAAGTACTTATGTCGCTCACGTATAAGTTGAATAAGAGAGGACCCAAATGTGACCCTTGAGGAACGCCTGATGTTATAAGTGAAAATTTGGAATGATGTTTACCTATTTTAACGGCTTGAGATCGATTTTCAAGGTACGATATAAGCCACCGCAGCAAATCACCATGGATACCTATAGCTTCAATTTTTTTTATAAGGATTGGGTCACTTAGCGTAATCAGTATAAATCGTGTCAACTTGTATACCCTTATCCATTACTTCAATAACATAATCTGTGAAACACGCAAGATTTGTAACTACGGATCTTCTCTTCATAAACCCATGCTGGTTGTCAGGAATACAACTTTTTAAGAGAGGATAAATGTGATTGTGTACTATAAGTTCAAAAAGCTTACCAAATACTGGCAAAATAGACACAGGTCTATATGATTCAATTTTAACTTTTGATCCACCTTTGTGAATGGGTACAATCAAGGCTTCCTTCCATCTACTCGGAAAAACTCCTACATTTAGTGACTTATTAAAAATGATGGTCAATGGATCCGCTAAAACCGCTGCACATTTTTTAGCAAAGATAGGAGCTATGCCGTCACTACCAGGGCCTTTGCCAGGGTCTAGTAACTTTAAGAGATTTATAATCTGGTCTCTGGTTACAGTTATTTTCGAGATATCAACACAATTTTCTACGGAGATGGCAAATTCGTCATCGTTTGCAGCATTTACTTTTCTGTATATTGATCCAAAATAATCTGAGAAGGCCTCGCAAATCTCTGATACTTCTAGATAAGAATTACCTTTAAAAGTTACGTGTTTTGGTATGTTAATACTACCTTTTAATTGATTAGCATATCGCCAGAAGGATTTAGGATGCTTAGTGATAGACTCTTCACATTTAATTAAATAGTTTCGCCAACATGCCTTTTGAACACGTTTTTGTCTTTTTCGAAGTAAAGCAAAGGTGTCGTAATCGCGAGGATTCCCATTTTGTTTCCACAGTTTGTGATATTTGGATTTTTCATTCATTATTTTGACGAGAGACTTACTGTACCAGGGAGGATATTTATTTGAAAGTATTTTCCAACTAGGTACGAAATCCTGGATTACTTTAGATATCACCGAGTCCATATAAGCCACAGCGTCATCCACATTACGTGGAAGTAATTCATGCTCCCAATTAATGCTCCTTAGCTCTTCACATATAACCTCATAATCCGCTTTATTATAAAGAATAATATATTTAGGAGGTTCATAAATCGGTTTAATTTGCAATTCTGGAAGCATCAAGACAAGAGCTGGGTGGTGAGGTAAGTCTTCACATATCAAAGGCGAATCAGCGCGCATGATTTCCGTATATCTGCTGCTAAATGCCAAATCTAAAAATTTTGAATTATCATTGGCGATGTGATTATACTGGCCCAGATCAAATTCTGAGACCAAGTCATAAAAATGTTGAGAAGAACCCTCCAGGGAACCTCTATAACTTAATATCTGTCCAGGAGTTCCAAACCAACGAAGTGTATTGAAATTAAAATCGCCAATCAGCAGGAAATTGTCACTCGCAGAATGATTGAAAATATCGTTCAAGTAAAGTATGAAACTAAACTATCGAAATAATATGAATGTTGTGCGTCAAAAGGTTGTTTATAACATTCCAATAATGAGAAACTTCATCACTTATCGTCTAAAATAAAATAAAATGTAATTTTTGCCAAAAATATTGCCATATTATTTATCCAGACTGTTTTATGAGGAAATTAATTATGAATGAGGTTATATACCATTACTAAGTTGTTCGACTTTAATTATTCTGACATATTTTAGTGATACACAGTACTAAATACATATTTGTTTATTTAAGGGCAATTAATTATTTATAAAATTAGAAATTTTAAAAGCCAATTAGCTAATATGTCACAGGAGGATTTAGGGAATACATGATTTACTATTTTATTAAGAAACAGGGTATTGCGGTTAGCAAATTATTATAGGATTTATAGTCCAGGATCCCTGGGCTATTTTTGCACTTGATTACTATCAAGCTGAATCTTCGTAAATAGCTTCGTTTTGATAAGACGCCCAACAATGTCCGTGCGAATATTCTCGATTCTGGTAGCAACACAGGTAGCAAGGACATAATATGTTTATTTAATGAGTCTCAAAAATTTTATTACTAACTGAGGGTTTCTTTTTTTAATTTCAAGATAATTATCTAAATTACTTGAAAAAATATTTGTCCTTAAAAAATGTAAGGTTTGATTAATGAGTCCCCTCCTGTCAACATGTTTTGATCACGAAGTCATTGAAAATCATTACTAACCAGCTGATTTTTTTTTTAATTCGTTAACATGTATATAATGTAATGATCACGTTGTCCTACAAATTTTGTGGTACGTTATCCCGGTCCTACGCTTAGAAATTGTTAATTCCACAAGATAATTTTTTTTCATTACTAACTGTAGGATAAAAATATTACATGATAGGTTAGTGGGTTACATATTGGTTACATATGTCGAGCAAACAGATGGAAGCACTAGAAACATAAAAGAACTTAAATATAAAGTTTGGTGAGTTTTAACTTTCAAAGGATCTCTAGAATACTTATGCGTTTTATTTAAAAGCCATTTCACTTTACTAAATGGAAAAATATCGTTGGATTTCAAATGCAAGAATCTCGACGTTTACAGTCACGCAGTAATCAAGTTGTCTAGTTTAAAAACAACTGCACTTAGCAAAGCTCTGTGTCACAAAGGAAATAATTCTTTTTTAAAATAACTACAAAGAAGTATTGTTCAAACAAAGGATTGTATCCATGTTACTGAAACAAATATGTTTAGAATTTACAGTGGAAATTTTACTTTTATCGTGTGCCCTATAAGCTATTTCCGCGGTTTTGCGTGTGTCTATAATACATACTAGGTGTGCCCGCGACTTCGTCTGCGTGGCACGTAATGTAAGAAAATAGTGACTAATATAATCATGTAAATGTATCAAGTCAATTTACTTATTTACTATCTCTACTCAACACTACCTCGTACTTAAGTTGCGTCGTCATTAAAATTACAATAACTTTTGATAGAGTAAACCGGTTTTAATGTAACCAAGAGTAAATGTTAGTCGAGGATATGCTTTATGACTTTGTTTCATGTTTTACCGTAAACACTGCGAACTTTAGCAGTGATGTTTGTTAAAATAAACAGACTGTCAGACAGACTGTCAGACAGACAGTCAGACAGTTAGACAGACATATCTAAAAGTGATTGAAATGTATTTTATTACTTATTCCAAGACAACTGCAATGATTTTTTTTTTCTAAAATCTAAAAGTACAGGCACATTAGATTTGCATCTTATTATAGATAAATAATTCATTTCAAACGCTTAATCGGCAAATCAGGAAAGTTTTCTGTTACAAACTCGGAGGTGACAATTGAGTAATGGATATTGTTTGTGATTACCATTCATATAAACATACTGTGTTGACAGCATAATAGCCAGTTGGATGAATAAGATTTACAGCGGCGAAACGCTCAGGGTATATGTTATTAAAGGCTATTATCCAACAGTCAGTTGTTCTGACATTTATTGTTAAATAATGAAATAGAGATGTATTCAACAAACCAGTCATATCCAGATTTTGTTGCATTTTTAGATATTACTAGTGGGGGCCCAGTGGTCGACATTCGACCATAGTTATTTGATTTTTTAGTTTGAACTTTATTAGGGTCCTTTTGTCAAAGGGCATATATACTCTTTTCATCGTGGCCACTCAGTTATTTGCCATGATCTTTAATTATATAAACATAAAAAAAATCTATGTGCAAATGATAATTGAAATTAATTATAATTTTGAAACAAAAATCGTGGTAAAGCTCTCAAATTTAAAAAAAAAAACATAATTTACGAAAATAAAGAAATTTATCGCAACCCATGACACAATTTTCAACTAATTTTACAAGACAACATGGAGTGGTATTTCTGGGTGATATTGAATTAAATGTAGTCTGTTCATTATGAGAAATAGTGATAAGCCCAGTATCGTCATTTGGAAAAGTAATGGATGCACAATACAATCAAATTAGCTTTTGAAAATAAATTCTTTTTTATTGCTACATGAGGTTGAATTGCAACGTTGTAACCGCGGAGGTCTAAGTCATGGATTACTTTTATGAACAAAATTCTTATTTTGATTATACAAATTATTATTTGGTTCATTTTTTTATTAGATCACCATTTGAAGTGAGTTCCCCATAAAAAATAATAAACATTACAATAATAGTTATATTTCATAATATCATTGTTGAATGTAGGATAAAAAATGGTAATTGGAACGTAAGAGTTAAAAAATATATACAGTCGAGCATAGCAACCTCCTTCACAACCTCTTTTGATTTTGACGGCTGTCAAAATGTTTTATTTATTTAAATGTGTGTATATGTTGTGTAAAATTCAAACAGTAGTGTGAGTAGTGCATATTATTTTGATAAATTTAATATACTTCTAATGCATTTTATATAAAATAAACAGCTTTCTGCACTTCTCCGCCATATAAACCTTAACTATGCCAAATTTCAAGTTCACCCGTTGACGGCAAATAGGTTAAAAAGGGGTACAATTTTTTTGCTTCACGTATTAATATATAGATATTTCGAATATGTATTATTTTCATTTAGCACTTGTTGCTTGTCTCGGCTTCACATGGCTACTTACGAAGTAAACAAAACCAAATCTTCCTTTCGCAATGCAAGTAATGAAATAAAATGGCATCTGAACAACTACACTTTAATCTTTCAATATTGTCAATATTTTGGAATATCTCCTTACTGCCTTATCTCGCTCGGCAACTTTTTATTTTGAGATTTTTGAAACATTTTCTTTTATAAAAATCCAATCCTGACAATTACAAATAAAAAAAATCAAGGCTGTCAAACACAATACAATGGAATAATTGTATTCTGTTTTAAAATTTTAAATTAATTATAGTGTGAAATTACTCCGAAAAATAATGATACTTATACATTTCTATACAGTTTATTATTAATATATAATGGCTGTACACTTTTAATAAAAAACATTAATATTTCAAATACACAGGACGCTATACTACGCGTAGCTAGTCTAACGCTAGCCGCGGAAGCACTTTTTTTTCTCGAACTACGTTATTGACCTAGCAAGATCTTAACAGCTTCACCGGACTACCGTGAAAGCGTAATACGACCGGTAATGCTTACGTGACGTGTTATGATGCGAAATGATAAATTTATCTTCTGTCAAAAATACCGCTCAACGCGCTTAAAGAAATTGCCACTTCAATAACGAAATAAGTTCAGCCATTATGAAGTGATGCGCTTATATGCACAATGTATGATGTATATAAAATTATAAGTATTGAAGAACTAATTTTTTATTGGACTGAAATACATCTATTACCATTAAAATAATAACTGAGTTTTGTAATGACCTAAGAAGCCGAAACATGGCTAGACTAGCTAGGATATGGAAATAGTCATACTCAGAGAAGAGGATCAGAAGAGAATTCAGTAGCTGCCTGAGAAGAGGTTATTAACATAGTTCCAAAAATTAGTTTGCTAAAGTAGTAGTACCCAGGCCATATATGTCGATAAACACCGGTTTATCGATTACCGAATCGACAACGTTGTGAAGTCAATTTAAATTAACTGGAATCGAATGTTTGGTAACAAACTTCAAAAGAGGTTTATATTTACCTAAAAATATCGTTCTTTTAAACTAAATATTTGTTTGATAACAAAACATTCATACATAAATTCCAATCCACTTTTTAAAATTGAGAAAATCTGTAAAAATGTAGCTAACACTAGAGACAGAGGGAAAGTATGAATGTAGTTTGCGTATGCTGGTGAAAATATTTCAAACGATTATATGGTTCTGTTTGTTGACACAAACTTTCACTTACTTGAAACGTGTATATACGTATCCTACTGTTACATAATTATCTAAAACCGTACACGACCTGACTTCTCAATAGGTAATACGCAATCCTTGTGAGCACGTGAATCTAAATATTTAAATGATTATGGTGAATTATTTACAACGGGGATTATGCAACTTTTGTTATATAATATTTTGGTTTAGAGTAAATACATTTTAAATACACACTTTCACAATATAGATAAATAATATTATAAGAACAGTATATAATATAATGATACGTGTTTCTATGAAAAAAGTTATGTATCTATGTTTTTACTCAGCTATGCAGAATGATAAAATTTATCTAATCTCTGGACTGTCCAAAACCATAAGGGTTTAAGTTCCATACAAATTACCCCGATTAAGCCTCCCATGGCAGTGGCTCAAGCCTAGGTTCGATCCCTCGGTAGGGAGCCCTTGAGTGTGTTGCTTGCGCGATACGGTGACACACAAATATACATCACTGCTACAACACTACACGATCACCCCTACACACGTGCAGGCCTACACGCTTACACATGAAAGTGGAAGGGTTTACCTTTTTCCCTCATCGAACTGAAAAACTTTTAATTTTCCGATAATAAATATATGGAGGAGTTGTTGAGGCGTGTATGCTTGGTACACATATACGTTTCAACAACTCATACATATATGAATAGTTAGCTGGGTTGGCTAAGATAGGTCGCGATTTTGCATGCAACAGGCAACAGCCAAGCCGAGGTGAGCCGTGCACCCTTGAGCTGGTTGCCAAAATAAAATCGGCTGAGTGCCTTAAGCGCTCGCCTTAGTAGTCCGGTGAAGCTGTTAAGACCTTGCTGGGTCAATAGCGTAGACATTTCGAAAAAAAAAAGTTCCATACAAATGATGCACCTTATGATGCGCTGGTCAAGTGACTTTTCATAGTATACATTTAAAAAAAATACAACAGATTTGTAACGTAAAATATTATAAACATTTACATAATTAAAAAAAAATGGCTACATTATTAAAAGCATGATCCGCATTTAAGATCCGGGTCTTAAAAAATCAACCGAGGGGTTCACAAACTTTGTAGTTTAAACGGCTTTATGCATTTTAACGTCTCATACGTTTAATTTATCTTAAGGGGCCGGTAAAGTATTATGTAAGCAGATTTTTTGTATTTTTGACCACTCCACTGACCCTCCCTCTGGTCAACAAAAGTAGTCAATGCTCTTACACCCCATGCTTACGTAAACATATATGTAAGTATTTTTAAATCTGTTCTGGTCAAATAAATACTTTTTAGCGACGTAATCAGCTCCCAGACCCCCTACTTAATCAAAAATAATTAAATCAAGGACTCTTATGAGTGTTTACATAATACTTGAATAGCCCCTAAACGTGTCAGTGTCATAGACCATAAAAAGGTAGAGTTTGCAATCGAGTATTTTGTTATTCTTTACTAGCTTATAATCCCGACTTTGTCTGCGTCATTTATTAACCCAGTCATATACTTTACGTATACTTCAAAAACATAAGTGTCACACCGCTTGCCTCACTTCTCTACGGCAAGAGAACACACATCGCTGAATACGAATTTCCTTTTTCGATAAAAACCGAGTGTCTAATACAATTAAATCAAAGAAATTTAACAAAATATACCTAGTAGTATTTGAGTAATCTGGGAACCGGCAGACATCCATAATTTTATTTATATACCTATTAGCGGAACCGGCAAACGTTGTCACGCCCTGATTATAAAAAAATGGTGTACAAATTATATACCAAAACCTTCCCCATGGATCATTTTATCTATTGATAAAAACCGCATGAGAATCCGTTAAGTAGTTTTTAAGTTAATCGCGGACAGACAGACAGACGCGTTAGGGAACTTTGTTTTATACTATGTAATTATATAAGATTACTAGTTTCACTTGTTTGAATACCTTTTCAACGTTTAAGTAGATTATTGTTTCAATATTCCTCTTGTTTAATTGTTATATCGAGGAAAATAAAATTAAGTACAGAATTTTGTTTTCGAAATACTCGTAACAGTGACGCCTCGAGTTGTTTTTCAAACCAGTCAGTTGTGAAATCGCACGGTTCTGCAGATTATATCAGATCAGCTGTATACATATTCTCACAATTCACGGCTGTCGTTAAGTTATCGAAAGTATGGGATAATATATTGTTAAAATATAATTAACATGTACGTTTTTTATAATTAATCATAGTAATAAACAAATTCATTCAATTCTTCTTTCTGGATTGACCGGTAGGTAGGTACTTTGATCGAAGAATATCATCAAGGTTGACCGTGACTTTTGCTTTGTTTATTTTTTGTAATTTTCTGTTACGTGGCTTATAATGCTTTGTGATATCTTATTACGTTTTATTTCCTGATAGCATAGACTATGTAATTGTAATAATAACATGGAACTTAGAAAATGGAGAAAGTTTATACTTTTAAATTTGTAAAAGCAATATGTCATTGATAAGCCGATAATTGGCGGTTTTTTTTTTAAATGTCACGGGATAATTATTCTTCTGATGCGTTAAACTACATCACATTTAGAATTTCAACATAAGAACCCACAGTTTAATTTTAATCATTATTATTACTGCGTGAAGATTCTAACATTCAATAAAAAATATCTCGTCACGGGCCGCCTGGCCGATGTAAAACATCGAAATTATTTTGTATAAGTTATACGCTTAAAAGAACAGATTACGAAAGGAATCAGCTATGGCATAATTATAAGATAAAGCAATACATATCTATAAAATAATTACTGCTTATTTATTTTATTACATAAATATTCATTTTTATTAAATACGAAAATTCAACTACGCGCAGACGCAGTGTGTTTGGCGGCATTTATCAAAAGGCGTTAGGTAGTGGGCGCGTGCAGCACAACACTAGTATAACGAGTGGCCGACAAAACACTTGAATCTTATGATTATACAGATAGGGTTGCAAATGTTTTTCAGTATTTCGTTAATAGTTCAAAGTTTGTGTTTTGTGTCACCACGTCGCCAATCCAAAATCAGGTTTAGCTGTGCCTATAGATTGTTCACATTAAAAGTATTTTTTCCCTCTCTTGTAAACCACGATACGTATGCATAAATTACTACCTCCTTTTATTGACGGAGGTATCGCTGTTAACCTACCGAGCCTTACTATATAACTTTGTATTAATTCTACAATTAATCGATGTGAAAGTGCTCGTCGCATCGCAACGACTTAAGTTCAACTCAGTCGCCATTCAACAATCACCTTTACTGATCATTACGTCATAACATTCGTCTGAGAGGTACCTAAATATATTATTTCTTTGAATAAATTTCCATAACTTCGTCAATTTAATGAACTGTGACTTCCATTTGTATATAATAAACAGAGTATAATAATTTAAAATATACGCAATGATATGTTAGTTTATACAAAATAATATGTTTCATTAAATAATAGAGAAAAAGACCGTATGCGACTAAAATAAATATTTACAGACACACTTGTACAAACAAACATACATAGAAAGCGACATTTGTATTATTATACATTGCAACTTCTTACTAATTATCTGTTTCTCCATTATAATTACAGAATTGTATGAACAATTTATTATTACAGTTTATTTAACATTTACTAAATATCATTAAAAAAAACTTATTTATATTACTTTAAATTAAATTAATAGCGATTAAACATTTTTTTCTTACTAAATAAAATAAAATTTATAGTTATAGCCTGTAGCTACCGGGCGCAAAGCAAATTTGCTTCGAATCAACAAGTGTTCTTATTAGACATATTACTACAAGTTTCATGTTTGCATTTTTATGACCTTATTTAATATAGTTTGCAATTTGTTTGATTTCTAATATAGAATGCGAAGAGAAAATTAAAAAGAATCCTTAGTTCTTTAAGTTATTGCGCTGCACTTTAAGGAAGTCTAGAACGGCAGATTCATAATTCAACCTATTACTAGAATGAGAAGAAATGCCATCGTCGAATTTACAATTATCTCGAATATTCGGAATTGGTTTATTTTCATCAATAATAATTATAAAAGTTGCTTATTGTCGTTAAAAAAGGGTTGTCCCTTTTAAAATCGTAATATTATTATTACAATTAATAAATTCACTCTTTGAGAGTCCCCAATCTGCTGTTAAAAGTATAGTACAAATGCAATTCAATCTTATATACATAACATACATACATACATTGAAAACCATAAGATTATTGAGTACAATGTCTGACTTGGATACGGGATTAGTGTCTAACAAAGGATTTAATATATAAAGCCTCTTCCAGTGCAATAGAAACGAGACGTTACGATTGACAATATCAGAAGCCAGTCGCCTTTATCAATTTTCGCAACGTATATCTAAGTCATGATTAAGTCTGGCAATAACGCTCTACCACCAAGAACCGAAGACTTAATTTAACATTAATAATCATTTACACAATATCGTCATTATAAAAACAACGAAAATATTTAAGAAATTAATAAGTTACATAAGAATCCAATATGCTATGTAATAAATAACCTACTTAAACAATAATAATTCTGTGTTACGTTTTAATTGGCTACCGGGTTTCATGTTGTTCTACAAACCATTCGATTTGGCGATAGGAAGCAATCAAATTCATTAGAAAACAGTATCAAAAAGTATCAAACAACCTTGACAAGTTTATGAAAGCGAAAATGCGGATAACATTAATTGCTTCGTCATTGTAATTGGTTAACGGACGCATCAGGATATAGAAAGCGATTGTGAAAGTTTATACGTATGAGGGGTCAAGCGAAGTGAAAACTATACGTAGGTTAATCCGTGTGGCTCGTTTAAAAAAATTAGAAAAACAACGGCGACTATCAAGAAGTGTACAATCAACGTTCGTCGCACTTCGGGTTGAAGACTGAGATAGTCGGCTAAGTTCGGTTTCGTATAGCGTTATCTTTGTCTATCGCAATCATTGCTATATGCGATAGACGGAATAAAAAAGATATAACTTTTTAGAAAACTGAAGTGTGCCAATATTACCCCGAACGTCTCTTTCTTGTCCCCGACATGCAAAATCAAATGCTGGATACTGTACATCAGTTGATTCTGAATTACGGTACACCTGACCTAGTAGTGTTTTTTTTTTCTCGAACTGACTACGCTATTGACCTAGCAAGGTCTTAACAGCTTCACCGGACTACTAAGGCACCAATAGTGGTATAACGGATATTATACTTGATATATTGGTAATCGTATGCAATCAAGTTGCACTGAATTGGAAGTGCTTAAAGCTTAGTACTTAATTCATTTTACACGTTACTGAAACCTAAACATGAGATTACTCTGTCTGTCTATATGTTTGCTTGTTCGGTTTGCTTTCGAAAACAATTGAATTATTTTTTATATGATTATCATTGGCAGATAGGGAACTTTTTGAAGAGCAATCTGGTTTATATTATCACTATTTTCCTTACAATCGTAAGCAGTAATGATTAAGTTGTAATTGAGAAAAGTAAAAAACAAACCGCTTTTAATCGAAATAGACCACATATGCATATGAACGAAGTCGTAGGCAATAGCTTAATATATAAGATTTCTATTACTGTATTTGAGGCGTAATCTTGACGTAGGCGTATATCTTTTCCCGCGGGAAAGTGTTCTCACTTGAAGAAAAAAAAATACAAAACGTACGTTATCACTTTCTATGTTTTATGTACATTTGCACGACTTATTGTCGTAATTAACAGCGAACTTACTACAACATTACTAATCTAGGCTTCATTTGTATATACGAGCTTAGTGATAATTAAACTGCGACTCAAAGCATTCATTCACAGAGGTCTTTCTGTATATCTCATTATACTGGATCGGGCATTTAATGGACTTTAACTGTCACAGTGCAAGCGACATATTTGAACGAGTCTCATTTAGATTGTTTATTCTAAAACTGAACATAAGATACACTGCATTTAACTGTGAATAAAAATAACTATTATTTATATTATAAATGATTTGTATTCGAAGTTCATATTTGTATAAGTATTTCGTTTTAATACTTTATTGGTTCTATTATAAAGAAAGTAAAAACGTATTAAATACTTGCTTCAAAAAGGTTTCGTACTAAATGCACTGCGGTCGCTCCGTGCGAGTTCGCGTTATCGTTTTTACACAAGTCTTACCTAACCTAACCAAAGCGAGACAAAAGAGCAAGATGGCGAGCATTCAGCGAGCGCGGTGCATTTAAAACACAACCTTTTTAAAGCAAGTTTTTAATACGTATCTAACTTTCTTGTAATAACACCGCAAATGTTTTAGCGTTTTAACAATTTATCATATGATTTTCGATGGGGGGCTGGCTCTTAAGTGAAGCTGCCAGAACACACCAACAAGGTGCTTGACGACATATTTTCACCTATATGGTTATAGATAGCCAATTTTCCAAGGTGAAGGTGGTAGAGCTACGCTCAAGCTATTACTGGCTACAGATGAGTCGGCTCACCCTGGTAGTACCACCCGACCCACAGAAAACCGACGTGAAGTAACAATACTTATATTGTTGCGTTTCGTTCTATCAGAGAGAGCGCCGGACGCCCACCTTTTCTCATTTTCCCCCTCTCCCTCTCCCTCTCCCAACACAGGCTGGCAACGCACTTGTTACTCCGCTAGTATTCAAAGTGTCTATGGGAGGAGGTGATCACTTAACATTAAGGTGACACACCTGTTCGTTTCCCTCCTATGATATAAAAAAGCAGTAAATACAATGTCAAGGTTTTTTTA
The DNA here is from genome assembly GCA_014332785.1 of Antheraea mylitta. NCBI lineage: Eukaryota > Metazoa > Arthropoda > Insecta > Lepidoptera > Saturniidae > Antheraea > Antheraea mylitta. The sequence goes on from JACEII010000036.1 coordinate 220,065, forward strand.
TATTATCAGGTCGGGACAACGTCCGACGGACCCACTAATATATAAATGATTAGAATTAATACTTAGTGTTAAATATTGTGATTTAACATTAAACATTTTGGTAACACTAGAGGAGTCGCAAGTGCGTTGCCAGCCTGTGTTGGTGGGGAAGGAGGAAGGTAGAAGGAAAAAGGGAGAAGGTGGACCTCCGGCGCTCTCATTGATCGAACGAAATGCAACAATGGAAGCACTGTTACTTCACGTCGGTTTTCTGTGAAAGGGTGGTAATATCCCGGGCGAGCCGACTCATTCACGCTAAAGCCAGTTATAGCTTCAACGTGGCTCTACCACCTATAGAACTGTTGAAAACCGCATGAAAATATATCGAGTTGTTTTTGAGTTTATCGCGAACAGACAGGCAAAAAGACGTGGCAGAAGATTTTGTTTTATACCATGTAAAGATAAATAAGTATTTCTGTTCATTAAAGGCATGAAGTTATTTCATTGAAACAATATATTGTGAATTGTTTTCGGCTTGTATTATTTATTAAATGTTTATTTTGAGAATATATGATTGTATGCTGATATAATATTGAAATAACAATTCTATCCCTATCCTGAAAACATAACACTAGGCCGTACCATCTTGTCATCATCTAAATAATAATTCGCCAAAATGCTGTAAGAAAAACATACTAGTTAACAGTGTGTATTCATATACTATTAATCAGCAAGCCCCAATGTATTTTTTTCCAGAAGACCGACCAAGGATTTTAACTATATGTAGGTATATTAAAGAATCCTTAGTAGCGGAAAGATGACCAAACAAATCGAGAGTATCGCTTTTTGTGATAAAGGTTTTTTTTTTTAATAAAAAATATAATCAATAATCAATACTCAACGAATGACAATTTAATTACGTTTAAAGTATTTAACGAAATCAACAGCCGGCTTACCTGGCATGTTAATTATTCCGAACATCTGCATCGGATTTAAATAGTAGATTCGATTTAATTTTAAAGCTTATCGAGGAACATATGATTATACTACAGCTTTAATGAATAATGACAAACATATGTATTTTAGCAATAAATTTAAACAAATTTTATATAATTATCATATACAGCAATAAAGTCATATCAGCCGTTTATCAACAGATAGTAACTACTAAAATATTTCTTTGTTTTGATTATTATGTTTTTTTTTTATTTTATTTCTATTTTAAAATATGTAAAGACTTTTATGTATTTTGAAAGTCGAACGTTGAGTTTCTTTATGTATATACACATTAATTTATGATATAATTATTATGTTTTTCTTTTTTATTTTGAGTACGTCTTAATTGAATTTAAAATTTTAATAATGATATTATTGTCAAATAATATTATCTTACTATATAATTAGTGGTCGTATAAATATGGTTAACCGTGAGGTACCACTACACATCTCTGAATTCCATAACCGGAGAAAGTAGTCAATCTTGAAAAACATGTCATACTATCCACCGATGATAAATTACCGGTTCGATTCGAAAACAAGAATTGAATGTAGTAACTCTGTTTTCCATACTACAGTAAATTAACTTTATATTTTAAACAGAATTTAAAAAAAGTTGTTATGTAATTAAAAAATAAATCATTAAAATGTGTTCAATACTTTCCCAATGTTATTACACAACTGTAGAAAATGTCTAATTAATACAATAGTCGTATTGTTAATAATTACACCACCTTTGTTATGTAACTTGTCATACATGATTTTATATCATGATCCCAAGTAACATTTTGTTTGAGTTTACTTACTGCCACATATTTATATGGTAGTTACATTACGAAAGGCGAACATGAAAAAAAATTTCCGCCGAATATAGCGCCGCATCACGCCAGACATACGGAAGATGTGGCAGGCAGAGAAGAAGATCATCTATACAGGAGGAAAATAATAAAAAGCCTTTAGCACGAGAGTTTGTCCACACACTCACGGAGGAATGACCAAAGATATCTTTTATTCAGCAGACTCTTGGTCTGCACCTTTTTATTGCAACTATTGTTATTATTTTTCTTAACTATTAACTGTTTTAGACAAGATTTTTAACGGAGACAATTTATACTCTATGGCGGTTGCATTTTCATATTTTATAAAAGTCCTAAAGTATTGAAGTTTTACAAATGATGCACTGTCAAGTGTAACCCCATCACAAATATAGACGAAGAGCTTGTCAGAGATATCCTCCGTAACAGCACCTACTTTTACATAATATGTGTATTAACGTCGGGAATTTGCGAAAAATCGGCTCTTAATCTCAGTTTACAAAATAACTAACTTCTGCCAGCTACTTCGTCCGCATGGAATAGTTACTTTGGGCTAACGATAACACGCAGTGGAGGCTCTCAAAAGGAAACCAAACCCCGATTTTGAAACATTCTTCATTGGTGCTCCACTTTTATTGGTCTTACCGTGATATATAAATTATAACCTTCTTCGATAAATGATTTATCTAACACTAAAAGAATTTTAAAAATCAGTTTAGTAAATCCAGATATTAACTCACTTAGATAGAAACCTTATATAGTCCTAAACACTTTATAATATTAGGATTAGGTATATTTTTCTAGATGGCCGTCTTCATAGTCAGTGAGCTTTTTCGATAGGAATTGTATAAGAATAAATAATATTAGAAGGAGACTATATAATACATTACATACGAGAGTAACCGAAGCGCGGTCGGCGGTGTTGAATTTTTCACACCCCTTTCAACCCCTTCCACCCGACCCACTCGAACTTAATAAAATATTGTCAAGTCTTCGTCACATCTCAAAATATAAAGTTAGTTTTTGTTTATGAAAATGTAACCGTGTCAATGCTTGCTTCAGCTAAATTAATAAGGACAAGAAAATTGCTCACATTTCAAAATGTCATCACTTAGTTTGTTGCAACATTATTTATTTATTTATGTTTTAATTACGTATATAATATGGATAATGTTCTATTTTTTTAATAACTTAATTCTCTGGATTATATTATCTTGCGTTAGCATTTGAGTATTGATTACGAAACTATATTGTTTGTGTTGTGTCAGACAGAATTCTCCGTTGAAATCTTATATTAGACCTAGTTTTTTCATAAATTCCGCAACGTGCATTTCTTTTTGTGTTAGTTACCTTATTAATGCTTTAGGTAATAGTAAAAAATATATGTAGATAATTGTATTACGAATATCAACACTAAAAATCATATATCTTCCATCTGGATCAATGTTGCGTTTCGTTAGATATCTATCTATGCCAAATTTCATTGTAACTGGTAATTGATCTCAAAGATTGAGTCGTGAAAAGATAACAGACAGACATTCGGACAATGTTTCATTCAGATTTATCAATTTACTTTTGCTTCCATCTGAATTCCGCTATGCTACTTTTACGTATATAAAACCTATGAATCAATACCCAATGTTATTATTATCTCTCAACTACAGTTATTATAAAATTACATAATATCTGTATAATTTATCTCCACAAGTAATATATAAATTGTAACTTTTCATAATAATAGTTCTAGCTTATTAATACTACATTTAAAGAATATTTTCGCCTCTGAATATATTTAGGACCACGACCGAAAACCGCGGAAATTTCACAGCTTTTTTGTCATTCGTCAAAAATATTACGTTGATGTAAGCAGCTTGGATGATGTTTAAAAACTGCAGTTCACCGCATGACTATGTTATATTACACAAAGTTTTAAGATTTGAGTTTAAGAATTATGCGTATTGCAAAATTGTACTCGAAACAAATATTAGTAATACGCAGTCGTTGCGTATCGACGTAACGCTTCCACGTAGAGCGTATATATCAAAGCCTTAAATAAATATTCAAATTAAAAAATATGTTCCGATCAGTTCAAGACAAAGGCGGCGAGACGATAACGTAACGTTGAATTTTTAACGCCGCGGTTAGTGTAGGAGCCAGATGTGGCCAGCCGACTACGAGCTCGCAGCATACGGAAAATTTAATATTTATAGACGGAAACACACCTTGTGTTTGGTACGATATGACACATTGTTGGTTTGAGTAACAATTTTCACAAGATTTCCTCTATTTTTATTGACGACCGCATGTATGTGGTAACTTTATTAAATGAAAACATATCTTAGACAATTTGAAGTAACATAAACTTTTAAATTTTCAAAGACAATTCAATTCTCTTATAATTGTATCTATACATATGTATGTATGTATTTGAATGGATTGATAAATTCTAAAATTGGTTTATCTACAATGGAAATTGGCAGAGAAATATTGTCATAGAAGAGGTTTCTTTTTCTCGGAGTGACTACGCTGTTAGCCTTGCTAGGTCTTTACAGGTTCTCCGGATTTGTAGTTGTAAAAACTTCACGGGATTACCAAGGCGAATGCTTGAGGCACTCAGGTAACATGCTCGAGGGTGCACGGCACACCTCGATTTGAGTTATTACCGAAATAACCTGAATCTAATCTAGCTAAACTATTCTAAGCTATTCATACATATATTCTTCTGTAGGTGGTAGAGCCACGCTGACGCTATTAATAGTTTCAGTCCGAAGTAGTACCACCCGCTTACAGAAAACCGACGTGAAGTAACAGTGCTTGCATTGTTGCGTTTCTTTCGGTCAGTGAGAACGCTGGAGGCCCACCTCCCATCCCTCTTTCCTCTTCCTCCCCTCACCCTTACCCCTCCACCCTTCCCCCTACCCCCCAAAGAGGCTTTCAACGAACTTGCAACTCCCCTGATGTTGCTAGTGTCTATGGACGGTGGTGATCACTTAACATCTGGTGAGGCCCATATTCCTTTACCTGCTATAAAAAAATACTCGTTTGTGAATAATGCAAATGAAGTTGCGTGATTCACAAATGCTTGCATGTATATCGGAAATGTCATAGAGGAGGTGTTTGTTATTTATTTTACTAAAATTCACTACAAGGTGGCGCAATATAAAATAGTAATAGTTATTAATAAAATAAAATATGAATTTGTACAAGATTATATATTTTATTATCATTATTGTAAGACGAAAAATATTCTATTGGTTATCAATTAAGAATGGATTTATAAATTGATAAGTGTTAAACTTACGTTAATTAAAAACATTTAAGTTGCACCAGATTAGGCTCTTCTCTAACTAGGTTAGGCCCCCCTCGGCAGCGGTTCAAGCCTAGGTCCGTCCCCTCGGCCTGGAGCCCTTGAGTGCGCTGCTCGCGCTATACAGTGACACAAAATCTTACATCACTGCAACATTACACATATCACCATCACACACGTGCACGCATACACGCTTACTCATAAAAGTGGAAGGGTTTTGTGTCTTTCCCTTATCGAGCTGAAATAATTTAGAAAATTATCCGATACAAAATATATATAAGAGTTGTTGAGGTGTGTATGCTTGGTACACATATATGTCCCAACAAGTCATATATGTATGAATAGTTAGCTTAGGTCAGCTCAGATAGGTTGCGAATTGCACGTATCAGCCCAAGCCGAGGTGTGCCATGCACCCTTGAGCTAGTTGTGAAATAAAATTGGCTGAGTGCCCTAAGCGCTCACCTTAGTAGTCCGGTGAAGCTGTTAAGACCTTGCTAGGTCAATAGCGTAGTCAATTCGAGAAAAAAATAAACAAAGTTTTACTGAATATAAAACAATGTCATTAAAAATGTACTAATGTAATAAAATATCTGAAATCTGAAAATATCTGTCTGAAAATTTCATATTTACTCATGTCATGAATTGTTATAAAATGAACCTTCTTTTACTACGATCGAGAAACCTGATATCCTTGCGCAGTTGTCTAGAACTGAAAAAGACATTTTAAAATATATTTTAAGACAACAGACGGCAGATTCACAAGGTACAAGAAACAATATTAAAAATCTCACAGTACAAATAACCAGCGCCCGATATTGTCATTTCGATGGATCTTGAACAATATTTTCTTAGAAACAGCAAATAACCGTGAAATGAATCGGAACTGAAAAGTTGAAAGCTTCAGAGATGTTCAAAGCAAGTGAATAGTGGTTCGATTTCTCTATACGAGACGCGGATATGTTTGTTGGAAAGTTGGAATTGAATTTTGTTCGAGTGAAGTTTGATAAGTATCATTACTCTCCCATGAACATTTATAGGCATAAATTCACAAAAATTTGTAAAGCTACGGCGACAGTATCTTTTTCTATATTAGTTATTTTATGATTGTGATATCTGTAACAAATGTCTTCTTTTAAATAACAGTTTATCTTAACTTTAATGAATATTCTAAATGTGACGCTTAACTAAACGCTTTAACTACTTAACTGATTATCGCGAAATTGATAACAAATTTTGTCAGATACACAGAAAAGGAAATGAGGTACTTTTCATCTAGAAAACATGTTTCCTACATCCTAGATCAAATCTTCATTAAAGGAAACGAAACTGCGAGAAAACGTTAGTATGTTATAATAACACACAATTATAAATACCTATGGCTTAATCAAAAGTGGTTAAACAATTTCAATTTAATTTGTACGCTTAGCTGAGCTTAAATGTGTCCTTAATTTGTTTTAATAAAACAGGTTTTTAATGTTGAAATGTGTTTTTTGTTGCAGAATTACATGAAGTTCATTTGCACTAGAAACATCATACACATATTTCAAGTTGTCACAGTAATAACATACAAGGATTTAAAAAGAAGGACAATATGTTTTTATTCATTGTAACTATGAAAGAATGTCAGTCCACAACTCGAATAGCTCTAGGATGCCTTAGCCCTTGTAAGATGACTAGAGTTGTATGAAAATGTTACCAAATAATTAAACTAATTTCAAAAAATCTTCTTTTAAAAAATGCATCAGAACTAGTCTAGGATTGTCATAAACCTACAGGCTACAAATAATATCGCTCTAAATTTCCTATTCAATTTTTGAAGTTTCCGGATGTATTACCTTAAAAATCTGCGCTCCAATTCGAATTAAATTAAGATGGGACTTCCTTGAACATATTCTCTTACCAACATATTTTTTCAAATCCGTTTACAAATGAGAAACTTCTGTGGTAATTTTCATTTAAAAAAAATTATGATCGAGATTAGGGTCTCCTCCTTTTTGAGTTCGATTAAAAATTATACTCCATCTGCTATATAGCATTATATTAAACTTGAATTATATCCAATAACAGAAGAAAACAATTTATATTACATTAAGAAACAACAATGTGACTTACTAGCTTAGAATAAAGTAGTTATACCTCAAAGTCGAATGATCAACAAATGGATGTCTAGTAGGTTTTAGCTCGGGAAATTGTAAACACCAGGGGGCAGCCACTGTTATGTACACACCGTGTGTCCGCATCCCCTTTAGTCACTAACAGAGTTATTGAAAAAGCCGCACAAAGACTCGGCGTCTCACAGTAAGAGTTAGCGCGCTGTGGTATCTTTCCGTGCAATTTCTCTTAGCAAAGTCTGTGATCTTTCGAATTATATGGAGGCGTCACTCACTGTGATTAAAAATGTGTAGTTATGAAGAGATTTGCACGAAATTATTTAATTCTACGAGCTCATATTAAAATACTGCATACTACGGAACAAAATCAGCGAATTCTCGTAATGTTCAAATTATGGTGAAGAAAGTCATCACTACGTGTTTTTGACAACAAGGAGAACATATCAATTTTATGATCTATTTTTCTTATAACTGTTTTTCTTCGAATGGTGCTATGGTGCTATGGTTTTATAGTCACTGTTGTAAGCATCGTTTAATCTATGAAGTGATTTTTTGTATAATAACAACAGTGTCGGCATTAAGACATGATATGAGGTTGAATATCTAAGATCTTTTTAATTATTATTTATGGTTAGAAGAGCCTTTTGTTTTGATATTGATTAATTCAAAGGAATATTGACATATT
>JACEII010000036.1:227967-296753 GCA_014332785.1 Antheraea mylitta
AGCCTTTTGTTTTGATATTGATTAATTCAAAGGAATATTGACATATTAAAATCATTGCTAAGACTAGTTGTATTCATGAGTAATAAATCTGTTATTATTTCCAAAATCTTGCATTTTTCTGAGTTGAATACCTGTATCTTTTACTGTAAAGTAACCAAAATATGTCATACAACTATACTAATATATAAAGCTAAAGAGTTTGTTTGTTTGTTTGTTTGTTTGTTTGGTTGAACGCGATAATCTCAAGAACTACAGATCTGATTTGAAAGTTTCTTTTGGTGTTAGATAGTTCATTTATCGAGGATGGCTATAGGCTACATATCATAACGTTTAAACCGATAGGAGCTGAGCACTAATGAAGAATGTCTCAAAATCGGGCTATTTTGGAAGCTTTCGATGCGTGTTAATGTCAGTACTATATGCGTTGCCATGGTAACGCGATAACAATCTCTCGCAAATATTTTCATGGTTTATTTTGTGTTCCTATTAAAACAGTTAATTCTACGTTATTTTTGTTTCCAAATTTTAATTATACGTGGTACGTTTATATCGCAAACATTTCTAAAGTTTATTTTGTGTCACTATTCAAAAAGTTTAGTAGTAATAATATTCATCCAATAAGATAGTCAAAGAAATTAATCCATACTGCCAATTCTGAAATAGTTAATATAGGTAGTTTTTTTCTATATCCAAGATAATGTAAAGGTATAAGCGCCAAATCCTCTATGTAATATTTCGTAAATTTTTATCTTCTTAATTTTCAAGACAACAGAATTCATGCTTCGCGGTATTATTTATCTTTCATTTCATTTATGCACAATAAACGAACCATATTACATAAAACTCTAAAAATTTAACACAATATACAGATAAGTAAGACAAGATTATGAATAAAATATAAAATCCACTACATGACAGACTAAAATTCCGCCAAAAACTCCTCAAAAACTTTATTCTACGTTAGTTTTGTACCCAATTTTTGATTTGTGATATATTACGTATAATAAAAGTAAAGTGAGTGTATTTTATATTAAAAATATCCGTGATGCTACAAATATCAACATTTTTTTTAATTCTGTGGATATGTCTGTTTTTTTTTTATTTGTTACGGGTAATCTCCGAAACGGCTGGACCTATTTGAACGGTTTTTTTTTCTTAGAAATGACTACGCTATTGATCTAGCAAGGTCTTAATAGCTTCACCGGACTACAAGTAATATTTGAACGGGAATTTTACGGACAAATAAGTAACTAATTAGCTGTTTTATTTTAAGCTACCGGGTTCAGCAGACGTTGCCCGCCCTGATAATAAGACAAACTATACCTATACCTTGCCCAATAATCATTTTATGTATTGGTGAAAACGGCATGAAGATGAGTTCTGTAGTTTTTTATCTTATCGCGAACAGACATATAGACAGACGTGGAACAGGACTTTTTCTTAACTATGTAGTGATAAGCTGTTATCCGTGCCTTCGTCCATGTGAAATTAATCAAAAATATGTTGTTCACTGTAAACATACACGAGCTGTACTGGACTCCAAGATTTTTTTATACCAAAAGGCAGCAAACAGGCTGACGGCCCAACTGATGGTAAGTGGTTAACGTCGCCTATGAACAACTGTAACACCAAGGGTATCGCTGTTGTAATTGAAAGTCATATGTTTATATGTGATTTAAATTATAGCAAGGTATGATAATAACTTAATTATATCGACACTGTGGACATATTATATCTATATAATAAAAGATCTAACACATATTGTTCGAAAATGTATAGCTTAATATTTTCATTACTTTCTTATATAGTGTAAGTGGGCACTAAGGGTCATATATAGCAGTTTAAAGTTCCAGTTATGTGGCTGATGATAAATCTCTTCCCATTCGATTCACTATTCGTATTCACATATATAATGTACAAGTACATGTTACCTGTTACAGTAGATGATGTGCGTGTGATACTTACAAATATTTTTGAAAGAGTATTATTGTAATTTACACTAGATATGTGATCAAAATTTTACATTTATTTAATATATTTAAAAAAAAAACGCGTGCGGAGCCGCGGGCAACAGCTAGTACGTTATATAGTTTGATTTAACAGGTATCAATAATTTTAATACATGTGTCCAATATAGCATATGTACATATAATTATATTTTATGCATATTAAGAATGAAAATACACTTTGTAGTCAGTGGCGATGCTCTCTCTACAAAAGATCTTAATGAAAACTTCCTGGAAGATTGTACCGCAGTGCACACCAGCACTATCGAATGCGCCAGTATAAAAGGACGCCTTAAAAGCATTTAATATTTTGTTTCCTCGATACCATAAGATAGAATTTGTGAGTCAGAATTTTTTTTTTAAATAATATATTATGCAACCTCAAGCTGCGTTAAAAAATAAAATAAATATTTAAATAGTTACTTGTACGTTAAATTTCTTAGCCTCAAGTGCTTAAAATATTCATTGATGGTATTTTTTGGTATTACATATTTGTATAGGTAGATTGTACCTCGCGTTAAATTCTTCGAACATTTAGTGCCCGTCCACAGTTACATACAACCTACTACATATATCTTAAACTACATAATTTACATGATCATTGCTCTCATCCTAAAGGTCGTATTATGATGCCAGATATCCTATAATCTTGTTGCACAAACAAGTTAAAGAGTCCAAAAAGACTTTTCAAACTTAAGTGATAGTCAAAATATTAGCTCGTCCAAAAACGACCTTTGAGTTATATAAATTAACATAATATTAACATAGTGATATCATCTAACTATAAGATACAAGCGGATTGACTGTGAGTTTACTGAATAAAAAAAGATAAAACTTAGTTGGAAAACCGTATACAAATATTGTGCATGGTTGTTAACTTATATGTAAAATAAATTTTGAAAGTTATCGTTTTAATCTAAAACTCCACTAACAAGCATATATGTTCGTGATAAAGTTTTCCATTTCAGAATGAATAGATTGGATACGAGAACTTCAAACGAAAATAAAATTTTAATGAATGCGGTGGCGGATATCCGGAACGGTTTAACCAATTTATATATAGTGTTTTTCGCAGTATTATCTAGAGTACATTAAATATATAACAAATATGAACAGTTGTTCATATGGATGAGGCAGATTAAATTTCACAGACGTAATTTACTTAAAAGTATTGTATAGAATTCATTAATTATAAGAGAATTAGAGTTAAATGATTAAAAGAAAACTTTGACATAATCCAGATCAAAACGTGGTTACCCTAAAATACCGTTTACTCAAATACAAATTCACGTTACGTCACAAGTTTGAATATTTTTCTAGTCCGGTGAAGCTGTTAAGAGTATGCTGAGCCAATAGCGCAGTCCTTTCAAAAAAAAAAACTATGTATAGAGGAGATCATTTAACTAAGCTTTGACTATACAAAACAATAAATGAACTGGTAGTAGATATCGGTCATACACTCGTAATCACAATACGTAGTCATTAGCGAACAGAAGCAGAAGTCAGAATAAACAACTGATATGTTCTACCTAACTTATAGATACGTATCTCTGTATATCTGTGTCTCCATTCTAATAATCCTATTCACTAGACAAAAATGTATGTAAATAACTGTCTTCTTTTTTATCTTCTTCTTCTTACCCACTGTCCCACCTTCTTAGGTTCACAACATATTTCCGTTTTTCTCTCTCATCAGATGTCATCTCAGTATTCACACCTTTTATACACATATTATTTCTCACACCATCCATTCATACCTTTTTCGATCTTCCTTTACTCCTATATCGTTCATACTCAAGACTTTTTTAGTTACGTGACTTTCATTTCTTCTCATAACGTGCCCGTAACATTCTAACCTATTACTTCTCAACTTCTCTGTCACTGGTGCTATTTGCAAACTTCCTAATTATATTATTCTTAATCTTGACTATTCTTAATCTTGTCCATTCTAGTTACACCACATATCTATCTTAACATTCGCTTCTCTGTCACGTATAATATTTTCTCATATAATATAAGTAAACGAATTTTAATGGTGACTGGTGGAATGTCATAGAAATTTATGTGCTACAGTGTCATATGGCGGGTTATAATAGAGTGGATAGCATATAAAAATTCTCAAGAATTCGATTTTCATGTTGATCGCTTTCTTCTTACTAATTAATATAATTAAATAGTATAAAACAAAGCCCCCTAACGCGTCTGTCTGTCTGTTCGTGATAAACTCAAAAACGACTGAACGGATTTTTATGCAGTTTTCACCAATAGATAAAATGATTCATGTGGAAGGTTTTGACGATGATTTGTCAAGTATTTTTTATAATCATTTCGTTGGTTACACTTTTACGCCTTTCATCCAGAAAAAAGACATCCAGAATAAGTTAAATCCACATTAGCCGGAACGAAACCGCGTATAAAAACTAGTTTATAACATATTTGTTTACATAGGTATTGAAAACTTAGTTTCCAAAGGTAAACGCACTCATATGTTGGTTTATAAACTTATGGTTTTACTATGTTTATTTGCAGACTATACAGAAATGCTAACTGAAATAACGGTGCACCGTTCTCGTGTTCCTCACGTACACCCAAAGCTATAACCGAAGACCGATGCATCTTCCAATTGCATTAATATATCATTTCATCATAGCTAAGTAAGACGGACAAATTGCTTACTACTTTATTTAATATTTATTGGGCATAAGGGTGCACGATCAATCAAGTCAGAGAAAAGCAATTCGTTTTACAATTTGAAACGTACCTATTTCAACGATTACATTGTTTACTAATTTTTGACGTGTTTTTGTAACATCAATCTCAGCATTCGATAAGCTGATAACTATATTGATAGCTTGATAAGCGTGTGGAAACGGTATTGGCGGAACTGAGGTGTAGATAATTAGTGCCATAAGATTTTTACGCATTATAAACACGCTCAATTTTATGATAACAGAATGGTTAAAAGATTTTATTTATTGAAATGTATTAGTTTTATCTAATAACTTGAGATAAAGAAAAATAATCTATAATTCGCGTTGATTAAAAGACTGTACTAGATATTCAGTATCTTAGCAAAAACTATCGGATTTAAACAATGATTCATCGTAATAACTTAAGTGTATTTTTCCTTACGAATTTTTACTACATGGCATCTTTAATATATCTTCCCAAATTCATATTCATTAAAATCATTATTCAGTTTCAAAGAAACACGTGAAAAAACTCCTACAATACAATAGAAATCTATAACATTGCATGCATTTACTTATAACTCAAGAAAAAGCGGTTGTCATTAGGAAACCTCATGTCGCCGCGCAGCGCCCATATGTCTTCTGTTCTGTGAGACCCAACATGTAGGAAGAAATATTTTCTAAAAAAAACATACACAACATAAACAGCGTGTAAAATAACCGTTCATCTTAGACATTTGTCAAGAGAGGCTTATGTTAACTCAGTAGGGAAACGCGTAACGCTGAAAAAATGTTGGAGCCTCACCTTTCCCTTACGTTTGAGATATTTACCTGTTTAAAAACTCACATACTTTTATAAGAGTACAAATAAAGCTACATTTGTATGTTTCATATGATAGCTGCAAAGAGTAGAACACTAGAATAATATTTTAACAGCTATACCAATATATATTTGGGAGTGTAATATGTGTAAATAATATCATACAGACACTACAACATACTCGTATAATAAGGTAACGGACTAAAACAGAAAAATAGACTTTAAATCGTTGAATAATATTTTTAAATTTGTTCACGACAGTATACATAGCAAACGGTGGTATCGTTAACCCGCAACGTTCATGAGACTCATGCCACGCCAAGCGAAGAAGTGCTCTTAATTATTAACGCAACCAGGACGTTCCGTAAACGCGTCGCAAGATACCAGATAAATGTAAACGTCTCGGTACTATAGCAAAGGTTTAGAGCCTCTCAGAGATACCATTGCCTTTTCGCTTTTTATTTTTTAACGTAACTTCTGTCGGAACGTTGACGGCGAATGGATCCGGAATTCTGTGGCCAATCGTCCGCAATAAAACAGACGAAGATCGCAGCCTCAAACAACGTTCGTATATTATTCAAGACGAACGAACTGGGCACATGTGTCCATCCACTAGCGATTCACGGTCGGACGAACGCCTGTGTTGTGGTCCAAACTACATTTTTCACCTTTATATCGCTCTAGTGATACCTAAAGCTTATTTGAGTACATCCTTTATGTGACAAGTATTCGTTTTGCCGAAATCTTTACTATATACGTGAATACATGACATACTTATAAATACTCAAGTGTTGTCTAAGTGTTAATTATAATTTTTAAAGTGAAACTTCTAATGGCAAGGTAGGGAAAAGTTTTCGTTACGCATTACGCATTTAACGTAAGGTATCTTAGGTACTATGTATTTGTGATCGTGTTATATACGTGTCTTTCTGGGTCTAGTAGTATATATATATATATGCATTAAATTTGAATAAAAACTTTGATGGCATAGATGAGTTTTATCCTATGAATGATCCGTGCAGTATTTTATTTAATCATACCAATAGAATTTTCAATTTTAAATAATGATGGATTACTTTTTAGCCGTGTTTAAAAATAAGAAATAACGCTCATAATTCTCAACGATTAATTTTAAAATAAAGTAGTTGAAATTAATATGAAAGATGTCAGTAAGTTGTAATTTAGTCGATTCAACTTCTTGAATGGCGTGTGTTAATAATTCATGGAGAGGAGGGGAAACCGCATCGTTACTGGTACGCTTGGAGGTTACCGTACATTCAGATATACAGCGCTTCTAGAAATGATTAATAGTTAAAGCCGTTGTTCGCCTGTAAAAATACTCAATTGCTGGTTCGCAAGTGAACTTTGCGTGGGCTCTGAATGATAGGATGATATGAATTTTCCGGCCAACGGATTTTTTCTCTTGTATAAAAAAAAAACTTTCTATATTATACTTGTACTCCATCATTCTTCATAACCAAGATGCAAATCTCAAATTTAGATGTTTTTCTTAGGTGAGTCGCTGACCAGTCAATTTTGGAAACCACTATATTGTTACTATTTTATTAAAAATGTTACAATCATATAATTAATACATACTTAAACTTTACATACAGTTTCTAAAAAATTAAGAATTAATTTGAGAAACCCTGATTTAAATATTTTTCCTTAAAAATTATAAACATGTCGACTGTCTACAATAGGTAAAATATAAAATGTGACAGCAAACATACAATTTACTAACGTTATCATATTTTCGGAATTGCCTCATCCAGTGTGTTCATTGTCTTGTTTTACGCGTTGTTTGCCGTTTACGTTAGTTGCCTCAGTCACAAGTTCTCTTCTGTGTAACAATTTGCACGTGCACTGAGCTAATGTTTATGTCAGTGTACGTATCTTGTTTAGAAGTACCCTGTGGCTTTACCGGTAAAAGCTATTTCGTTTCTCTTCTTCGATGTTTCAGTACATTGTGTCTTCGATACTTCGATTTGCTTAGGCTACGTTTAATACTAAACGGAGTGTTCTCATATTTAATAGCGATCATTATCAAGTGTCGTCTTTTTTGTGGGTTTTAAAGCTTAAGGTAAGTGTAAAGAATATTTACTCTGTCTTGTAGGTATTATTGTTTCGTTTGTGGTTCATTTGTATTATGTCATTGCATTCTTGTATATTTAATTTGGTGTTATTATTATTGTTTTCTATTTTATGAAATCTGTAATGTATTTGTAAACCACCGACTCTAGATCCGTACTTTGCTATGGCTCCCCATTAAAATCAGTGCTGAAGTTTCACTCGGTTGTATTGCAGCATGTAGCTTAATGAGGGTGTTTTTGGATGATGCGAGCACAACGTTTATCATTGTATTTATATAAAAAGGTATATATTACACATAAGGCGTGATGTTCAAGTGATTCGACTGCTGAAATACAAATCTTATATTCGCAGGTTCAAACCCCGCCATGTACCATCGGATCACTCGGAATTTACACACATTTTCTAATCTAAATTGCTAATTCAAAAGCTAGCAAAATCGCAACTACCGTGAGGTTCACTCGAACCTTCCTTATGGGTACGCTAGCGTTGTGGAACGGGTTACCCAGCACGGTTTTTCCTCATGGCTATGATATGAGGTTCTTCAAGAAAGGACCGGAACTTGCTCTTTAAGGTCGGCAACACAACAACGATGCCTTTGGTGTTGCAGTTGTTCATACTGTTTTGCTGCCTTTTGGCATAAAAAAATACTACCGGCTGACGGCGAAAAAAAACATCGCGAGGAAACCTGAACCTGAGAAATATTCTAGAGTCCCACTGTATGTGGAAACATAGAACTATGGATTTCTCGGAGTTTGTAATCGTCAATAGGTCGTAAGCAGACGACCTTACTCTAGGAGGAGGCCTATGGCCGTTATGACCGATGATGATATATAGAAGATGATAAAGATCATTTTGCACATTTTAAAACATCAACTTTGCTATAAATATATATATGTATATTTTCGTTAATTCGAAATGTAAATGTCGGTGTAAGAAATTAGGAATATTCGCTGTATTTTTGACATGACAGTTATCCGTACACGGAGCAGAGCTGTAGACTTAATAAAATAAACAATCGTATATCAAATTATAGGTTTACTTTTAAAATTTACAAGAATACAGCGTAGAACGTAACATAAATTTGGGTAGGAATTATGTCAGTGCTGACTTCTGACGCGATCGTCGGCGACAAGTTTAAATACCCTGGAAAATTTCAGCGTAAAATGCTAGAGAGTCATATCGCATCGATCTACTTTTTATCAGTAAGGAATGTCACATACGAAATAAGATTTATTATTTATAGACTAAAAAAAAGTTGAGGCACTTTATAAAATGTGAAATAAAAAAAATAAAGCCCTTTATTCAGACCAACTTAGTATCTAATTTACAAAGTATTAAAACTAAAAACTATGAGTATGTTAAATATATCTTAATTTATTCTAATATTTAATAATTTTTTGTAGGTCTGTTTGCCAATCGGCAAAGGCCTCCTCCAACCTTTTCCATTCCTGTCTTTCTTGGGCCACTCTATTCCACGTTACTCCTGCGACTTGCCTAATGTCATCATCCCATCTTATCTGTGGTCTGCCCCTTTTCCTTTTTCCTGCTCTAGGGTACCTTTGTGTCACAATTTTGCTCCGTTTCTCTTGACCCCTTATAAAGTGCATTCGCATAGAATGTGAAATAAAAGTGACTTAAAAACTTAAAACAATAGAATAATTGTGTTTTCTTGTGAATTATTAAATTAATTATAGTCTGATTTATTTAAATTTCGTAATTTTTAAATAGCAATTATTATCGTTGGCCTGATTTTCACAGCTATTGTTACACAGTTTATTTTTATTTCATTAAACGTATGATGGGCGATCGGCTATCTCAATACAAAATTTAAATACGAGGCGTTACTCTAACACAAGCCGTGCAAGCGAATTACAATCGGTCACGCTTACTAGCATGTCATAATACGACATTATTAATTTATTTCCTGCTAAAAAATTACCGCTTAATACGCCTAAAAAAGTTTTCACTTAAAAAAACTAGCTTATACACTTTATTTCATAAGTTTTTGTGACAACATTTCTTCAAGTGATATATATTTATAAAGTTTGGGTGAAATGTGAAATGGTTAAACATACATTTTCAGAGCGTCATATCGACCCGATAACATGAGTGGTAGTGAAAAGCCGCGTATTACTTACGCACACATTACCTCGTTCAAACCGTTATTGAACTTTAAATTCGGTAGTTTAAATCGTGTCACAAAAATGCAACAGTTTTAATTAAAATCTTATTGTGCTATCATGCGATGCATCAGCGAGGCCATGTTCCATTTTCTGGTCATGACCAGAATAAATAATAATAAATAGAATAAAAAAGCCTTATATTGCTTGCAATATAAACATACATTTAAAAATAGACGTAATACATAATAAACATAAACATGAAAAATAAGAATCCCTCGTCCAGTGAATGCCTCCTCCAAAGAGGTTCATAGCTCACTGTCTTAAAATACTTTTAGCGAGTTTGAGCCCGCTGTTCCTTTGATGTCGTGCTGCCATCTAGTGTGGGGTCTTCCTATGCGTCTCATGCCTTTTCGACCATTCCACGTAGTCATTTTTTTGGTTAATCTGTCGTCTTCTAGCCTCGCTACATGACCATTTTAGTCTTTGGGCATGGGTCAAAGCGACGATGGTTTTAGAAATACTCCGTATTTTAGTATTTCTTATCTTATGTATTCTTTTCATGTTCAGCACACTACGTTCCAAACTGCACTGACAGTTGGTAATTTAGTCGCTAATTTTATTAGTATACTTTCAGGTCTCACAAGCGTTAGTTAGGCACGGCAGACGACATGTGTTCAACGCTCTGGTTTTATTGTTGCTTTTAAATATTTCTTCATACTCCAGTATTTATACCACGTGTTTTATATTTTGTTCGTTCTCCTTACCTACTAGTGAATAAAGAAAGTTAAATTGTCCTTCTTTTTAATGTCTTCTTTTCGCCATTCAACATGCCGTACGTACAAATATAATTTTGTCATAATTATATTAATATTATACTCCAATATTCCAAGATGATGAGTATCAAACTGTACTGTAATCACCATTACCGTAAACAAAGTGGGTTATTTTAGTTATTTACTCAGTTATTTAATCGGAAGGTATTATTTCGTGTGTAAACGCATTCGTTGTTTCTTTAGATATCGCTTGTATATGCCCTTGGAGCATGCAAATGTTTTGTTCATTGTTATTTTTTAATTTTCCTGTGTTTAGTAATACCAGATAATCTCATTAACAACTACTAATATTACGATCCATTATAATTATCCTGCTTAGTTTTAGCATATAGGGTTTTACATCTAAAATAATATTGAATAAATCTAAATTTTTTTTTCGAACTGACTACGCTACTGCCTTGGTCTTTACAGCTTCACCGGACTACAATAAATCTAATGTTAGGTGCATAATACGAAGAAAAAATATCTTTTACCTAAAATCTGATACAAATAAATCTGTTTTGTATTCCGTAGTTACATTTCAGTCATTCGAGTTTCCGATATATTGCATTTTGGGTACGTACAGAGAAATAAACAACATGCCTTACGAAACCGCGATGGATGGCCTGTATATTTTTTCAATATTAAATATTAAAGGTTGAGAAACCTCGCTCAAGCTATAAAGTTTGGCCCCAATGTATCACCTGGGCCTTCGTATCCTCCCGCAACCGACAATCTTATTTTATTGACTAGTGTTGAGACAGTGTTATCACTCATTTGTCGACATTTAGGAGATCGTAAGTAATAACGTTTTGATACTGCCATAAACGAAAAACATTAACAAAATATAAAACTGGCTTCAAAAAACTCTTTTTTTCAAAAAATCCATCCATCCAAGTAGTTCACCTTGACCATATTTAGGAGGACTTTCCTAGTCTTAGATTCTGATAGATCTACCAAATGTCGTAATAACTCTGTTTTTCCTACTCCATTTTAAGGTGTTCCCAACGTACAATGCTCTTGTAATTGAAATAGGACCCTCTTGAACATATCCTTTCCAATTTCCAATTAAAAATAATTTTCTAAATCAGTTTACAAACCACGTACTTCTGGTGTAACTAACATAAAAAAATTAAAACGCGTTGAGAACCTCCTTTTTGAAGTCGATTAATAAAACATCATTGAAGAATTGAACCCGTGTCGACGTTAACTATGGAAAACACGGATATCTATATACTAATGAAATAGTTCTTAGTTCTATCACTGTTCTAAAGACAGTACTTGGTTAAGACTTCGGCTATTCTGAGCTTATAATATCTATAGGTGGCTATTATCTGTGGTTACTTATCTTCATGTTCACTCTATGTCAGTCTAATAATTGATACTGCAAAAAAGAATTAAGAAACATTTAGGTCGTTTTGTTACTTATAAATAGTTTTATTAGAGTTTATAAGTCTATAGATGTTCAAATCACAATAGTAATCAGTTCAAATAGTTTGTGATATGTTTCAAAGGAATATCAAATTAGAAGCCGATATTAAAAATATGGTGACTTAAATGGCAACGGACGAAACAGGTAAACGATGGTTGTCCGATGAGTTCGAAGAGCGAATGGAGATCGTGTACGAGAAAATGATGCCTAAACACACCAGCCATAACGTGAGCCTAGAACCTTGTTAATGTTGTAAAAATGTTCTGGCGCTACTTAACTCCGGGTCCATATTAATAATCTTTGAGAGAGGCCTACGTTTCTCGGTTAATTATCTCGCATCATTTAAAAAAAGTAATCTAATTTTACCATAATGTAACTCTATTGCGCTTACTATTTTTCATAGTATGTTGTGTGATTATAAGTTTATTTATATATAATAAATAATTGTTTATAAAAAATAAATCATTATCAACTTTCGAATCGATACTCGAAAAAACGATATCACAAAGTAAACTTTAAAACAATTTGAAAACGTGTCACGTCTCTAAACGTATCGAGTAATATGTTTCCTCAGTCATTCCTTGGCATGTTTGTTGAACGTGTGCAATCCTCAGAAAGACTATTTAGGTACGTAACAGCAATGGGCCCACGGGTACTCGTGCGTGCGTTGTACTACTGCTACTGGCATCGCACAACGAACATAAATCGGACCCAATCTGTATCACTCCGCACTCGTTTACCTTCTAGATACTCGAGAGACTATTCAAACGATTCTTTCGATATACCAAGATCACGGATTTACAACAATACTCCCGTATTTTAGAGGCATAGAATATGCATCATACAGCCGTTCTGTTTGTTATTTCAAATTGTTAATAACTATAACTCGTGCTAATAAATTTTCTTCGTGAATGTATATTTATTAAGAGTTTCGATAAAATATTTAATAATCGCATAGAATACTATACATAAATTAATAAACAAAAGTATAATTGAAACCATAAATTTATAGTTGTAAATGATTTATCAATTCTATTACATATATGTTTGTGTCAAATTACGAAATAAATTGTTTTTTTTTTTTCATATTATTCATTCCTTTGAATTGATATCACAATTCATATTCGAATATTGTTAATTTAAATGATCTAATATAAAAGTGGAAGAAATGTGTTTTTAAAAGTATAATATTTAATTACGAAGATTTAAGTGTTACTTTATATTTCATTTTCTTAAAAATGAACGCTATACCTACCTCGACTAGTCTGCAACGCGGGGCTCTTTGCTAGCCGCTACTCCGAAGCAATCTAACAAAAAGCATACATTTGAATTTTTATTTTGTTTCATATGAAAACGCACAGCCATTCAATTCGCAGTAGCAACCTTCGTTACGCCAGGGTTACATGTATGCTTTTTGATAGAATCATATATAGTGTTATTGAACATAATCCAACGGAAAGTTTTTTTTTCTCGACCTGACCACGCTATTGACCCAGCAAGGTCTTAACAGCTTCACCGGACCACACCAACGGAAAGCTATGCGTCGAGTTCTATTCTATCTCTATTCGCGTTTCTATTACTTTTAAATGACGATTATCATCATTCTACTTACTAAGTTTATTATTAATAAAAAATAAAGGTTATTCCGATAACAAAACATACATAGAAACAAAATCAATAACCTATACTACCTACAAAATTTAATATTTCCGATAGAGATAAAAATAGTTTCTCAGTAATTTTTCAAAGAGAAAGCTAATAATCTCTAGACTTAATATAAATGTACAAAAGTAAAGGATTTTTCAATGTTTTCATCGTATATTTAAAATATTATATTATAAATAAAATGGGCAACCCGTGTAATTGAATATGTACTTATTTTTAAAATTAAGTATGTTCTGGTAACTTACAAAATATAAAAAACAATGTTGCAACATTTTTAGGAACGAAGTTAATGCATGATCTTTGTTTTTGACGGAATTATCAAAGACATCAAATATTATAATAATTTCTTTGTATGTTATTTTTTCGTTGTAAGATCATTCAAGGGTAAATATTCATTGCAATGACACAAGTTTATCAGTGATGACCCCAGTTATCTCAACGAAAATATATTTAATATTTACTGGTTACCAATTCATAGTTCCTACGAGGCACGGCAACTATAAAACTGTATTAAAAACCAAAACAATGTTATTTATATATAGTCTCGTTCTAGGTTAATATATAATAATTTTTATTATAAAAATAGAAAAAACTATATAAAAAGTTGCTCATTAATTTATAGACATACAAATGAGTCTGTATTGGAATGTTGTAGACAAATATTTACAAGAATTTATTGCTACAAATTCTAATATTATATTGTATTCAGAAATAACGCATATATTTTTTGATTTATGTAAACTATGTTTATATATAAACATAGCCTAACTATTGTTCAGTCATTTTTTACACCGTTGTCTAAATTGCAGTTACGCTTTGATTTAGAAGATACAATAGAATTAAAGGAAATCACAAAATATAACGAATTATAAGCACACATTTCGAAAGAGACTAATAAACTATTTAATAATTTCATTTTGTAAATTTTAATTACGTTATTCATTCGATCTATCGGGACATGATGATTACCAAATTTAAATATTTTAAAATGGCATTTAGACAAAAAACAGATACAGACTTTCACTTTTCGACATATTACTTAATACAAGCATAATATTATAATAGATGTGTTGCAATAATCAATTTGCAAACGTCACGGTGAAGCAACAAAAGCATTTGGCAAAATATTTTTAATACCAATGTATTCGATAATGTATTGTTTTTCTTATAACTAAATAGAACATGACACGTCATGTCATAATTGATTCAAATTATAAAGTAGTGAAATAATATAAACATTTTAAAGTGAACTAAAGTTTACGATTCGTATCGGACCAGTATTATTGAACCACGTATATGTTGATTGTTGCCACGGGTGGGGTATGCCTAACATCCGATAACGACGTATTATTGGCGGGCAACGTCTAAACTTACTACTCTATAAGCAATATAAACCGCAATGTTATGTACGACATGACTTATTGAATATAATTTAGACTTCATTCCAATCTTTATTATAGGTTATTACAATAGATAACTTATTTATTTCATTACTTCTATTGCATTTCCGGCAACGCATTTGTGATTCATCTCGTTTCTTAGGTGTCCATGGACGGCGGTGATCACTTATCGTCAGGTGACCCGCATGTTCGTTTGCCGCCAATAATATAATTTTTTTTTATCTATTTCTAATGTAAATTCTATCTATTGTAATTGTATCTTACGTGTCTGAATTTCTTAGATTTTTCTAAAAAAAAAAATCTCGTAGGTGTCCAGAAATAAGTAAAAAAATACATTTTAATCAATTTTAGAAATGTCTCTGTTTGTATGCACTTGCCAAAATACTGCGTACATTATTAACCTCTTATTTAGCCTTTGTTTCATTAAAATCGGTTCCTTATATCAAAAGTTATTTTAATTTTAACGATGACGCGATAAGTAGGTACGACAGAAATCTAGATAAGTTCTGATGATTTTAAAAGTCACTATTTTTTACATTGTGTACCTCCTGGACGCTTGTTTATAAACTATACGTGATCAAAAATCAATTTTCTCACGTTTTTATTTCAAGTATATAAAGTTTCCGTTCTCTTCGAATGATACAAGCTGTTATTAATTAATTTACCTTTTATATCACGTTTTCTACATTTGCCTATAGTTCATATCTCTTTTGAGTTTTTATTGAATATTGATTCAGCAATTTATTTTACTTTTATTTAGTAATAATGATTGTAAAATTCCTGGGCATTTTTAAACTAACAAATGTAACTCTATCGTCATTTAAACTAATGGACCTCTATACAACAGTTCTAGTATCTTAATAATGCAATATATCATCTTGCGACTTGATGTTTATTATCTCAAAGACAAAGTAAATTAGGCTTGTCGAGTCTGCGATGTGCTTGTAGAGATATACCGTCGCTACAATATAAATAGTTGAAATCATTATAGTAATAGGTATATATACAAACATTTCAAACTTTTATATTATCATAAAGTTTAGATGAGGAAAAACCGATTGTTCTAATCAGTAATCTATATATCTAGCTAGATACTTAACGGGCCAAGACCTCATGATTTAATTGTGTAACTATTCTTTTCTAACATGTAAATCTATGATTTGGTTTTAACCAATCTTATTCGAGAAATTGAAAAAAAAAAAATAATCGAAGCGCCGACACAGTTATTAAATACTTTACTGTAAACAGTACATAGTAGTTCTCAATTAATCATGTTGTGTTGCTTAGATTTATTGAATGACAGTTCGAATAACAAAGGTAAGAGACACAGTTATCTACATAACTGCAAAGGAAATATATTCTATTCAGACCTAGTTCTTTGTCGCGCGGTACAGCATTTGTGATATCTCCTATACCGTCTGTAACCAGTTCACAAGCCAATATTGCGATATTGATGTATGTAACGTACATAACATATAACAATAACTAATATTACAATGATTAGTCCGGTGAAGCTGTTAAGACCTTGCTGGATCAATAGCGTAGACATTTCGAAAAAAAAAATATTACAATGATTGGCTCACCATAGTTTTGTAAGCTACACAACGAATTTATCTTGTATTTGTCTAAAGTTATATCACGGGAATATGCAGGTAAACAGATTAATTTCTGTATATCGAGTGTGTGTTTGGAACGAAGTTCCTTATCGCGCGTTGTGAAAGGGGGCTAGATGGAAAAAATTCTTACGAGAAGTTGTCACGACACTTTTTGCTATAGTAAGCTATTGTAAGCTGTGCGGCGTCGCATGTTTCTCTGTCTGTCTCTCTCTCTCTCTTATAGAAAGCAAGCCAGATATTTTCATTTCTATTTCGCATTTAACAGTGTGGTGTCGCGACGATTATTTTTGTTGAGTGTATACAGGTTTTTTGTAAATAATAGATAATAAAAAAAAAATCATAATAATGAATCCTGACAGTGTTTCTGCACAAGTTCCGGATATTGCTGATGGAGTTAAGTAAGTAGAGATTATATACTGATAATAATAAATGCTTTTGTATTTTTAGCAAGTACGCACTATAACCTGTCTTTATTATTGTGCTAACCAAGTTATACGCATTATAATCTACACATTTTGTGTGTTTAGCAAGTTTACGCGTCATAATTTTAATAAATTCAAAAACAAATCATATTTTAATATTACAATATCAGAACGTATGTATTTAGCAAGCCGTGCGTGTTCTATCCTATACGCTGTTGTGTTAAAAAATATTATTGTAACTTAAAAAAAATAAAATTTTATTACAATTCCTTCACTAATTAATCGAAAGGAACTTCGTTCCATCCGGGTGTCCCTTGACACCTCTCAAGTTTTTTTTTTCTTTTAGTGAAATTGGTGATATAAAGAAAAAATAAAACTTAGTAACGAACTTAACGAAAAGTGTAAATTGATTATTATTATTTCCAAATATTTGAATCAATAATGATAATACTTGTTTTTTGGTAACCGTAGTCGGATCTAAAAGTGTAGTTCCTACACGAAAACAGATAGAGAAAAGTATTCAATCGAAATCCAATTTAAAAAAGGACAAAATATTTATTTTCGTTTACTATATTATTTTTTCTATTATAAGTTTTTATAAAAAGCTGCCCCAATAAATTAACGACTACAAATTATTTCGCTAAGTTGTTAATTAAAAAATTACAACATCGAAAACCGTCACAAAATATCAACATGAGATTGCTATAGAAAAAAAATCGACTGTTATTTACTATATGAAATTGCCGTAATTTTGAAAAGCAATAATGTAATATATTTTAAAAGTATTTTTCTCGAATTATATTTTCCCTCATGCTTCGTGTTGTAGTTAGTCAATTAGAGGTTCTTAGTTTACAAAATTTTATATAAATCGTTAGTTTTATATAAATCGCAGACACGCGTAATTGTGTTATTGTTGACTGGTTTAATTTGAACATGTTTAACCTTATGCTAGATTTTTTATACGTGTTCACTTAATTTAGTAATTTATATGGCCCTACTACTTGTACATTAGTTTTATTCAGCATTTTTATCTGTATTTGATACTTTATATATGTCATTTGTGGATCCAATTAAATTAGACATATTTTAAAATTTATTTTTCATTCGTTAAACAGATTTATTTATTTATTTCCAGGAATATCAACAGCTCTTAATAGCCCATTCGAAACACAATAGATAATTTAGAGCTAATTAGAGTTATTCACTAGTAGACAATTAAGTAGTGATAAGATATTAAGTATTGCATAAAGAATAATAAAGCACAGTGAAAAGTTACATATTCGGTACCCGTGTCATAAAATGATTTGATGATGGCTTGCCTTGATAGAGTAGAGTAGTAACTAAAGTATTAAAAATCCTTTGTGTTTCATTCCAAATAGGTAATAGTCATAAAAACGTAGATCATATTTCTAAATTACTTTAATAAATCAGTACAGTCAAATTTCGGAACACTAAGGCACACGTATGCATGTAAGTAAATTTCTCACAGAGTAATAAAGCCACGTCAATCGTAGTTAATTAGATCTGACGTGCATGAGCACTCGTCTCGCACCGCCATGTCGCACCGCAGATAACTGATTTCATGGCTCACACATAATTCAATCAAAAAATGTAATTTAATACAATATCTACATGTTCACATATGATGTAGAATACTAAAGTTAAATATCCGTATTACCAATGAATAGCAGTTTCTCAACAGGATTAACGGGAAACAAACCACATCAATCCGTGACCTGTTTTCAGTTTTAAACACAACTTCTATACTCATTTATTACATCATTATTTTCTACAAGAACTGAGTTCCTTGTGAATTATTTCAAAAATATTTATTACATTCTTCGTTAAAATGTTGTCCCGAAAATACTGCTTTTTACAATAAAACCAATTTTTTCTGTTTTAGAATAGAGAGTGTTAATTCTAACTTGTTATTTTAAATTCACTTAATCTGATAACTAAGGATCTGTGAATTTTCGAAAGACTCCATCTTTGTATCATATATAAAATTCGATAAAATAAAAAGAAAAAAAAGAGCAGTCACGGGACACCTGACATATATGAAACCACAAAATTGTTTTGTATAAGTTATATGCATAAAAGGAATTACGACAGGAATCAGTTCAGATTCATAAAATAATAACTGTTTATTTATTTTATTTTATTCACTTTTATTAAATACAAAAATTCAAGTAAGTAGGTTCTGGCGCGGTGTGTTTGGCGGCATTTATCAAAGAGCGCTAGGTCGTCGGCGCGTGCCGCATAACACTAGTAGAACAAGTGGCATAAAAGTTAGGGTTAGGAATGTTTTTGAGTATTTCGTTAACAGTGCAATGTTCGTTTTTTTTATTTTTTTTCGAAATGACTACGCCAGCAAGGTCTTAACAGCTTCACCGGACCACTAAGGCGGGTGCTTAAGGCACTCAGCCGATTTTATTTTGGCAACCAGCTCAAGGGTGCAGGGCACACCTCGGCTTGGCTGTTGCCTGTTGCATGCAAAATCGCGACCTATCTTAGCTAACCTAGCTAACTATTCATATATGTATGAGTTGTTGAAACGTAGGTATATGTGTACCAAGCATACACGCCTCAACAACTCCTCCATATATTTCTTATCGGAAAATTGAGAGTTTTTCAGTTCAATAAGGGAAAAAAAGTAAACCCTTCCACTTTAATGTGTAAGCGTGTAGGCGTGCACGTGTGTGGGGGGTGATCGTGTAGTGTTGTAGCGGTGATGTATATTTGTGTGTCACCCTATCGCGCAAGCAACGCACTCAAGGGCTCCCTACCGAGGGATCGAACCTAAGCTTGAGCCGATGCCGTGGGAGGCCTAATCGGGTGGAATGCAATGTTCGTGTTTTGCGTTGCCACGCCGAAAATGAGGTATACCCTCTGCCTCCAGATGTTTCATAAAAAAAAAACCTAAAATATAGTGATATAAAGATAATAATTTTCTTGCAAAACGTCCCATTTTTAGCACAAACATTTATATTACGTTTTAATAAGGAAACTCGGATAATTTAAGAGGGATTACATATCCCTATATCAATATTAAAGAAGATACGCGATGATATCATGACTAAAGAAACAGATGTACGCACGCTTCTGTCTCCAACCCACGGAGTTACCTAATAAAGATGTCTCTAGAAATACTAAGATCATATGTACAAATAAATACGTTTTTTTAAATTGTATATATATATATATATATATATATATATATATATATATATATATATATATACATATTGTATACATATGTATACAATATCACTTAGACTTACACAAAACAAAAAGATTATAGATTATTCTAAATCAGATAATAAACGAATTTGCTGAATCATAATTGCATTTGTCAAAATCCTTGGAGGAAACAGTCTTTTGTTTCAAGTTGAAACAATGGCGTAATGTAGTAATAGACTGCGAGCACAATGCATCTAAATAATCTTTAAAATAAAGGCCGAAATGTAATTCACATCCATTAATATAACGATTGTGCTTAGTAAAATGATAGTGAAATAGTTAATTATAATTGCGAAAGATGGTGTCAATATTTTCTGTATGCACGTTCAAATTACATGAATTTGATATATCTACATAATTTAAATAAAAAAACTATACTATAATACTTTATTATCTGACTGTATATTATAGAACTTACATAAACATGTTACCATCATTACAAAGCTAAACTACCACTTTAAATCTCCTTGTACATAATCTATATAATTCATACATTTTTTAGATCTATTTGAAGTAATTTACAAAGCAATCATGCTCCATCACACCCGTGTACGGAGACTGCATCAATCGACTTACGTCAAAATCCTTACCAATCAATCTAAGTTTGTAATAAAAAACATCGGTATAAAACCATTCCTCGGTTTTAGGGCTGTTCTAAGGGCTGCCTGGATTGAAAATTTGTCATCAAGCAAGATTCTAGCACATGCATTTGAGTTAGTTCTTTCTAAGCTTAACGCGTGTTACCAATTTGGACTTTATCGTTTCTTAGCGTTAAGTAACATTTTAGTCCAAAACAGCAACTTAATTTGCTAAAAGTAAAGGTAGTGTTATTGTGCTTCTTCTAAATGTTTTATTTCGTATTACATAGCTTGTGAAGCGGAATCGAAAACGAAAATAAACGAAAGAAGACTATTGTTTCGAAACAAATTGAACAATGGTGTAAGCATTTCAGAATTATCAGGGGCACTGCGAACAGCAAACACAGAACTAATCATTGCTAAATTTTAATATCACACTATGTGGTGATTGAGTTCCGTTGGTCGACTCTTGTTTACCCAATTAATTCGTACCGTTTTAGACTACCCATATTCGAAACTTAATTTTCTTTCAAGAAGATTCTCATTAAATTTACATCCGGTCGGTCGATCGTTGGACAACACAAATACAAAGTAATCAAAATTCTTAATGGAATATCTTGTCGCGTTCAATGGAATTATCGGTACGACTAAATACTACAAATTTAATAATTTGCAAACCTAAGAACACCTTATACAGTAATTCTTTGAAGAAGTATAAAGTTATTCAAATTCAACATTTTCATCACGTCCTTTTGACTCAAGAATGACATTTTTTTTCAAATCAAATCAAACATCAAACTCACTACCGATTCGGAAAACAATCCAGTAATTGAGAAGAACCGACAAGAAACTTTATCAAAAATACGATAAAGCTACAATGTACATCTTCGTCCACATATTGATCCATTCTCTAACAACCTTCAGATATCAAAACGCACTCGATATGTTTCTTGAACCCATTATCTGACAAATCCGCTTCTATCAATAAAGTGTTTATAAAAATATTAAGTATATTTAATTGAAATTGTTATCCGTTATTGATGTTTGAATGCTATTCATTATATGGTAGTTCGTAGTCACTCAAATGGTCTTTTGTAAAGTAACACTACCTATTAATGTAAGTGAAGATTCAATGAGTTCAACAAACTTGTTTACGAGATGTAGGCTCTTGAGGAAGCAACTTAAATTGCTGCATAATAACGTTTCTTATTAGGTATTTACATATTTCACATGACTATATATCAGAGAAAATAGATAGGAAATATTTGAAAAGATTTCTCTTAAGTGAATTACTTTAAATTTTTATTAATTTCTAAAACAAAATATATAACTTGTGTAGTTAATAATATATACGGAATCATAATGTTATACTTCACAGTCCCAATTAAAATGTGCCATTTTAATTAAAGTTTTGGTTTTGAAACCAATTATTGTATTCGTTCAACTCATGCCGTTATTTCTCATTTTCTGCAAATAAATTGCAATATCGTGTACATCAAATATTGCTGGTTAATTTTATAACACTAGATTTCCGTCAGCGGTCAACGGTTATGAAATATATACTTCACATGTTTATATGTATTTATATTTTTTGTAAATGGTAAATACTGAATTAATGCATGAACAAATGAATGAATACTTTAGTCCACTTTTTTGATTGTACACCACGCCACAAGATATTTTCTTCCAGCTAACCAGCGGTTTTGTTAACAAAAATATGAGTTATTGCTGGTATTATAAATATAAAACAAGCAAAACTAACAGAATAAATTAAATGAAAAATAAAATAAACTTAACATTGAAGTATATTAAAATACAATGAACAAATCAAATAAATACTTTAAAAACTGTATTGAGTATCTTACAAATATTGTAGATTGTAAAGGTAACCGTGAAGTATGACTAATAGAGATTTATGTTTACTGGTTTCGATGGTACTATGATTACTTGTCGATGGTATAGAAAAAAAAAAAACATTTTCAAATTTCTTTATTGATAATATTAATCATTACTAAAAAACAAAAAAAAGTCGTTTGACAAACAAAAGAGGAAAGTTTCTGAGCAACAGTTTCATCCTCATATATTATTTATACACATATGAAAATATTCCTACTAACTGTGGCTGAGAACCCGCACATATTTATGACAGAATATTATTTTATAGTCCGGTCAAATTAGACCAAAAAATAAGAGTAAAGTTACCTAAATTCCCACCAAGCTAAAAATCGGTAAGATTGTTTAAAATATCATTAAAAACAAAATTTGAAAGTTTCCCATCTTTCCCCTGTAAGGAAAAACATATGTATTATGTGTAGCTATTTATAAGCTATAAATGTTAGAAAAACAAATGTAATTAAAAACGGCCATGAATATTTTTTTACCGTTTCAAAAAGCAGTGTTATGAATTCTTATATCACATTAAATTTAAAAAATATATCAAAAATTGATTTACTTATTATTGAGTTAAATTCGTTTCCTATTCTTTACAGAATCACAACATATTATCTTTAGAGTAATATAGGTATTTTCTTCGACCTGACTATCCGTTAATAACGGACTAATAAGTCTGGACAGCCATTACAGATTAACCGGGTTTGTTTTGGCAAGCGCTTACGGCACTCAAGAGAATGACAACTAGTACAAGGGCCTATGAGCAACCTCGGCTTAAGGCTTAATTGCAACAAACGCGCATCTAACTAAGCTAACCAAGTTAGCTAAAGTATGCATGTATACGTTAGTGAGAGACACATGTATGCCTTAGTAAGGCGTACATGTACGTCTAATATAACAATTAAGCTAATATTAATTATCTTTTAGTAATACACCCTGCGTATTTGTTCAATTCTGAATACACTAGAAATTATGTAGAATTTAGATGGCGTTCCACAAGTGTGCGAATAATATCGCTATTAAATAAAAACTATATATTATCAGTAAAAATTCCCTTTTAATATATAATTACAAATATTGGCTATATCTTTTATTTTTCTGTGCTATGTATACGAAGGACTAGGACTTTAGAAAGGAAAATAATGCAAAAATTAGATAAAAATTAACAGTAAAAAAAAACATGTATAGATAACAATGTCTGTACAGGCTCGTTGAACGCTGCCTAATGAAAACTGAGAGGTCAACATAGAGGCGACGAAGCGTCGCATACTCATCAGGTGTACAGTTAACTCAACCCGATTGTAACCTAAATTCCACTCATTGTAGAGTTATCAAAATGCATATGCACGTTAAAGATATAATGTTATTACATCTGAAATTATTAAAAGGTACATTTTGTAGACAAAAAAATGCACCGTTGCTGTCTGATTTACTCGAAATGTTGAAGTATGTACACAGTTGTAGTTTACAATAAACTCCTACACGCTATTACAGATCACTATACAAATTGGTGCACTCTATATTTTTTCATGGTTTTTTTAATACTAAACTCTTTACTATACCATGAAAATCAGTTGGTGCTAGGTTGTATATCGCGAATGGAACCGTTGGCCAGGTTGTTATAACAATATACATGCGCTTGCTTGCGCTTACGAAGAATGTACTTAATTTTAAAAGAAAAATATCGTCGAGAACGCGCCAAGAGTAAAAAGAAAACTGTGATTAGCTTCAGTTACCTAGCTGACAAGGTTTGGGACTATTCCTTGGAGACAATTAAAAAGTTACAGAATGGTGTACTGTGGCCAGTGCGGTCGGATCGAGACACGGGGCGTTGCGGCGAGGCGGATTGTTCTTTTTCATATTATATGATAATCCGGTACAAAGGCTAACTTTTACTAAACTTCGCTACTACAACGTATACACTGTTATAAATTAAACAACGTATCGTTTGAATTTATAACATTGTATTATCAGACCGGAAATATATAGCACATGAGATGTTAAAACAGTAAAGCCAAAGTTTTTTAATGAATACAAGTATTCATTATAAACATAATGTCTTCATACTTTTATCGATAGTAATCATTATTTTAATATGGTTCAAGGCAACGTACTGTGACTGCTATATATAAATAGACTTATTAATATGTATTGACTAATAAGTTTATGAAAGAGTTTTCTGTAACGGAGAATTGCAACAACGAAATATTCACTTAGAACTGTTCAGAATTTCTGCGAGCTGGAATTACAATTTCCTATTCGTGAATACAAAAATAACTCTATATATAATAGTATATAATTAGCCACATGCAGTTTGTAGGTTACAGCTTATTAAGTCTGGGATTTATCCACTGGACATATACACTATGCCGATCGTTGTTGATTCAAGCCCCTGCAATAAACCAAAGTTTTCGGTCAAAGAAAACATCATGTAATCGTAGCATATTGGTAGAGCCTTTATTTAATGCCTGGCAAACTACGACCTACAGGTTGAAACACTATGAATAAGCACATATTGGTGTATACTATTTGAGAGTCAGTCCTCCTTAATCCTTTAGGAGCAGTCATACTCAACCTGTGGCCCGCCGAAAATTTGTAGTTGGCGTACCCGATTATATTGAATTTTCAATTATTTTAAATTTTGTGCCCATCAGAAAACTATAAGCAAGCTGAGTAAATTAAATAGACCCCGGATAACCCGACTCCAATACATTCCATATAATATAAGAGTTATACTGAGTGAGGTGTCAACTCAAAATGGCGCAAATATGTAGCGCTCACCAAGAAGCCTTTGTCACGAATCTGCAGTCCTAACTCTTAATGACATGACTGGAAGATAGGGCAGTGTCAAAGTATCGACGCATGGGGTATCCTACATTAAGGATAAAGCCATCTCTTTATAGGACATAATCGTCATTCTATCGGGTGCATTGACTGAATGTCATTTGTTTGAGAATGTTTTTTTAGCAATATTATAATTTTTTTGTCATTATCACAACATAATAACGTCCGCCATGTACGCTTATGGTTAATATTATATAGTATGTTTTATATATATGTTACAGTTTATATGATTTACGTGATAATCTATGTTGTATTTATATCTTTTGTTGTTCTTATTACACTCAAAATACTCCTGACTATTCTGTTTGCAATATCTGAAGCTGTTTTTAAGAGATTTTTATCATAATAAAGCTTCTCTTTGAAATAACTACACAATCTGAAATGAATGTGTATATAGCAGTATAATGTATGTCATATACGTTTAACGGTGTACAAAAAGTTTATATAAATAAACAATGACTACCGCCGATTGTCTCTTTCTTTCACATGACTGAAAAAGAAACAGCACGAAATATATGTTGCACGTTAAATGGTTTCTATCCAGATTTGCTATTCTAGTGCCTACGTTTGGGATCGATTAAATGGACCATATCGTTTCACTCAGATAATGAAAATTGAATACTCTGCTTCCAATATTAATGAATTCAATGTCAACTCTGCTCACTGCGAAAATATCGTGAGTTTTGTTTGATACTCTTCGTTTATATTAATACTACTACTAAAAACAAAATGAATCTAGATTCGGTGCATAGTGCATACAATACAAAAGTATAAAGGTAAATGCGATAAAGGAACGTGAGATTGTGAGGATTTTAATACATGTAATCATGATATAGTTTTTTTATTTTTATTTTATAGAACGTGGTATTTTGAAATTTGAAAGTTTACATATCTCACACAGGGAGAGAGATAAATGTATTTTTATCTATTAGAATAACGTTGGAAACTGATTTTAATCATCTTACTGATTTCAATAAATAAAGAATCCAGTTCATCCATTTCATTATACTGATGATAGTAGACAAAAAAGCCCCAAATGTCTTATTATGACTTTATTAAAAATTATAACGGGCTATTCGAGCAATAAGTCTTTCCAGCAAGATCAATTTTTCTGAGTAAAAATATCAATATTTAGAACAAATAATCTGATTGAAATATAAATGTTTCGATAAAGAATCTATATTATAATCTATCTATAATCTATAGCCTTAAAATTTCATAAGAACTAATGTACTAAACTACGATATGAAACAATAAAATACAACCAATTTCTATTTGAAACTAGCGAACCCTGTGAATGTTATACTGCCCTGATAATAAAAATAAACCTTTACAAATTAAATACCTAAACCTTCCTCATTAACCACTTCATCTACTGGTAAAGACAGCATGAAAATTCGTTCTTTAGTTTTTGTGTTTATCGCGAACAGACAGACAGACAGACAGGACTTTATTTTATAATATCTAGTGATATTTTTTTATGTCATA
This sequence comes from Antheraea mylitta, assembly GCA_014332785.1. Classification (NCBI taxonomy): domain Eukaryota; kingdom Metazoa; phylum Arthropoda; class Insecta; order Lepidoptera; family Saturniidae; genus Antheraea; species Antheraea mylitta. The sequence continues at coordinate 255,088 of JACEII010000036.1, forward strand.
GGAGGCAAACGGACAGGTAGATCACCTGATGTTCAGTGATCATCATCGTCCATAGACACCAGCAACACCATAGGAGTCGCAAGTGCGTAGTCAGCCTATATTGGTGGGGGGAAGGGGGGAGGAGGTAAGAGAGAGGTGGGACGTGGGCCTCCAGCGCTCTCAAAATGTAAGCACTATTACTTCACGGCGGTGTTTCTGTGGGTCAGATGGTATTATCCCGAACGAGCCCACATGCTGAAACCAGTAATAGCCTTCAGTGTGGCTCTACCACCTACCAGAATGTGAGTTTGTTGGTTTGTTACTACTGTAGTTGTGGTAATAATATAATACCCGAAGTGGAGTATCACAACGATTACAACAGAGTCAGTGATTTCAACTAGTAATATAGTATATAACCGCATGGACTCGTGTATGTTGTTTGCAACCAACAATAATTGAAATAAGTAAAATCTTTAGAACAACCGCGCTCGACTTTAGATAATTAAACGGTAAATTTTCTCTCACCGGCGAAACGTATGAAAGGCAATAACGAAAGTTTAACCCTTTTGTACGAAACAAGCTCAACTTTTATTAGTTAAACATACGTCTTAGTCTTCAAGAGCAATTCTTATTCGCGCACCTTCTATGCGTGTTTCTGTATTTGTGAATAATTCCCATGTAGGTTATCCAAGGTGGGACTAAGAATATTGTAGTTCTGTATCTGTATATATTATAAGTTTCGTCACCTACAGTCTGTTATGTAAATTAACTTTTCTGTCAGAGTTATCAGATTTTTGAATAATGTAAAAATGTACACAGTTTATATTTGTCTTTTTCAATTGTTTGCTTAGTATAATAATATTAAAAGTATTCATTTAAAACGTACGACAAAGTACAAGTTGCAATATCTGAATTGAGCTTTGTGATTTGTCAATAGGATCGATTCAAGCTATTCATGACCGCGTAAGCCGTCTTAGTCATTCAATACTGTATTAAATTTCTAAAAGATTCTTCACATGGTATTAAATATTCGTAAGGCCATATCTTTTATATTGTCATCTAATTTAAGAAGCACGTTATACAAAGCACTGAGTTTATAACTCAACTAAAAGATAATGAGATTATTTCTTTCCTCTGTACACGCTAATAACCAACCTTGTGTTTTTTGAAATCAAATGATTTCAAAATCAAAACTATGTTTGTATTTGTACTATGTTATCGAACATTTAATGTATTTTGCACTCTTTTAAAATGCTTTTTAACTCAACTGTGTACTCTTTATACGTTTTTCGTTATAATGGGGTCACATTTTTTTTTATTACATAACTGTAATAAAGTAGTAAAAAGTAATAAACATTGCAAATAATGGAATTTATATACGCTACTTTCTATTTATCGATAAATACATATCGACTGTATATACTAATAAAATTGATATGGAATTTTGACGTCAAAGCAGTCACTTTAGGTTCTTCTTTAAACATTATTTGGACAGTTTACAGATAATAACCATCACATTATAAATACATTCAGGTATATGGACTATTAGAAAATTTAAAAAATCACAGTTTAACAAACGTTATTATGAAGAAGATATCATAAATATCGGTCTCAAAGAAGAACCCAAAGATGATACGGGACATCACAAAGTGGAAGAATAAGTATCAACAAGGAATACGTAACAAGTATACTCCTGATACATATAGTGAAATAGAAAATGTTCATCGGCTAGAATCAAATTTATAAAAGATGATTCAAGATATTACCGAGAGGATGAATACAATTACATTTCATATCCACATTATACTATATGATTATTATTTCCTGTCCCGCTATTTGATTGGATCACCGGAACAATGAAAATGTTAATTAACAGATTGTTTTTACAAATTGTTCATTTAAACGCAATATAGTATGCGATGCATGTCGCAATTATGGAGTTATACTGTTTAATGAAGAGGGTAGTGATTAATGAATATCAACAAAATACACTAAGACTTTATATAGAACGTTTTATATACCCACTAATTGTTCCCAGATATTAGAACTAAACTTTTACAATAAATTAAATGTCTATAAATATTTATATATAAATTGGCAGTGAGAAAACGGTTAAGGACATCTCCCTCTCCCTCCTCTGTTTTTCAGCCGACTTTCTTTTATTTATCTATTTAATCTTTATTATACACATACGCTATAAAACACTTCAAGTTATGTTATTAATACAATGAGCGGCCTTATTTCTAATATCAATCAATTCTTCATCCTTTTTTGTTTTGTAATTATTGACGAGTTTAGTGTTATCGAAAAAAAAAATTGTTTCTTTTCTCTATAGTCGAAGTTCTTCAACTGGACGAGCATTAACATAAAAGACGGATAAATTAAACAAAAAAGGAAAAAAACGCTTATGCGTAGTCGAAACATGTATAAATATAATAAAATTTCGAAGTTTCAAATCACGACCTAGGTTACATTAAACAGTAAGTGCAGAGGAACGAGGAAAATAGAATCTTAAATGTTCTTAAGTTAGTTCTTCTTTTCTATTAAATTATTTGCTCTACCAAGATACAAGTAGTAAACACCCATATTTAACGTCGCTCTCATATAGAGTTATTTTTTCTAAATGTATGAATTGGATAGTCTTAATGTAAATATTGTTGGTATTTCGAATACCGTAGTAAAATGGGTACATCTAAATAAATATAAATCGAAGAAAAGGCGCAGTTTGTAGCTTGTGCCTTAAGCGAAGTCGTCTAACTCATTTCTGATTAAGTGTCATTTGAAAAGAGAAACTCATAGGTGACTAAAATAAAAAGCCTTTTTGTCGTGATAACATCTTATAATTATATAAACGCCTACTGCATGCACGACAAAGCATGACTCATTGTCACGTTCCGTCTGAGCAGAGCGTGCAAGCAAGAGCGCGGAACAAGAGATAGATAGGCGCGATCGGCTTAAGCGTTCGGCAAGTGACTCATCTATCTCTCTTCCACTCCATCGGCCGATGCATCCGAGCCGTTATCACGTAAAATTATCGTCCGTAAACCGACTTTACAGACACTCAACTTTTTTTTAATTCATTCCAAATATACATAAACCTCAATATAGTAAAAAAATGACAAATGGAAATTAAATGATAAGAATGCGGTCTAAACTAGATTACTAATTTTAGTTATACTTATTAAGTTGCACTTAAATTATGAAGCTAGTAGATCAATAAATGAATGTTTGATTAAACCAGATGCCTGCAACGTGTATGTTAACTGTACAAAAAAATCGCTGAACTGTAAATTAAACACTGGCGATCCTCTTTTGTTTAAATTACAGAGATCGCAGCATACATCGATGTTCAGTATATAGCTATATGAATGGAATATATTTAACGTGAATTGCTGTTCTTTTTTTAATATAACCAGAACGGTTTTCTTTTCTAAGTGTTAATCAAGTAAATGTTCAGATTTTAGAATGGTCTTGTATAATAATCTTTAATGACTGTAAATTACCACCCGACTTAAAGTAAAAATGATAAACGAAAGTTGTCAATTTTACTATTTCGTTATCGTAAAAGCGATTTCAATTACAAAAATATGCGAGATCTTAATATATTAATTTACAAAGGTATGTTTTATTTCAGCGTATAACTGAAATATAAATCAAATTTCGTTAAATTATATCCTCTATTCCTGGAGATTGATTTTTTATATCTGTTATATAACTCTTGTACAAATATACACTTTAAATTATTTCGACTTCTCTTTAAGGATGCGCTCAAAGTGAAAAGCGTAAAAGCTTTCGATATCCTCATAAATATATATTTAAATAAGTTCGATAAACTATAATAATTTACATTAATGACATATTCATAAAACTAATAAAATTAATTATAATATAAACGAGAAAGTAACGTAACGTATTATGATTTATTTGATGTTAAACTATGTGGTCGAATATGGGTAAAAAGCTAGATCTACAGGACGAGCAGCTCTCAATTGTAGCTGCCGAAACATACATACAAGGTGCTTGATTTTCAACTTTATAATAGAAGCTAATCTGGTGCTCTTAGATGCCCTTCCTAGCATGCTATGGTTTTATCATAACGTTATCCTTTAACAATACCTCTTTTCATAGCAGGAATTCAAAACTACGTCGATCGACGCGTAATTCCAACACGCTACCATTAAACCACCGCCGTTTTATAAAGAAGTTAGAAGAAAAAAAACGATTAAAAGGAAGCGCTATATCAGCATACGCAGACCTTTTTTGTGACTTATTTTTTTAGGCACGCTAATTTTTGAAAATTTTAAGTTCATATATTTTTACGGCCTATACTATAGAGACAGACCACTGTATGACGCGGTGACTGCTCAAGAAAGTTAGGTTACAAAGATTAATTTTTTCAAACTCATTTGTTTTCAGGTTTTATGACAATTCATAGACAGTAACTGAACGACCAAGCCTAGCTCGGTTCTCTAAAATACATTTTTAAATTAAAATAAACTGTTAGGTTCACCTCACAAAATTAGCATTTATTATAAAAAAAGATATATATTAAAAAAAAAAAGATATCTATTTTGCTGTCACTCGGATTCGAACTGGGGTTAAACTGATCTTCGAAACAGCCGATTTCCATCTGAACTATTTTCGTTTTGACAGCGGCGGCAAAATTTTCCCTTTTTGTTCTGGCTATATTTTTTCATTGCTTGAAAACTCAGATAAAAAAGTTTCTTCTATGAATGAAATCTAGCTAGATCGATTTATCGTCTCCGAAACCACCTACATACTAAGTTTCACGGAAAGAGCTGACGCCGTTTCTAAAATCCTGAATATATAAAAATATACAAGAATTACTCGTTTAAAGATATTAGATTTTTTAATGTCTCATTAAAGACATTGCGTGACACAAAAAAGCCCTGGTCACTTGAAATTTGCAGCAAAACACATTAAAACCGCTATTTGTACATTAAATAGTCATTTGTTTTACTAATTATTTAATGAATAACATTCAGATGCTAGCTGTCACCAGTAGTCAGTTAAGTGTAATGTGATAAGCCCAAAAATGTTATAAAGTACCGAGACGATAAATAACTGTTTTATGATAGCAGTTCCCTGCACAAACATTATAGGAAATGGGGTCAATCGGACGTCATTTGATAGTAACTTTTCGTGATTATGTATTCTAATAATAAATGAATACGTAATTAACTTTGTACCCATTGACAATATGTTGCCCGTAAATGTCTTTCCAGTATAATTGTATGAGGACAAATCATTTGACACTTCATACTTCCAATCCATAAATTCATAAGCATATTATAATTTTATTTGATGATGGCTCTACTTCTTTAAACAATTATATCAAAATTTATTATAAAATAAAGACTTCCGACGAGTCTGTCTGTCTGTTCACGATAAAATCAAAAATTACTGAACAGATTGTCATGCGGTTTTCACCAGTACATAAAGTGATTTATGAGGAAGTTTTAGGTATATAATTTATCAAGGTTTTTTTATTATTAGAGTGGCATAATATCCACCGGTTAAATCAATATAAGAGAAATAAAAAAATAAATAATATACTACTCACAACTTTAAGTTAGTTATAAAAATATAAAATTACGCCTGAGAAAAAAGATATCTTCATGTGTAAGACATCCCTAACTTAATAGGCCGTGTGTACGTTAGGTTGGAAGTCAACGCAATACCGGAACAAGTTACCGGTGAAACTTTATAGAAATATTTAGGAATTTTCTTAACGTGTTTCACAAACCTTGCGTTTAAACTTCAGTACAAAATTAATATATTTCCATTCGAATTTTCCTTGTAATTTTTTTTATGATATATATTTATAATATCGCTGTAGCTCCTATATTTGATTTTGGACTGCTTTTTAAACACGGTTTGTGTTGGTTAAATAATTAAAAAGTAGAACATGTAGCGAAAACAACTTTTAAATTTCGATCACAAGCAATCGGTAACACAAATATGTGATAATTTCACGTACCTGGAGTCGAACTTGTGACCATCAGCCAGAGTGCCCGTGTAGTGCATGGTCAGCATGTCACCATCTTTAGACTTGGTAGTACATCCTTCGGGTACGCTTATGACATCAATCTTAAATTCAGGTTCTTTGGAATCGGCAAACGTGGCACCAACGAGGGCCAATATCACAAAGACGCAGTGTAACATCATGACGAACTTACGGAAAGTTATTTCAGATAAAGTGAACACGTACACCGCTATCTGTGGCTGTCGGACAACTGAGCAGCTAACTGAGAATGGCGCGCGAACCAAACGGGATTCAGGAACTTGTGCATCGGATAAAGTTTGCCGCTGGCCGCTGTATTATACTATCTCGCTCGTAAAATTATAAAACGTAACGAAAAGAGTGAGCTGGGTATATGATTATCGGGTTAGTGAAGTTCGTATAGGTGACGCGGCCGCTCTTAGCGTTTGCCACGCGTACGATGACGTGACGTGATGTTCAAACCCATCCGCTGTGCGATCCACTTATCTTAGAAAACTTGCCAGTAATATATTTTATAATGTACTAAAAAAAACTTAAGATAGGTAAAATTTTATTTTTATAAAGTTACAATAAGCCAAACTCAACATTTAAAAAAAGTCTATTTATTTGGTGTTGCAAATTTTATGTACATCTCGATAGGGATGTGAGTTTAATGAAAAAAATCGATTAATTAGGAATCGATTTTTCTTTTCTTAAATAATAATCGATTTGTTAAAAATCGATTTTATTAAAAATAAATAATCGATTTTTTCAAAAATCGATTTTTATAATATTTAAAAATAGACATGCTTTCCATATTCCTATAATAGACCTAAAGATTTAAAATAACAATTTATCAGATTAAGAATCACATAAAATTATACGTATCAAAAATAAACAGTTCAAAACAAAATAAAAGTTTCTTTAAACTTTTAAGGTAAAGAATATAGAAACTAAATACCATAGAAATTTTCAGTACTATTAAACATTATATCGTAATAAAAATGAAATGATAAACATCCTAACAAAATGACAACATTATTAATTCTAACTGTAAAATTCAAAACAATGAAGTTCTCATTTAAATTTTCATATTAATCATAGTGTGACTGAGAAAATTAAAATTGAAGAATTTTTTTATTGAATAATTTTAATAATAATTTATAGTTTTGTAAACTTATCGATGTCAAGTTTACCATAAGACATTTTTAGTAAACATGTTGTACTCGCATGACAGACCTTTTTAGTTTTATTGAAAGTTTTAATTTTACAGAGAGCGATATTTGGCTGTCGTAAGAAGCACAACAATCATTATAAGATATAGTAACTCATGTTACTTGTAAGGCAGTGGGATATTTTCATTCTATATTCTTTTTAAATTTGTAGTTTCACTACAAAGTTTTTCATTCTATCGAACAAGACATGCATATTACTGTGGTATTATTCTTTTTCGTTATAAAATACTTTCGCCAGCCGCTTTTAGGTGTTTTGCAGCTAGAAAACATTTCAAATTTTTACAAACATTATCTCACTATGCTCACTCTTCAATTGTCAATAATAATGAACTTATTTTGAGTTTTTTTCATCCGTCGCATAGATGTTTATAAATATCGATTAAAATGCGTAATTTATATAATCGATTTTCAAAAAATCGATTAATATGAAAATAAACATCGACAATAAAAATCGATTATAATAAAATAAAAATCGATTTAATTAAAAATCGATTATTTTTTAACATCCCTACATCTCGATACGTAGATTTGTAACTTACGATTGATTTATAGCCCGTCATAAATCAATCAATACGTAATATCCTCTTAGTTCGTGGTCCGGTAGTTTTTTTTCTCGAACTGACTACACTATTGACCCAGCAAGATCGTAACAGCTTCACCGGACTACTAGTCCGGTAGTCTCGTAGTCCGGTGAAGTTGTTCAGACCTTGCTAGTTTAATAGCGTAGTCAGTTCGAAAAAAAAAACTCTTAGTAATACATGATTACGTTGAAGTAATAGCCGTGTAATTAGAATAATAATCTATTATTATATATACGAAATTCAATGTTTGATACCGTTGAATGAATAAAGTACCCAAGTTAATAATAATTTGTATAATATGTAAGGTGTTAATATAGATAGTTAAAATGTAAATGACAGCATGATTCTTTTCTCTGATATTATATACATGGCAGAAAACAACACGCTTGAATAGATGAGCATACTTAGTAGCTAAAAATAACTGCCTCGATTATGAAAAGTTCAAGCTTGAATTCGTAAAGAGTATTTATATTATTTCATACCAAGAAGTTACTACGCACTAGAAGCGACATTATGGTTTTATTACTTATAATAATACTCTTTATCGCGCGTAGTCTAAAACAAAAAAATAAATTTATGTAAATGTATATATATTTATAGGTATACATACATACCAATGTATTTGATGCATGGGATTCAATATTTACACTCAACGTGTCATAAGTTTTACAATTTTTTTAAGATACATCCTTTGATACTTTAATATACTGCATACTAGCAACCCGCCCCAGCTTCCCTCGGATGCAATGTATAAAATAGCTTGGTAAATAAGACAATTATTATTGTAAAAAAAAATAATGGTTACTGCGGATTATCCTTTAGAGATCCTTTAGAGAGAGTATATATACGTAGGTCGGTCGATCTTTTTAAGATATATAATTCTGTAGTAGGTACATTAATTTGACCTTATCATATGGTTTAGCCAGCGTTTGCGATTTAAGCGTACAAAAATATGTTTGTAACGACATCACATTACAAATTTTTGAATTTTTCGGCTTTTCTGGATGTGTTATAGTATAAACCTTCCTTTTGAATCACTATCTATTGCTGAAAACTGTATTAAAATCTGTTGAATAGTTTAAAAATTCTAAAAGAATAGACAGCGGAAGCGACTTCATTTTACACTATATAAAGATTTATAACTATCTGTATTTCTATACTAATATTATAAAGAGATAAAGTTTGTGCGTTTGTAAAGTGAGTTTTTAAAGTTGTGAGTTTGTGACGTGGTAGGTGATAATCTCAGGAACTACTGGTCCGATTTGAAGAATTCTTTCAGTGTTATATAGCTCATTTGTCAGGGAATGTTATAGGTTATATATCATGACACTAATGCCAATAGAAGCGGAGCAGAAATGAAGAATGTTTTAAAATCGGGTTTTTTTTCCTCTTGAGAGCTTACGCTGCGTGTTAAGGTTAGCTCTATGTAACTATTCCATATGAACGAAATGGCGGGCACAGGCTAGTATCTTTTACAAAACAATTTTGATGATTCATATTTGCCGGGCGTCCCGTGACTGCTCAATTTTCTTCTTCTTGCGAGCTTCCGCTACGTTTTAGCGTTAGCCCAAAGTAACTATTACTACGCGGACGAAGTCGCAGTCTGAGGCTAGTATATTATAAAACAAATTTCTCTCCTCGTCTGTCTGTCTATTCGCATTAAACTCACTACTGAACGGATTTTCATGCGATTTTCACTAATAAACTGATTCACAAAAAAGGTTTAGTTATATAATTTGTCAAGGCTTTCATTTCATTATCATGGTGGGACAACGTCCGCCAGGCCTGTTGGTTTATTTTTTACGTAGGTATATATTTTACGTTAATCCCCGTCCGATACGCTCAGGTGTGCCGCAAGGCTCAATACTCGCGTCCACCCTGTTCAACCTGTTCATCAGCGACCTACCTAAGCTTCCGGGAGTCGAGGTAGGTTGTTATGCTGATGATACAGTCATCTACGCCTCTGGCTGGCGGCCGAGTGTTCTCAGAGATCGCATCGAAGAAGCCGTTAGCACACTCGGTGATTGGTTTCTTCGATGGCGTATCGGTGTTAACCCCGATAAGAGTGCCGCGATACTCTTCGATCCTAGATATCGTGATAACAAGCTAAAGCCCATAAGGCTATACGATTCCGAGATACCTTGGACCGCGGAGGTCAAGTATCTCGGTGTCTCTTTAGATAACCGTTTAACTTTCGATCTCCATATTAAGAGAGTGCGAGACAAAGCCGCTATGGTCTTGAGTCGCCTCCATTATTTACTCTGTCAGAAGAGCAAACTGTCCCTCAGACATAAACTCACAATATATAAAGTTTGTATTCGTCCGGTAATGACGTATAGTTGTCCGGTTTTCGCCTACGCGAAGAATCTAGATACACTTCAGGTTTTGCAAACCCGGGCTCTGCGTAAAATCACCGATGCTCCTTGGTTCGTCCGGAAGGCGCATCTCCACAGGGACCTGGAGATGCCGTCCATCTGGGCGTATATTAAATCACTCACTAGTAGCTATTTCGAGCGAGCCGCAATTCATCCCAGTCCGTTAGTGGTATCCGCCGCAAATTACGAACCCGTGCTCAACGCTGGGCGTTATGAAAGACGTCCGCGACACATTTTCACCGATCCTCCCGACGATATCACGTCAGCGAATGATCAGTACCAGCCTGTCCCTCGTAACAGAGTGTGCTCACGTCCACGCCCGCGTAACCACAGATCGCGCCGCCGCGGTCTGGGGGTTAATTTCATTCCCGCACACCCGATTAGGCCTCCCACGGCAGCGGCTCAAGCCTAGGTTCGATCCCTCGGTAGGGAGCCCTTGAGTGCGTTGCTTGCGCGATACGGTGACAAACCCACACATCACTGCTACAACACTACTCGATCACCTCCACACACGTGCACGCCTACACGCTACACATCTTGGTGGAAGGGTTATTTTTGTTAAATTTTTTTCCCTTATCGAACTGAAAAACTCTCAATTTTTCCGACAAAAATATATGGAGGAGTTGTTGAGGCGGATATGCTTGGTACTTATATACGTTTCAACAACTCAAACATATATGAATAGTTAGCTAGGTTAGCTAAGATAGGTCGCGATTTTGCATGCAACGGGTAACAGCTAAACCGAGGTGTACCGTGCACCCTTGAGCTGGTTGCCAATATAAAATCGGCTGAGTGCCTTAAGCGCTCGCCTTAGTAGTCCGATGAAGCTGTTAAGATCTTGCTGGGTCAATAGCGTAGTCATTTCGAAAAAAAATAAAAAAAACGAACATTGCACTGTTAACGAACTACTCAAAAACATTCCTAACCCTATCTTTTATGCCACTTGTTCTACTAGTGTTATGCGGCACGCGCCGACGACCTAGCGCTCTTTGATAAATGCCGCCAAACACACCGCGCCAGAGCCTACTTACTTGAATTTTTGTATTTAATAAAAGTGAATACTACCTAGCAAGGGCTAGGCCAATAGCGTAGTCAGTTCGAGAAAAAAAAAATTACGTTAATGTGGTATATTTTATTGACTAACTGCAAAATCTTTCATGGTGGTAGGGCTTTCTCTAAGTGCATCTGGCTGGCCACCTAAAATTAAAAATCAGTCATCAATCGCCTGTTGATAGTTTAGATTAGTTAATCGCTTTTTTTTTCTCGAACTGACTACGCTATTGATCAAGCCAGGTCTTAACAGCTTCACCGGACTAGTAAGGCGAGCGCTTAGGGCACTCAATCGATTTTATTTGACAACTAGCTCAAAGGTGCTCGACACACCTCGGCTTGAGCTGTTGCCTGATACATGCAATTCGCGACTTATCTGAGCTGACCTAAGCTAACTATATACATATATGACTATATACATATACATATACTATATACATATATGAGTTGTTGGTACACATATATGTACCAAGCACACATACCTCAACAACTCTTATACATATTTCGTATCGGTTAATTTTCTAAACTATTTCAGTTCGATAAGAGAAAGAAACAAAACCCTTCCACTTTCATGTGTAAGCGTGCATGTGTGCACGTGTGTGGGGATGATATGTGTAATGTTGTTGCAGTGATGTAAGATTTTATGTTACTGTATCGCGCGAGCAGCGCACTCAAAGGCTCCACGCTGAGGAAACGGATCTAAGCTTGAGCTGCTGCCGAGGGGGGCCTAATCTGGTGTGCGGGAGCGAAATTTACCCCTAGAAGTTGGTCGGTAGTTACACACGAAAATCGGTAACAGTTGGCGTGTTCACCATGTTATACCATGCCATCATGTAACATCAGATGAGATTTTCGCAAAATACTAGATATCTTATTATGTATTTAAAAAATGGGTGAGTGTACATACTGTGTGTGTTACTATTAGAATCGCATTTACAGTTAAGAAGGTTGGTGAATTAAAAAGAAAATATACATATTTCAACTATTTTTTTTTCGAACTATCTACGCCATTGACCCAGCAATGTCTTAACAGGTTCACCGGACTACTCATATTTCAACCAATGATTACAAAATGCAAACATAAACAAAACAATGCAAGCAATTTAAGAAACGAGACTGATCTTTATATTTTTTAGTGGCACTAAGACATTGCGCCAATATTTTAAATCAGATTTTATTCTTTAAAACTGGATTAAAACTGACTCTTCCTACAATAAGCATACTGAACCTAGACTGAAATTAGATTTAACTTTGTGCAAAGGGTTCTATAAGTTACAATTGTTATTTGTAAAGAACATTATTCAATTTACTACCCCAGTTTTTCATAAAATGAAAACGGAGCTTTATTTCGTTAAAAATAGAATTCCCCATTATCTAAAAACATTAAATCTTTAAGAATATATTTTAAACTTTGCGCCTTACTCGATATTGACATATTAAATTGTGATATGAATATCAAAATGCATATCGAACGTTTCGATAAAAGCCGAATCTATGAAAGCCATTGTGAAATGCAGAGCGATGAAAGGCTTAACTTTGTAAGAAGAGGTTGAACTCTTATGAAATTAATCTTGAATCTCTATAAATAAAATTGAAGCGTCAGTCTATTTGTCCGAATGACTGATCAGATTTTGACGAATTTTTAGTAGCAGATAGAGGAGTTTTGTAGTACTATATAGATTACAACGTTTTTCATATAGGTTAAATATTTAATTAATCTTTAACGTACACGCGTTTATATACAGACACATTTAGTTAGACTTTTTAAATTATGTACTGAATACAAAGTTGGCTTTATTGCTGACAGCAATCTCTTCTTTATAATTTTTAGATGGTTATGATCCAACAAGAAGAAACATGAGTATTTTGGGTGCAATAATGATAACCAACTAAATAAATACGACATAGACTATAACGTAAATCATATAAACTATAAATAACTACACATCACGTCGTTGTGGACAGGCAGTTAACTTCGCTCTCGCATACCCAATGCGGCCTATCTCGGCAAAGTCATAAATCTAAGTTCTACCTTCTAGAGTGAAGCCCTCAAACAAGTTGCCAGTGTGATACATTGACATCGCACCCACTGGCTAAAACTCCATAGGAACATAGGTTCTATTAGGGGATTGTTTGATTACCTACTTAACACTAGAAGAACTGGCCAGATTTGAAATACAAATACAAGCGGAGCACCAATAGAGAATGATTCGAAGTCAGGGTTTTTCCTTTTGAGAGCTTTCGCTGCGGGTACAGTTAGTTCTACATACATATATGGGGCATTCGACGCCAAATCAAACGGTATGACATTTTTTTTATTTCCTCAAATTTGTGTATGTTTTATTACCCCTGAAAACAGCAGAAGTGAAAACATATTTTTTCTGTTATAATTTTCTTTATAGAATATTTCGTTTTTACCGGGCCTTTATAGAAAAATAAGTTATTTAAAGAAGATATTTTTAATATTTTTACACACAAACTTTTTTTGATATTAAATTGAGTTTTAAAAAATGAATGTATCCGTCGGTTAATCATCCTAGAACTGTCAGTAATAATGCCTTGGGTCTTATTGGGATTTACCTATTCCTTAAGTACCTACGCCAATCACTAATGCGTGGCAGATCGCTATTGATAATAATTATGTATCTTACGACAACAGTTATAACGAAATTACAATTCAAGAGTAGAAGTCCAATCCAGATAAAACAGTATATTCCCACGAAACAAGAAAAACATTCTCACGAGAACTGAGCCTCAGGCACAAGTTAGTATGTCACATAATTCCACTATATAGCGAGTCGAGTTCACGTCCCATGCTGGTACACAGAACTTCTAGGTATACATTAAACGCTAGCATGAGGTACAATAATCGGATTTAGCTCCAACCTAAAACTTACCTCGGGCCGGCACCGATTACCTCCTATAATCATATTCACTAACTTTACCTCTTTATTATGTTAGTGTATATAGCTACAGATTAAGGCAGTGTTTTTCAAACTTTTTTCGATACGCCCCTTTAGTATGAAGACATATGTCGCGACTCCCTATCCGTTGCTTTTCTTTCATGTATTTTATTTTATGACAAATATTTATTTTAACATATTTTTTTTTTCAACTTTATTTTTGGCAATCAATCTTTCCGATTATTACTGCCATTGTCACGTAGTCAATAATATCACAAACTTCGTGTGATCATTCCAATATTAAGCATCGTGTGAAACCATATTCTAACAAGATGGTGGATCCCTTGCTAGAACCTTCCAGGGAGTTTTTGTGGCATCTCAGAATTTCATGCTCCGTGTTATTATTTTCCATTCACTTCACTTATGCATAATAAACTAACTATATTACGTAAAACACCACCAAATTTACACAATATATAGTCAAATAACACAAGATTATGAATAAAATATAAAATCCACTACATGACAGACTAAAATCCCGCCAAAAACTCTCTTTAACATATTTATTCATTTTTATAATTAGGGTTCGGATAAATACATAATAGTCCTCCTAAGATTTTTTTTGTTTGTTTAATTCAAATGATATTATGTCCTTTAATTTTTCTTATTGTTTTATCATTAATAAAAAATGAATTTTTAACGCAGTAGCTTTCCCAAACTTTTGCAACTCCGCTATAGAAGCTTTGCGACCTTCAACGGAGGTCTTGACTCCCACACTTAGCATATCACTGGGTTAAGAGAAATCTATTCAGGAAATTCTGTTATTAATGCATTTATTCTTCTATGTAACTTACCACATAAAATAAAACATTTTTGTAATAACATCATATTGATCTATATTGATATTATAAAGAGGTAAAGTTTGTGAGTTTGTGACGTTGTAGGGGGTAATCTCAGAAACTACTGGTCCGATTTTAAAAATTCTTTCAGTGCTATATAGCTCATTTATCGAGAGTGATTATAGGCTGTCATCACGTTGAGACCAATAGGAACGGAACACCAATGAAGAATGTTTCAAAATGGTTTTTTTTTACTTTTGAGAGCTTCCGTTGCGTGTCAGTTAGCTCAAAGTCATTATTCCACACGGACGAAGTCGCGAGCAGGATTTATTAGTGTTATCCGTTTTTAGTCTCTCGCCTTAGGCGTCGTATTATCGATCTTGAAATTTAGTAATTTGCAGATACTAGAACACTGAAAATATTTACATAATATTCATTTTGATTTGGGCCAGTCTTTATTACAAGTAGTATTATTACAATTAGTGAATATAACAAATAATAGTAGCACATAAAATTTGAAATTCTAAAATTAAACTTTAATTTGTCTGAAAGATGTAAGAAATGCTTTGGGTAATCTACAATATACATTACATTTTTTGTTAACATCACCCGCGTTATTACAAAATAATTATATACGTATATAATACTTGCTTTGAAAAGGTTTCGTATTAAATGCACCGCGGTCGCTGAATATTCTCCATCTTGCGCTTTTGACTCGCCTTGGTTAGATTAGGCTAGACTTGCGAAAAAGGATAACGTGAACTTGCCTCGGGCGAGCGTGGTACGAAACATTTTTAAAGCAAGTATTTAATACGTATTTAACTTTTTTAGTATAACACGGTTTAATTTTAGTAATGTGAGGCTTCTGTAATACTATAATAATAATATTTATACCTAGTTTTGTTTTGTCCTACTTATAAACTTAACTTCAAAAATCAAAATCAAAAATACTTTATTCATTTTGGCCCTAATAAGACACTTATGAACGTCAAAAACTACCACCTGTTCAGAAACAACCCAGTTATCGAGAAGAACCGGCAAGAAACTCGATCTGGTTTATCTTATCGTGGTAATATAGTTTATATCATTCCTATAGTCTTCCTCGATAAATGAGCTATCTAACACTGAAATAATTTTCAAATCGGTCCAGTAGTTCTTGAGATTAGTGCGTTCAAGCAAACGAATTCTTCAGGCTTTTAATATTAGTATAGATATAGATAGTGTTTCTCTGCGCTGTCTGTTTTATCGTACTCTCCAAGAGTACACAGTATATTCCTTTATTTTATATAGCTACCGCATCCTGGTCAACATGGTAGAAATTTTAGTGTGATTACCATTAACGCTTAACTCCAACGAATATCATTCTTTAGAAATTTTTATTATTACTAAAACTAGCGGGCGCCCAATGGTCGACATTCGACCATAGTTATTTGATTTTTTAAAGTTTGAAGTTTATTAGGATTCTTTTGTCAAAGGATATACTACTATAATCAAAGGTGTTCATCATGGCTACTCAGTTATTTGCCATGACCTTTAATTATATAAACATTTTAAAAAAATGAGTAAATAAAAATTTAATTTAATTATAAATTTGAAAGAAATCTCAAATTTTAAGCAAACATAACTTTACGAAAATAAAGAAATTTATCGCAACCCATGACACAATTTTCAATTAATTTTACACGACACCATAGGTGGGCGGTATTTCTGAGTGATATTGAATTAAATGTGGTCTGTTCATTATGAGAAATAGTGATATGCCCAGTATCATCGTTTGTAAAAGAAATGGATGCACAATACAATCAAATGGTAAATCCAAGACAAAGATGTTTTAATACTACCATTGGCTCTTGAAAATAAATTCTTTTTTGTTGCTACATGAGGTTGAATTGCAGCATTGTTACCGTGGAGTCATGGACTATTTTTATGAACAAAATTCTGATTTTGATTATACAAAGTATTATTTGGCTAATTTTTTTATTAAATCATCATTTGAAGTGAGTTCACCATAAAAAATAATAAACATTACAATAATAGTTATATTGTACAATATCATTGTTGAATGTAGGATGAAAAATGGTAATTACAACGTAAGAGTTAAAAAATACATATAGTCGAGCATAGCAACCTCCTTCATAACCTTTTTTGAAGTTCGTAATTATTGACGGCTGTTAAAATATCTTTCTTATTTACATGTGTGTATATGTTGTGTAAAATTCGAGTAGTAGTGTGAGCAGTGCATATTTTAATTAATTTAATGCACTTCTAATGCATTTTATATAAAATAAACAGCTTTCTGCACTTCCCCGCCATTTAAACTTTAACTATGCCAAATTTGAAGTTCACCCGTTGACGGGAAATAGGTTAAAAAGGGGTAGAAAAATTTTGCTACACGTATTAATATATGGATAAGTGTATCTAATAGTTATCAACACACGTTACATAACTTTGATCATAGTTTTGTTGCTTTCAGGTCCTAAGTCTAATGTGATTTGAAATTAACACGCTTTCACTGCTGCTTTTAACCCTTAAATGCATATTGTTTGCCAACTGTGTACATTCCTTTTACCCTTAATTTTATTAAAAAACCTGGGTATGCTCGTTTCCGAAAGTATGTAAAAACCTTAAAAAATACCTTATATACGAAAGAAAATTTGACATTACTTCATACAGACAGACTTATAAAAATACAGACAGTACTTTCTTCAAAATTAAAAACAAAAATAATGCATTTCAGGTTAAAATGTTCTTGTTGGATTTGATCACCGGTGGTCTAAAAGATTCTCTTTTAGGATTAATTAAAACAACTAAAAAAAGTGTCTTACAACTAATTAAATATATAACAATTTTTTCCCGCGACTACGTTTCGCTTTTCGACAAAGATAAAAAAGAACTATGTTATAAATATTGGCCTTCATCAGATTACCTCTATACTTCAATTGACTGTCATCGGTTCAAGGCGTTATTTACTATTGAAAACGAAATAACAGATTCCTGTAGTTATAATGTTGCATCTATAATATGCTAAAAGGCGCTCGCGACATCGTCCGCTATTAATTTTCAATATTAATTTATAATAATAATGATGAAACATGGCGTCGCTGATGGCAAGTTATAAAACATATAGTAAGAATGGCGATCAGAGATCGATTAATCGATTTTATTATGATCGTTATTCGAAATTGAATCGATCGAGTAGATCGATCTCAGACACTATAAATCGTATTAAATTTTTTTTCTATCTAGATAAAAATGTGTAATACAGTAAACTTGAAATCATCACAGTTTTGACAACGGATACATTAGTGGATCGTACTCGATACGGGGTAAGCTATTTTGCTTATTAAATGTGTAGCACCAAAATTACTTAGCTTCAATATTAATTCACCTTCATGAATTTGATTACAATTTACCGAAACGCCTTTAAGAGTTAGTTTAATATTTCTCCATGCGTAACGGAGTTGAACAAAACCAATTTTCGGCATATTTGGAGCTGTTTGTCCGTCGGTGCTAACCGGAATGACGATCAGTGTCCGTTAAGGCCGATAAGGTCTGCATACACAAGAATCTTTATACTCATCTCCTTTGAAGACGAACCCGTATCATTACACCCTTTAGTTTGTGACAGGACAATAAATTATAATATACTAGCTTTTGTTCGCGGCTTCACTCAGGTTAATGTAAATTAGAGGTATCTATCGGGAATAGTACGTTAACTTGGGTGAAACGTGCCCTATGTCCTTCTTTGTACCCCTAACAACGTGTACGCAATTTTTTATAATGATCGGTTGAGTAATTAAGTCGTGGAAGTGTAACAAACAAATACACTTTTTTTATTTATAATATTACATAGAATTCTAAATCAAAAACACTGTATCTAATTTCACCTGCACTGAGTATTCGATATGTATTACTCAGCAGATTTAACTGATGCAAATCTAATATAATAGCTACTATTGGCAATGGACTGTATGTTTTCCACTTCGTTGCAAATCAGCTATTCAACAATACTCCACGCCTCTCATTTAATAATACGCGTTTAGTCGTTTACTTTGCTTTGACGTAAACAGTCGGTATTTTATCAAAATTCGATGGATAACATAGGATTTCAGTTAGAGGAGAATTTGCCCATAGTGGGAGATGCTGTGACCGGACATAATGCGAGATGTGTGACAATGTATAAAAATGGGAGATGTGAATACAATCCATATCGGTGTTCAACGGACTGCTATGCTGGTACTGTGATCCCTGTATATGGTTGGTAAGTACTAAGTCTATATTTGAAAACGCTTATTGTAAAAGTTAATTGGTATACGCATCTCTATTACATGATTAATTATTTTATTTAGTACCTGGACATAAATATGCCTAATTATCTTTAATCATTAATCTCTAATACTGTTGATTGGCGTTTCATGAGAACTTTACTAGTTCATATAGAAAGAGAGTTTGGCAGACAGTAGTGTTTCAACAAAAAGAACAAAGCAAAATCGTTTATTTTTTACAGAAGTTAAAATGAGTAAACGAGTTAAATAGTAGTTAAACAATTATAAAATATTAATCCAGAAATTAATTAAGAAATCATACAGATATTGCCTTCAGAAAGGACTAGGAAAAGATTGATTCCAAAATCCAAACAAAAACGTGAAACAGCGAAGGAAAAACTGTAGATGTTTGTAGTAAATTTAAAATTATAAGGTTAGGTCACGCCCACTGTCCAGGGCCGTTCTTATTGTTTTTTTTTTCAACTGATTAACGGTTAATGCTATGGGCCTAACAAGGCCTTAACAGCTTTACCAGACTACTAAGGCAAGTAATGGTATACGAAGCACTTCGGCTTAGGTTGATGCATTGGTTACACAAAAACGCGAATGTACCTACTTTTATACTTGGAAAAATAACTTATGCATACGCCACTCTCTTTATGTCCGATTCGACTAAAACCCTACGGTGTACGTCTGCCGCTATAGTTAAGGCGACACAAGATCTCTATAGACATCATCGTGTCTCCCCAGTGCAGCGGTTGGCCCAGCGGCTAAAACGCGGCCGTGTACACCCAGGCCGTCTCTTTCGTCCGCCGCGCCGGACCTGTACAATGAGAAGATGAGCGTATAAAATATGTATTTCGTATCGAGCAAAGTTTACTTTATGAAATTATCTTAACAGAACTGGATCGTCATTAGTTCATACAAAGTAACCTAAACTTTTAACTGAACGACACAAACTTGCTTTCACTGATAACCTATTCAAGTAATAATCGCGTTCCATTGTGTAAGCGTCAACGACTCTGATATATTTTTTATAAAAATGTAAAAATTATGATTGCTTTTAATAATCCCAAGTTTTACAAAGTTACATAGGTAGTCTTTATATTGTCTAAGTACGTCTTATAGAGTACTAGCCCCTGCCTGCGACTTCGTCCGCGTAATCAATTACTTTGGGCTAACGCTAACACGCAGCGGAACCTCTCAAGGCGAAGAACAATCCCAATTTTGAAACATTTGTCATTGGTGCTCCGCTCTTATTATTCTTAGCATGATGATATATAACCTTTCTCGATAAATGAGCTATATAACACTGAAAGAATTTTTCAAATTGGAAGTAGTTCCTGAGATCACCCCCTACAACGTCACAAACTTTATCTCTTTATAATATTAGTATAGACGTGATTAAACGAAATGCACGAAGTCCTTATGTTGATTTCAGCAGATATGATCAAGTCCAGTAGACTTTTTTTTAGAAAACTATGTTTAAGATCTTAAATATACCTACAATAAATAATGAATTTTATTTATGACTCTTGTGACTGTAGACTACTTATATTTGTAGGTACGTTTCAAAAATTAAAATTTATAGATAAAATATTAATCACCTTTCATAAAAAATACAACATCCTTTTTTAGTTTTGGCCCTCCATTTGTATGATCATTATTGTTGGATATTGGTTTTATTTTTGGTGACTAATTGGTTAATGCTTAAGAAGTCATAACGCCGAAATATACCTACCTCATAAAAATCGTTTTGCATTTTGTCGCTAATGCTACTGACCTTTTTCGATCGTCAGTGTTACCAAAACGATGTCATTGCTTGTGCAAAATGCAAACACAGACTTTCAGAAACATTTCGGAAGTTTTCAGAATACATTTCTGGCAACACTAGAAATCATAAGGGAATACTAGACTGTCAATCAGTTTTGGTTCAAGCTAGCAGTCTTTCTGACTTTCTAAAGGCTTTTACTTCACGTGACAATATCATTGCAGTCTACTTTTTTATATCTTGCAAACAATGTTGTAAACTCCTAGGTTGTCTCATACGTATTTTTTTCCAGATTTTTCGATTCGAGTTATGCCATACATCCTCTGTTAGCACCTTCTTTTCGGCAACTTTAATATTCTTTTTTGACATGATAACGCCTTATAAATCGATGAACTCCGGATGTAGGCACGAAAAAGCAGGACTCATTATAACGTTCCGCTTGAGCAAAGCGTGCAAACGAGAGTGCAGGACAAGTGATAAAATGATGCAATTGGCGTAAGCGTTTGGCTTATGATGCATTTAATTAATCTGTATAATTCAAGTAAGAAAAATCTTTGAATTGACGAGTGCAAATAAATGTTAATTTATCGAAAAAATGTAATTTCCAATTAACGCCTTCTTTGTATTATACTAAATTATGATAATCAGTGATAATAATTCAATTTAATCCATAAAATAATCACATATTAATATCACGTAAAATTATCGCCTGTAAACCGACTTTACAAATAACCCATTTTTTATTGACCACGTTTTATTGCTATACATGAAAACTGATCTTAAAATAATATTGTAAACAAAAACTTGTAGTTTATAAAGCATTAATCTGTTGCATGCAATGTACATTAAATATTTGCCATATAGTTGCCACGCTATGGCAAATCAGGTGTTGAATGTCACCTTAAATGTTTCCAGACATATCTATTAAAATTTCGAAATACTTATATTGGTCGCACGCGTTAACTATTTGTCATCGGCATATACACTTCATTAAAGTTTGTACTACCTGTGTGAGTTTAAAGTAGAAAGCCAGTAAGGCAGGAAGTGACCAAGGAGTCAATATAAAGCTTTTATGGACGCCTTCCATGACCGGTATTAGTTTTGTCTCATCCACTAATGCATGTATTACTGCTCACCGTAGTACACGTCTCCATATATGTCAGTAATAACGTCCATATTGGGGGGGCATTTATTTTACGAGAGCTTCGTCAAATGATATGTATCAGGACGTGATTAAATGGCTTTTCCATGACAACAAGTATGCGACATATGTCTGTCAAAGCTTAATACAATATTTACCAGTAATTGTGTTTAGAACAAATATTAAATCGATGGTAGATAAACTGGGCACGAAGCCATACTGTTTTTAGGTACATAGTAATCTAGTCTTAAAAGGCTCTAAAACATTTTCACATGACTCTTATACAGTTTATTATAGGAAACTTGTTTTTAACGTTGTGAATGAGCCAGAGCATTCGATGAACGAAATCAATATGATATAACTATAGTATGATGGTAAGGCTATTTCTAAACCCACTTAACAAGTTACCAACTCCTAGTTGCAAATTTGTGTCCAATTACTTATAGGTGTGTTCCCGTTTCCTACTATTGTATTTGAGATTTATTGCCCCATACGTGTTTAGTGTGCTTACCATGTTAGATCTCATCGATATTTAATTAAAAATATGAAAAAAGATAACAATGGGATTACTAGCTGGCCGTGCGGACGTTGTTCTGTCCTGATAATAAGATATAATTATATACAATTCAACCGCAGTGCCATCTACCAGGTTCAATTGTGAATCTAAACACTTCTCGGAACGACTGGAACATGGATACAAAATGTCATTAAAATCAGTATAGCCATTTAGGAGGAGTTCAGTAATATACACACGTACAATATATATATATATATATGAAATGTATCCGTTTTTTTGGAAAGTTAACTCCATGTACAACTGTTACTTCAGACTATATCATTAAAATCCACCATAGTGATTAGTCTATCATTATAGTGACAGATCAGAGAAGCATTTAATCTTTAATCACAAAACAAAATTTTACGTGAAATTCGCATCACGTAACAACATTAGTGGTTTATGTCTCAAATCACAAATTGTATGATGGACACACTTGTGATTATCATTAATATTTCTAAATCGTCATTTTTAAACAGTTACGAGAGTTTGTGAAAATCTAGCCATTACAGGCTTGACAAATCAACCTGATCGTATAGAGCTCTCAAATAATATCAAAATTAATGTTGCAAGACTAATTTAAATGTATGGTATCGTGTATAAAAACAAATTAAATTCCCAAACGAAATTTTATTTTGTAGTTCTCATATAACACCAATAAAAGAAAAATATCTTAAACAAGTTAAAGCGAAGATTATTAATATCCATTAGTTCATTTACATGTAACAAGGCATTATATCGTCACATATATAGATAAAAACCTATATTCTGCTTGCATAATAGTTACGGTAAGCTACATCAACATGTTTAATAAGAAAAAGTTTACTTTTATCAATCAACAATACTGTTAAGTTCAATGCTTAATATCACAAGTTTTAATGATTCAAAATCTACTACTCTGTTTAGAAGATATATAATGGCAACATTTTTAATCTGTCATCGAAGACATTTTTGAATTTTGACAGTCCGTGAATGTTTACAGTTGTTTTGTTTTTGTTATTTCATCTCATATACTAATATAAAGTAAAAATAATTATGTTGTATAATATATGTGTAAATGGATTTTATTACGACTACTATACTGAGTTGCAAATTATAGATTACCTTAGAGCAATTCAAATAGTTTATTTGAAATATATGCGCATACAATACGCATGCGTCTTCAATATTCCGTGAAGTGAGCCTAGTTATTCGCTAGTTTTACACTGTCGATGTTCGTCGTTTCACTTCGTTTTCGAGAAGAAAACTAGACGGACGTCTACTTATTTCCTGGCGCCAACTAACTCCCAAGTGACTGATCTGTTACTCGCTCAATCAATTGTAACTGATCGTTAACTCAAAGAAGTGCTATAAAACAGGTAAGAATTTAAGTTTTAAAATATGTATTTAATACTTTAATACAGAAAAGTTTCATACAAATAGTTTTTACCGATTTGTTTCTAGTTTTAACACATCTTTACTTTTTGTATGTGTAGAGATAATTGTTTTGAAATTTTCTGTTTGATAATAAGCTACAGGTTATATACATTTTTTCTGAATAGTGCATCAGATTATATAGTTAGTATCAATCAATTTTAATATGAAACACCCAAACACCAATCAATAAAAATAAACTGGCAAAATTATTTCTAATAAGATGAATTCCTTAAAAAAAGATGGATTCTAATTAAAAAAGTTTTATTATATTATGTTTCACTGGGTATTACAAGCTTATATTAAAGCTCTTGTTGATTATATTTCCAATGTTTTTATCTGTGTTTGATTTATTTATTTATTATTCTATGACATTCACTTTGCTTATTTTATTTGGATCTAGATACAATTGTTTTATACATTTGTAATTTAATTTTATATATTCTAATATATGTAGAATAAATAAACAAATATAATAAAGAATTGCACTGCATTATTATAGAATGTTAGATTGTTTTTTTTTTGTTTTTGTTAAAAGAGGTTTGTCCTATAAAAAAAGTCTTTACTTTCTTAATAAATGGTAACAGAGATGACTATAGGTAGACCTGATATAAATTTTAAAAGAATTAGTAATTTTAATTGATGTTATATAATAAATATAGTGAGCTGACTAAATCTATGATCTGCTATAAAAAGAAAACATTGAATAAAAGAAAACAGAGTAAAAGGCTTACAATCATAAATATGAATACTGTATGAATGTAATAAACTAATAAAAAATAAAATAAAACAATTATCTGCTTACTAAATTTAAGATTGGACACAATTATTGAAAACTGAATAATTACATTCAGAATTGTAAACTTTACAAGGTATCTGTAGGAACATTACAAATGTTGATGATTCTAGGCTTTAATTATAATCCTTTTTTTTTTTTTGAGGAATGTCTCTTTTGCTTTACAAGAAATAATGCTCGAATCAGTTTCTTTTGCATATACTAACAAATGCCTAGTAGAATAATTCTATATGATTTAATTTTAATTTATGATTAAACAAATAATTCTAATAAAGGTTGTAATGGGTAGTAACAATTTGAAATGGTCATAATAATATTATATGCAGTTCTTATATTATTTTAAATTAAACAAGACCGGACTATTACAGAAACAATACTTGAAAGAGACAGTCAGAGAAGAGCTATTCAATATGTCTGCCAACAACGCTGAGGAGACTGCTCTTCTTGGGTATGTAATTTTTCTGCATATACAACTTGGGAGAAGTCAATTTATTAGATATATACAGATGCATTCAATATGCCTATGCATATTATTATGTCATAATAACTCAATAAAATTACCATTAATATTTTACTCATAAATACAATACTTAGACTGTTAATAAAGAATAACTTTAAAAATGTTTGTTTACTTTTACTTTGTTTGATTACACCTATTATTGAAGGCTATTTTCGGTGGTATTAAAACATATCACAATGTTGGGGAAACTAAAAACAATTTTTCTTAAAATTCATCTAATTTGGCATGGTGCAAAAAGTTACACCATAATTGTTGTATTGTAATCCAATGATTAATAATATTTTTCGGGTGCTTACATTGTTAACACAAAGCTAAACCTCATGAGATACAAAATATTGTACCAAAGAATTGTACATCTTAAAAGTTCTATAGTAGAGAGTGGAATGGTATATGTATATTTCGTAAGAATATGCCACGGTAATTATTTTTATCTTTTACATTTTAACAAATATTTTGGAAATTCTTTCTTCTCGTTAGGATGGTTGCTACATGTATCTGTGAACAGGTGTCCATGTAGTTATGTACTGGAAAGATGAGAATCAGATAAGGTTATACAACTCTCCAGAATACTTGCCAATGTTATAAATTATTAAAACACTTTCAGTGACTCAATATCTCATCTTACCTCAAGTGGTTCTAGATAGTAAGTGATATCTGTATCATTCACAATGTGGACAGTCCGCACCTGCAATTTGCCTTTTTTTTACGTGGGGAAATCCCTTATGGATATCCACTCTCCCGGGGGAGAGAGTGGCTTATGTTCGACTCGCACGGTCTAAAACCCCACGGTGTACCGACAGACCGTGATGTTGGAGCGGCAAGGGATCGGTCTAAGCTATTCCCCTTAGCCGCTCCAACATCACGGTCTGTCGGTACACCGTGGGGCTTTAGTCCGTGCGAGTTGGACATAAGCCACTCTCTCCCCCGGGAGAGTGGATATCTATAAGGGATTTCCCATAAGCTATTCCCCTTAGCCGCCCCAACGGTCCGCCCAGCGGAAGGTGGCCGCCGGGCTCCTACCTATAGAGTGGCAGCTGAGCATACACCAACTGCCCCCCCCCCCACGTCCGCCAGACCTGTGCAATGAGGGGATGAGCCCCCCGACTACATCCCCTCAGGTCCGGCTACGGTGGCATGAGGAGTTGGGCAAAGCGCCGCCTCCTCCTGCCGGTCCTCCGATGGCGAAGACGCCCACTGAGGGGGTCCGCCTCGCGGGCCCTCTCCGCCGCATCCTTTTGCGAGGAAGTCATCTCGCCATGCCTGCTCGCTGCCGAGCATGGACAAAACCACGCTCGGCAGCGACAAATCTTCTCCTACCGCTACCGCCAGAGTACGGCGCTCCACCTCCCATGCAGCACATTCAGACAGAGTGTGCTGCGCGATATCCTCCTCAGCGCCGCACTCGTGACAGGCGGCGGTCGGCTTCCTGCGAGCGATCCGGTGCAGGTACCACCCGAAACAACCGTATCCAGTCAGCACCTGCACCAGCCTGAACGTCAGGGAGCCCCACTCGCGACCAATTCACTCCCGCAGGACCGGGCGGACGGCGTCAACGGTATACGTTCCGTAGCGCGCGTCCGCCAGGTCCTGCATCCACCTCTAGACTGCCTCCTCCCGCAACTGCCGTCTCTTGCACCCTATCTCACTGGGAGCCGAGGGCTCCCCACTACGTTTACTCGCCGCCTTGAATTCGTACACAGCGGCGAGAACACCTGTCTCCAGCTCCCAAGGAAGGGAGCCGGCGAGCACAAAGGCCGCCGCCGAGGACACCGTCCGGTACGCCCGGATCATCCTCAGTGCCACCGTGCGCTGCGCACTGCGCAGCGTGCGCACGTTGGCGGCACCGAGGGCGTCTGCCCAGACCGGTGCCCCGTAGGCGGCCATCTCCCGCACGACTCCCATGAAATGTCGCCGGCACCCGGCACCCGGTCCCCCAATATTGGGGAGCAACCGGCTGAGTGCCGCCGCCGCCCCAGCAATTCGCGGACCGAGCCCCGCAAAATGGGGCTCGAACCGCCAAACCCGTCCAGGGTGAGGCCCAAATATTTCATTTTGGCTCCCACCCTGATCCGGGTGAACCCACCATGTAAACTATTAGTGTTTTATTTTCATCGCATTTCAGTCTTTTTTGTCATCTTTTTTGTCATCTTTTTTGTCATCTTTTTTGTCGTACGTTAAAAATTCGAGTAATTATGGAATATGAGTACTGGTCGTGGCAGCAACGAGGCACAAGCGGCATGCAACATCAACGACGTTTACGGAGTTAACACTACAAACTAAAGCACCACCAGTTTTATTGGTTTGCTCGCTTCCGTTCTGGAAAGTTCTGAAAAATGAACCTCGCGGGCATCCGAAGACTTTGGTCGACCATGACGAATTAAAGGCGATTCTGGAAGCTGATGATACACAATCTACGGCTGAATTAGGAGCAGTTTTCGACGTTAGTGTCAAAACAATATCGGTCCTTTTGCGTCAAACTGACAAGGTAAAAAAGCTTGATAAATGGGTGCGCCACGAACTCAATGATCACCAGCGCGAAGTACATACGCGTCGAGACGTGCCTTGCACTGCTCAACAGACACACAAATGAAGGAATTTTGAACCGCATTGTTACCTGCGATGAAAAATGGATTCTGTTTGATAACCGCAAGCGCTCAGCAAGTTGATTGGATCCTGGTTCAGCACCTAAACAATGGCCTAAACGAAAACTTACCTCTAGATAAGTGATGGTCACCGTTTGGTGGTCTAGCGCAGGAATGATTCATCACAGTTTCTTACCAAACTGGGTGAGCATTACTGCAGATGTGTACTTTGAAGAATTGTACACAATGATGGAGAAGCTGGCACATCTCCAACCAGCAATGGTCAATCGCTCGTCTCCGCTGCTCCTGAACGACAACGCGCGACCTCTTACTGCACAGCAGACGGTCTCCAAGTTGCAAGAACTGGGGTTGGAAGTTCTACGTCATCCGCCCTATTCACCAGACCTTGCGCCTACAGACTACTACTTTTTCCAGAATTTGGATAACTCTTTGGCGGGAAAAAAATGCAATACCCGAGAGGCAGTACAAAATGCCTTTGAAAATTTTGTTGCCTCCCGTCGAGCTGATTTTTTTAAGAGTGGCATCAATAACCTACCACTGCGTTGGCAAAGATATACTGATTGCATGGGTGATTACTTTGATTAATACAAATAAAAAATACATGAAAAAAATTCGTTTAAATTTTTTCATACAAAATGGCAATTTCATAAGTAAAGACTATGGAACTCTTTACGTAATACGTTTATGGTTTTACGTTACCTTTATTCTATCTTATTGGGAAGACATCTATCTTCAAAGTCACTAATAATTATAATGTCGAATTGTAAGCAATAATTGATAAATATTTCTCTAATTAAAAATCAAAAATGGGTTAAAATCTTGCTAAATTTAATGCAGATAAAGTCTCGGGAAACCACTAGTCTAAAATAGAATAACTTCAATACTTTTTATAAGGCTCGCTGTCTATCAGTGAAAGTCCCGTGAAAATCGATCTAACCGTTTTGGAGAAAGCACTGTTGGCGAATCCACGGTTAACAGCTAATATAAACTAAAATATTTTTTTTTGCCTATTAATTATTATTATTATTAATTGCCTAAATTATTTTTTTAAAAGGTCAGCTATCTGCCAGTAAAAGTCTCGTGAAGATCTCTCTAACCGTTTTAAAGATAATACTGTGGGCGAAGCCATGGTTAATAGCTAGTACAAACTAAAATTCCTTGAATTACTTTTTATAAGGTCAGCTATCTGCCAATGAAGTTTCGTGAAGATTGGTTTAACTATTTTGCAGGCAAAGCCACAGATAAGAGCTAGACTAAATTACTTGTTATGATGTCCGCTATCTGTTCGTGAAAGATTCATGAAAATCGGTCCAACCGTTTTGGAGATAGCTTTGCGGACGAAGCCGTGGTTAACATATAGTCTAATTTAGAGTAGTTTAAGTAACCCGCTGTAATTTCAACTATCTGCCAATGAAATTCCCATCAAAATCGGTCCAGCCGTTTCGAACATTACCCGGAACAAACAGACAGACAGACCGACAAAAAATTTAAAAATTGCATTTTACGTCTGCGTTAGAATCTATATATTAATACATGAAGCAAAAAAATTGTACCCCTTTTTAACCTATTTGCCGTAAACGGGTGAACTTTGGCATAGTTAAAGTTTATGTGTCAGAGAAGTGCAGAGAACTGTTTATTTTATATAAAACTAGCTGTTACCCGCGGCTTAGCACGCGTTTTTTTTTAATATATTAATTAAATTTAAAATTGTGATTACACATCTAATGTAAATTACAATAATACTATTTCAAAAATATTTGTATCACACGCACATCATCTACTGTAACAGGTAACGTGTACATTATATATGTGAATACCAATAGTGAATCGAATGGGATGAGATTATGATCAGCCACATAACTGGAATTTTAAATTATATATCACCCTCAGTGCTCACACTATATAAGAAAATAATGAAAATATGAAGCTACACATTATCGAACAATATTTGCTATTTTTTTTTAATTTATATAGATATAATATGTCCATAGTGTCGATATAATTAAGTTATTATTATACCTTGCTATAATGTAAATCACATATAAACATATGACTTTCAATTATATTTATCTTTGGAGTCCAGTACAGCGCACGTCACACGTGCATTTTTACAGCGAACAACATATTTTTGATTAATTTTACACGGACGAATGCGCGGATAACAGTTTATCACTACACTGTGTAAAATAAAGTTCTATTCCACGTCTGTCTATATATTTGTTCGCAATAAGATCAAAAACTACTGAACGCATCTTCATGTCGTTTTCACCAATATATAAAATGATTCTTGGGCAAGGTTTAGGTATAGTTTGTCTTATTATCAGAGTGGGCAACAAGTCTTCTAAACCCGCTAGCTTAAATAAAACAGCTAATTAGTTACTTATTTGCCCGTAAAATTCCCGTTCAAATATTACTTGTAGTCCGATGAAGCTGTTAAGTGTAGTCATTTATAAGAAAAAAAAAAAAAACATTCAAATAGATCCAGTCGTTTCGGAGATTACCCGGAACAAATAAAAAAACAGACATATCGACAGAGTTAAAAAAAATGTTGATGTTTGTGCATCACAGATTGTATTCACCAAAAATAATTTATTTTAATATAAATTACACTCACTTTACTTTTATAATACGTAATATATCACAAATAAAAAATTGGCAACAAAACTAAAGTAGAATAGAGTTTTTGGCGGGATTTCAGTTTGTCATGTTGTGGATTTTATATTTTTTTCATAATATTGTGTTACATGATTCTACATCGTGTAGCAATTAGTTGCGTATTATATAATATCGTTCGTTTATTTTGCATAAGTGAAATGAATGAAAAATAAAACCACGAAGCATTAATTCTATTGTCTTGAAGATTAAGAAGATAAAAAATTACGTTATATTATGTAGAGGATTCGGCGCTTATACCTTTACATTAACTTGGACATAGAAGAAAACTAACTATATTGACAACTTCAGAATTGGCAGTATGGATTAATTCCTTCGACTGTCTTATTGGACAAATATTATTACTACTAATTTTTCTGAATAACAACACAAAATAAACTTAAGAAATGTTTGTTGTGATATAAATGTAACACGTATAATTAAAAATCGGAAACAAAACTAACGTAGAATAAACTTTTTGAATAGAAATACAAAATAAACCATGAAAATATTTTTGATAGAATGTTATCGCGTTACCATGGCAACGCATATAATACTGACATTACACGCAGCGGAAGCTTCTAAAATAGCCCGATTTTGAGACATTCTTCATTAGTGCTCAGCTCCTTTTGGTTTTAACGTGATGATATGTAGCCTATAGCCATCCTCGATAAATGAGCTATCTAACACTAAAAGAAACTTTTAAATCGGATCTGTAGTTCTTTGATTATCGCGTTCAACCAAACAAACAAACAAACTCTTCAGCTTTATATATTAGTATAGATGCAATAGAAGTACATTAAATTCATCAAAATATGTACTACTCACACTACTGCTTGAATTTTACACAACATATACACACATGAAAATAAAAAAGACATTTTGACAGCCGTCAATAATTACAAAGTTCAAAAGAGGTTGTGAAGGAGGTTGCTATGTTCGACTGTATGTATTTTTCAACGCTTACGTTCCAATTACCATTTTTCATCCTACATTCAACAATGATATTATAAAATATAACTATTATTGTAATTTTTATTATTTTTTATAGTGAACTCACTTCAAATGATGATTTAATAAAAAAAATATAAGCCAAATAATACTTGGTATAATCAAAAAAAGAATTTATTTTCAAAAGCTAATGGTAGTATTAAAAATATCTTTGTATTGGATTCACCATTTGATGGTATTGTGGATCCATTACTTTACCAAACGATGATAGTGGGCGCACCACTATTTCTCATAATGAACAGACTACATTTAATTCAATATCACCCAGAAATACCACCCAAACATGGTGTCGTGTAAAATTAATTGAAATTGTGTCATGGGTTGCGATAAATTTCTTTATATTCGTAAAGTTATGTTTGGTTTAACTTAGAGCTTTACCACTTGGTTTTTGTTTCCAATTTATAATTAATTTTCATTTACACATAGATTTTTTTTAAATGATTATATAATAAAGATCATGACAAATGGCAAATAACTGAGTAGCCATTATGAAAACCTTTGATTATAGAAATATACTTTTTGACAAAAGAACTCTAATAAAGTTCAATCTTTAAAAAAATCAATTAACTATGGTCAAATGTCGACCACTGGGCGCCCACTAGTACAATATAAAACTTAACAATAAAATACAGCCCGGTGTTATGTATTGGCTACTTACTGTAAAATACTGTAAAACGTTAAGATCTTTCATACTTTGAATAAAATATTTTATTTAGGTATATACGTTTTTAAGGGGAATCAGTTAACCATAGTTGGAGTTAATAAAACTAGACTTGTATACCAACGTACATTTTTGTAATATTACTTATGTTAATTACAGATTAAGACTTTAAATATCACATCTGTGTGTAGAATTAAATACTTCGCAAAAGCAAAGTGATTCTAAAAATAAGTAAATATCGGTTTAAAAATAAATCACTGGAATTATATATTTATGTATGTTTTATAACTTGTTTATAAAAATAATAGCAGTCGTGTGTCTGCACACGTAATACCAAAATCTTCCTACGTGTAATTCTATAGAACTTTTACGTAATTCAGTTCATATTACGGCTTATATCCTATCCTATACCCATAACGAGAATTTATGAGGTTGCATGGATCTATGTTATTGTTTCATGGAAAAATTGATTGATGGATTTTAACGAAACTTTCAGTTATATAGCTTATACATTAGGGTGGGTCAAAAATCAAGTTTATTTTTTGTATCCGACACACGAAAACTTGTTTATAGCTACCTTTAGAGAGTGCTTACTAAATTTGAGCTCTTAATATTAACGGGAAGATTATGCTCATCATAGTTTTCCATTTTTAATTTAGTCTCCTATGAAAATGGTCATATCTTATCACCAATTGATCATTAAAGTAGTTGCATCATCAATATTTATAGGAAATTGAACGCTCTACAAAAATGGTCTCTTATTCTTTTTTTTATTAATCTAACCATTTAAAAGATATTCAAGGTCAAAGATTGAAGTATTTTAAGGAAAATAACATTTTATTTTGGATTTTTGTAACTTACTAAAAACAATTATTGTCAAATGAATTTAAATTTAACGCTCTACAAAAAAGGTATCTTGTGGTTAATCGATTACACAAATTATTTCGCAGATATTCGCAGTAGAATCCCAATGCCTGATGAATTTAATAGTTTTTAATGTTGAAAGATAAAGATCTTTGTTAATTCACTGCACTTTAGAACACTAAATAACAACATGTTTATACACTAAAACACACCTAATAACAAATTAAAATAAATCAACCATGCTTTTCTTTCAAGTACTCCCCACAGAATCGACTATAGTTTATTCGTTTTGATTCTTGAAGGTAAACGTATTCCGTCATTTGTTTTAAACACTGATGTCAACTCAGCCATCTGTCTAAATAAAACTCTATGTCCAGTAAGTAAAGTAAAATGTAGAAAATAAAAATTACTTAAGTATAACTCTATTTACATTTCAGAACGTTTATAAAATGATATTCGAATTTCCTAGTTCTGCACTGTGCACCAATATATTTTGAAGGAGTGAATTAACACATCCAGCACAGTGTACTGAGTTGGCGCAATTGCGCAGTGCAGTGTTACACATCTCTAAATCAGTATGTCTCCGGTCTTGATCCATGGTCGACATAGGACGTTTCTCGAAATAATCCGATAAATTTCTCATAATATATAAAATATTTATTTAAAGTGGATAACAGTCAACAGTCCTTTTAAAATATTCGCGAATTTCATCATATACATTTTTTTAATGAAAAAAAAAAACATTTATAGAAAAGTTAGCTAAAATAAATTATGGTGTGAATATTTATTATCCATGATCAACTGTTATAAATCACACGCATAAAGTACTTACTTTTTTCAGAAATCCACCATTTATTACTAGCCATGACTAGAAGAAAAATGTAACGTCTCCCTGCAAGACTGGAGTTGAAACAAAAACGTGTTCACACTATCGGTACAAGCCATGACAGGTTCGATCTCGCTCCAGTCAAATATTCTTTTCGACCAAACTGTATAGGCGCGAGATCAAATCGGAACTAGAGCGCTACAATAGTGAGAATACTCTGATTCATTCTTGTCTAAAAATATTTTACCGGACCGGAGACGGACCGAGACCGGAGCGAGATCGAACCGTGAACGGCGTCATAGTGTGTATCGAGCGTTGCTGTGTTATGTCTGTCAAATTTTTCACATTTCCGTACGATTCTAAACATATTCTTTCATTAAATCCTTATTCTGATAATCACATATAAATAAAAAAGAATTACTTAAAAATGGGCAGTTGTGAGATAATGCGCTTACATGCTTTCTGCAAATTGATTTGTACTACATAGATTCAAGGTCCATTCTTCTATTCTAGTCTAGAGAGGTCTAGTGGATTCTTGACTAGTCTCGTATATTAGTTAAGGTGATCACACATTAACCCTAGAGTGGCTGACTCTCTAATGCAGCTACGAGAAAATATCTGTGTCCTTGGTGACAGATGTTGAACTTGAGAGTGCTAGAGTGCTAGCTACACAGGTGAGCGGTTGAAAAGGCCATACTAATAAATAATATTTTATTAGTTAAATCTTCTCCAATACTCCCGAAAAATAATGGCAACGATCGATCAGTACCCTTTCGAATCTTCACACTGATTGTGTGCATGCTTCATGCTTACGCCCGCGCAACCACAGATCACACCGCCGTGGTCTGACAGTGAATTTTGCTACCGCACACTCGGCGCGACCCGCTTTGCTTTGATCACCGGAGTAGAGCCCTCGAGCACGATACTAGTGTGATAAAGTGTCCCTTAATATGTTTACTAGTGAGTTAGTGAGCTTAACACACACAACACAGATCACCCTCACATATGTGTACATACATTACAGAATCTATACGTATGGTGGAGGGCTTTAATGCTTTTTCTTTATTTTTTCGATTATTTTAGTTTAGTCATATCCAAAATACATGTTCGATTTAGTAAGACAGGTATATATGTGTACGTCGTTAACTCAAATTGTATAATTAGCTTAGCTTATAAGATTTGCGTAGTATTCATGGTAACAAACCCAAGCCGAGTTTCGGCCCCTATAGCACTCTTCACTTTGTTGCTAAGCGGCTAAGTGCCTGAAGCGTTCGTCCAATTAGTCCGGCTGTGAAGCTGTGAAAGTCCACCAAGCCAAAATAGCATTAGTCAGTTAAAAAACGTCGTTCAAAGTTAAAACACATTTTACAATTTGAATCATAACTGCATCGCGCGGTGTCTGAACAAATTTCTATTGAGTTGTTATACTTTAAATTATGCCATTGATATTCGTTTAATCGCTTGACCACTACGATCCTTTAAGTGTATTAAATTAAGGTTTCATTGAATAACGTCTTTAGTCTCATTGTTTTTTGTCTATTCGTTTGATTTAATGAAAATGTACAATATCTATCTTTGACGCTAATACACTTTCCATTGGAGTGTGGATATAATGTAATAAATATTGTTATGTATTTGATAATATTAAAGATTTTATTTTCAAAATACACATCGGGGCTTTTTATACAAATTATTTATAACAGATACTTTACTGTATTCAAAGAAATTCCTACAAATGTCTCTTCTAGCTCGTTTTTAGTTATATTATTGTAGTATTTAATTATCTGCTAATAAAAAAGAAGCACCTCCAAGTTTTCTCTAAACGCGAGTACAAAATTAATGGTCATTTTATTGCATATCCTAAATTATATAGATTAAAACCTTTTAATACATTAAACTTCATAATAAATTCATTTGAAATTGATTGAAAATATTAACAAGCAACATACTTCTTCGAGGTTGATATTTTCTGGAATCATTATTTTAACCTGCTATTTATTATTATAGTTTGTAATGCAAACTACAACGTATTTAATGTTTTCCTAATCCAATCAAAAAAATACTTAAACTATCTCTTTCGCGCTGTTTCATTCCTTATCTAATTTACTCTTTGACACTCATAGTGCTATTCTATTGTTTTTCCACTAACTTTTACGTGTCAATTACCTTTTTCCATACTACATTCAAAATTTTTAACATGTTTTATGTTTCATACCTACAATACTATATCTATTTATGTGGTTCTGTTTTTAATCATAGATGTATTCTTTGACCAGGTTTTAAAATATGTGATATTACATTAAGTAATACAGCATTATTTCATACTGCGATAAAATGATCATCAGAACATTTTGTTGCAATATTTCCTCTAAAATATTAAATATGAGTCCACATATCTAGTAGACAATTAGAAAAGACAATAAAAAGTCGAGGATACTATTAATTTAACTTTTACATTTTGATCAGTGACCCATTTTATGAGTATCACGCGAGCGGAGTCGTGGGCGTATCTAGTAGCGTTATAACCTCAATAATTGAAGCTAATTCTTAAGTTTCATTTTATTAAAATACGGTCTGTGTTTGTAGATATAATGTTATGTATACATAGTATACTTTTCTATTAATACGTATATTTCCATAAGGCAGGTACCGTTTCGTCCTTAAGTCAGTAGGTCAGGATTAGACTACGTGACTGCGGGAGGGCGCTACCTGAAACTTGGTTTTACTGAGTGGAATATAAAACATCCCATTTCCATGTTCTTAGAATTTATTTTCTATCTAGTTGTGAAAGAAACGTTATTTCATTCCAACATAATAATAATATTACCGGTTTCAGATGAATTCATGTTGCAGATAAATTCAGGTTGCAAATGAATTCAATCTATCGCTAGAATCGCACTTTTGTGTTGGAAAATGCTCGCCTAGAATGAGAGAATTTTCTTAACTTAAATATTCACTGTCGCGGAAGCTGCAAGAGAGGTTCTTTGGGACTCTGTCAACATTGCAATAAAAGATATAAAGAATTTAATTTAAACTAGAAAATTTATTTTAAAATTTAAAAAAGGAGGTTGTATTTATTAAATTGAACGTAACTATTTAAGTTACTGCACGTGAGAGAAGATTTTTAATATTCCATGGCAGTTGTTTTGTCTGTATTAAAAGTGGACTGCTTTTTATTTTTTAACTGCAATTCTATCATTACTAATTAGCTAATAAACACATGCTAAATAATCCCATAAATTCAGCCCTATATAAATCTGCAAATTACATTCATATTACGTTTGCAGCTTTCAAATCATACGCGGTCGAACAAATGGATTGTGATAAATTTATTGTTTTTTTTTTTAATTATACATTTCCTTACAGAATAATATCCCATATTGAATGAAAGTATAATGTTAAATAAGTAAATTTTAGTATGTCATTTACTGAAGTAGCATTATATTAGTGGAAGTAGTGTCGCCAATTAGTCTACATAATGCGGTCTTTGACCCCCGCAAACCCTGCGACATAAGCCCGTAGTAGTATTTGTTACATCGTTTTTGTTCTGAAGAAATACATACATACATAGGAGTCGTTGGCGTGGCGTGGTAGTTACTTAGAATTTGATTCGCAAATATTTCTTTTCTTGGTATATACCATAGGTATGATATATATATATATATAACATACTAGCTGTTACCCGCGGCTTCGCATGCGTTTTTTTTAATATATTAAATAAATTTTAAATTGTGATCACACATCTAGTGTAAATTACAATAATACTCTTTCAAAAACATTTGTATCACACGCACATCATCTACTGTAACAGGTAACGTGTACATTATAGATGTGAAGACTAATATTGTATCGAATGGGATTTATCATCAGTCACATAACTGGAACTTTAAATTGCTATATATCAATCACCTTCAGTGCTCACTTACACTATATAAGAAAGTAATGAAAACATTAAGATAAACATTATAAAACAATATGTGTTAAATCTTTTATTATATAGATATGATATGTCCATAGTGTCGATATAATTAAGTTATTATTATACCTTGCTATAATTTAAATCACATGTACACATATGACTTTCAATTATATTTATTCTTGGAGTCAAGTACAGCGCACGACACACGCGCATGTTTAAAGTGAACAACATATTTTTGATTAATTTCACACAGACGAATCCACGGATAACAGTTCATCACTACATAGTGTAAAACAAAATCCTGTTCCACGTCTGTCAATATGTCTGTTCGCGATAAGATTAAAGACTACAGAACGCATCTTCATGTTGTTTTCACTACTATATAAAATGAATCTTAGGCAAGGTGTAGGTATAGTTTGCCTTATTATCAGGGCGGGCAACGTCTGCTGAACCCGGTAGCTTAAAATAAAACAGCTAATTAGTTACTTATTTGCCCGTAAAATTCTTGTTCAAATATTACTTGTAGTCCGGTGAAGCTGTTAAGACCTTGCTAGATCAATAGCGTAGTCATTTCAATGAAAAAAAACTTTTCAAATAGGTCCAGCCGTTTCGGAGATTACCCGAAACAAATAAAAAAAACACATGTCGACAGAATTAAAAAAAAATGTTGATATTTCTAACATCACAGATATATTTATTCACCAAAAAGTATTTATTTTAATATAAAATACACTTATATAATACGTAATATATCACAAATCAAAAATTGAAAACAAAAGTAACGTAGAATAAAGTTATTGGCGGGAGTTCAGTCTGTCATGTAGTGGATTTTATATTTTATTCATAATCTTGTGTTACTTGTCTCTATATTGTGTTAAATTGGTGACGTTTTATTGTGTGAAAGTGTAAGTGAAATAAATGAAAAATAATACCACGGAGCATGAATTCTGTGGTCTTGAAAATTAAGAAGATAAAAATTTATGAAATATTATATAGAGGATTTGGCGCTTATAACTTTACATTAATTTGGATATAGAAGAAAACTACCTATATTGATAACTTCAGAATTGGCAGTATGGGCTAATTCCTTCGACTGTCCTATTGGACGAATATTATTACTACTAAAGTTTTTGAATAGCAACACAAAATAATGGAGTTTTTGGCGAGATTTCAGTCTGTCATGTAGTGGATTTTATATTTTATTCATAATCTTGTGTTACTTGACTCTATATTGTGTAAAGTTGGTGGTTTTTTATGTAATATGGTTAGTTTATTGTGCATAAGTGAAGTGAATGGAAAATAATACCACGGAGCATGAAATTCTGAGGTGCCACAAAAACTCCCTGGAGGGTTCTAACAAGAGACCCACCATCTTGTTAGAATATTGATTGACACGACGCGTGATATTATAATGATCATACGACGCTTGTAATATTATTGATTACTCGACAATGGCAGTAATAATCTGAAAGATTGATTGCCAAAAATAAAGTTAAAAAAAACACAAAATAAACTTTAGAAATGTTTGCTATATAAACATAACACGTATAATTAAAAATTGTAAACAAAAGTAACGTAGAATAAACTTTTTGAATAGGAAAACAAAATAAACCATGAAAATATTTCCGATAGAATGTTATCATGTTACCATGGCAACGCATATAATACTGACATTAACACGCAGCGGAAGCTTCCAAAATAGCCCGATTTTGAGACATTCTTTATCAGTGCTCAGCTCCTATTGGTTTTAACGTGATGATATGTAGCCTATAGCCATCCTCGATAAATGAGCTATCTAACACTAAAAGAAATTTTTAAATCGGACCGGTAGTTCTTGAGATTACCGCGTTCAACCAAACAAACAAACAAACAAACTCTTCAGCTTTATAATATTAGTATAGATGTAGGTAATTTTATTGATACCTATGATGCTTTGATATTTACTCTGAAATAAATTGTTGAGAGTATTTTAAAATCTGTAATATCTTGCTAGATATTATCTGAAATAATATGCTGTAAAGAGTAATTTTGATCAACATTAGATGTCTCAAGTAGTCATATGCGTATTAAATTGGATAAGGGTTAATACTGTATTGGTCCAAAGAGCTTGGTAATAGTCTATCTTTTTATTAGTATTTAGTACATAGTGCTTTTAAGGTTTATGATTCCGTTCTAAATTACTGTGATGTATCTCATATTTCCATATATGTTTAAACATATATGATGAACATATACGAATATATGATAAACATGAGTCGTTTAGAAATTAATTTTAACTAAATATCTGTGTTCAATAGTACAAATTATTCTAGTAACGATTTACAATAATTATAATAGTTTTTTTTAATAATTATTAAGAACATTTAAATGTGTAATTTTTTGTTTCATGAGAATTGTTTAACGGGCATTTTTTTAGTAATTTAGTGAATTAGTATATATATAATCATCCAATTAGAGTGAAAACGTAATAGTGGTTCGTTTAAGTTGTTGGTTTACGAATTGAAAGTGGTACCGTTCGCGACCTCTACTCCTGGCTGTTTGCCAACACGGTCGGTCGATTGTTCCCCTCGTCCCACACGTCGGCCCGAGCACCGACTCAGTATAACTCCAGTTCAAATAGTCTTTTAAACCGTCGAATTATTTTCACATGTTTTCTTATTAATTATGATGCTAATCGAAGACATAAATGCACTCGCTCTGTGCATATTTATATGTTAGGACAAAGATGAGGAGCCGCATATAAAAATTGTGATTCAATCGATTAATCAACCAAGACCAATCGAGTATGTAATAATGAATATATGTAGTTACGAATAATCCGTAGGTATGAACAGTCAAACGATCCGAGCAAGAATGCTCTGTATCTAGTAGTCGTATAAAGTATTCAGCCAAACCTGACGCCTAATAATAATCATTATTCTTGTTTTTGCTTGATACTTAGAATCAATATTTCAGAACGGGTTACTAGTACGGGTCCATAGTAGTCAATGATACGGACGCAAGTCTATAATAATCCTCCCGAGTTTTTATATATATTTTTACAGTTAACAAATCGATTCCGCAATGCGCCGAAACAGTGCTGAGCTAGCACGCCTATCGTTTATAATTTATTTCATATGTTACAATGAGATTTGTTGTAGTACAATATGCAAAGAGGAAACTGTTACTTAAATAATGTTTTGTAAACATTTTGCGTAATTATAGCTATAATATAATATCGTTAATTTATAAACTTTGTGGTATTTTGCTATATGTAAAAAAGAATTTGTATATGAGATAATAACGTTCGAGTGTACTGAACTTGTTAGAAAATTATGGACATTATACTAACATCTTGCTTATCAACTTTCATTGCCAAGTGGTGATTTCGTAAATTATGGATTGTGTATAGGCAGTACCAGGTTACATACATATAGCATGCATATACCTATGAGTTTTTCGGTGTGTTTAAAATTTCGTATATGTGTCTACAGCAAGTCTTGTCAGAAAATCAGAGCTGCAACGCTTGCATTTGCCGTTCTGTGCTGAGACAGACCTTTTCGGTCACTATGCACACAAAATATTTCATGTATTTT
This sequence comes from Antheraea mylitta, assembly GCA_014332785.1. Classification (NCBI taxonomy): domain Eukaryota; kingdom Metazoa; phylum Arthropoda; class Insecta; order Lepidoptera; family Saturniidae; genus Antheraea; species Antheraea mylitta. The sequence continues at coordinate 296,627 of JACEII010000036.1, forward strand.
TTTTATATAATAGAAGGCAAACGGACAGATGGGTTACCTGATCTTAGGTGATCACCACCGTCCATAGACACTTGCAACATCAAGGGAGTCACAAGTGCGTTGCCAGCCTGTGTTTGGGAGGAGGGCG
>JACEII010000036.1:296853-329931 GCA_014332785.1 Antheraea mylitta
AACGAAACGTAACAATGCAAGCACTGTTACTTCACGTCGGTTTTCTGTGAGAGGGTGGTGCTTCCCGGACGAGCCGACCCATTCGTGCTGAAAACAAATAATAGCTTCAGCTTGGCTCTACCACTACTCTATATACATATTTGTAACTATGTATTGTATGTGTAATAAATGTATTATTTTTTCATTTGTCCTCGGTTTTCATAATGCTAAAAGTGTATAGTAGTGGTTCCAGAACGTGTTACTAATTCACCCTCTACTATATATACTTTACTATAAATCACGTTAAGATCAAATTTCGTTCTCTTTAATTTAATTAAAAGGCATGATAACTAGATTTAGTAAGTTAACGCTTCCCTGTGAAATATTTCCCTAAAATACTTTATCGACGTCGGACTGTCGGATTGGATTATTTCGTAAATGTTTCAAACATAATTCGTTAATTAATTTGTTGCATGAACTTCAAACGATGCTTATTATCCTATATTTATCCTTAGATTTAATTTATTACGTATGCTCATAAGATTAAATACATTATATGTAGTTTATGTTAAAGTAGTAACGTAGATACAAATCATAAATTTTTGTTTACATTTTAATGTTATGAGATGATAAAACTATCTATTTTTGTCTGTGACCTTTAAGAATGGGAAATACGTATGGATTTAACATAAAAATATATAGCTTCAATAATATCCGTTGAGCACAAAATGAATATGCATATAGTGGATACAATTATTTAATGAGTGTTCGGAATTGAGGCAAGGTTTGGTTGTCTGCTCTTATAAGTTTACATATAAAAGTCCCTTTTATGATCAAGGTGATATCGGAAATATAATTGTATGAACTTGCCGAGTGTATTCGATGATTCAAGTTGAGTTCACACTTTATATGAAATTTTCAGAAGCCTTTTTCATTTATGCATGCATTTCTGAGCAATTCTTGTATATTTTTATACTGTTATAAATTCAGGATCTCGGAAATGGCGTCAGCGATTTCCGTGAAACTTAGTATGGAGATGGTTTCGGGAACGACGATAAATCGATCTAGTTAGATTTCATTCATAGAAAACTTTTTTTGTATGAGTTTTCAGGCAACGAAAGAATATAGCTAAAATATAAAGGTAAATTTCACCGCCGCTGTCAAAACAAAAATAGCTCAGATGGAAATGGGCTGCTTCGAAAATCAGTTTAACCCCATTTCGAATCCGAGTAACAACAAAATAATTTTTTTTTTTGGCAAAAACATGTTAATGTTGTGAGACAAACCTAAGAGTTTATTTTAATAAAAAAAATATTTTTATTATTATAGTTACAAAAGAGATATATTTTTTTAAGAACCGAGCTAGCCTCGGTCGTCCGTTGCTATAATTTATATATACACTTTACTGCTTCAAATTGTGATCACATTAACAGGACATGATATAATAATAATCATTCAATCGTATTATTCAAATGAAGATTATCATTAAATAATAATTAGTTTGAACTTGTCCAGTTATTCTTCACTCAGATTTTTATTCTTGGTTGATCTTTTAATCTAGCAGAACAATTGAAGAACTTTGTACCTGGTGGTAAACCTAGTTTTATCTAAAAACAATGATAACCACTCACAAGTCAAAAATTCATTGACAGTCGTTACTCTCATGACGACCTATAATAGATTCTGCACATGAATATGTGCTAAATAATTCTATGTCTTGTGACGGGTTTATCATCCAGGTAGTGCGCCTGTCAAATAAAGACATCGACTCCACTTGATTACCGGGTACAAATTAATTGTAAGCGTATCACTATGGCTGGTTTTACACGTAATCGGTAATATGCAGTCGCATTCCAGCCAGACAGATATATTTACAATGCCTTACCAACCATATGACAAAATCCTCTATACCTGACCACGTTTATAAAATTTCAGGATTACTGCCATATCTAGTGTTAATATTGGCGACGTGTTTTAACATGATACTCTATTTTAACAGCATGGATGATATCGAGCTGAGGAACATCCAATTACAATTTCCGAGCGCCCGCCGGTTTAGCACCGATAATCCGTGCACCGAGGTGCGAGTGCGGACCGACCGCGGCGACATCCTGGTTGCAGTCCAGGGGGACCGCAACAAGCCCGCTATTATCACTTATCACGACCTCGGCCTAAACTGTAAGTATTATTTAGTTCTTATTTTTGGGTGGAATGAGTCACAGTCAACATTATTATACCTCAGTGTTTGCCGGAGTGTAAGAAGAATGTAAACATTCCTCTGTTTATTCAAACGACAAACAAGAAGTGTACGCTGAATTAACTTGTTAATTTTTATTCTTCTGTTTTCTTGGAGAATGTTCTGTTAGTCTGTAAAGATGTGCTAGCATTTACGCACTGTTTTTTTTTCACTCTTGAAGATCGTAAGGTAAAGTCATACAGTTTAAAGTCTTTAAAAGTTAAAAGAGTTACTTAATATAATAATTTTTGAGTCAGTCTGTTCGTTCTTGGGAATAGCACTTTCAAACAAATCCTTCAGTAATGTAATACTAATGTATGTATAAACGCTATGAACGATGCCAATCGATATTTTACAAAAGATATAACATCAATATATAAGAATCATTGACTTTTATTTATATATGTTAATCACCTATAATAGTTAAATAAGAAAAAAAACCTAGGAGTCGTATTTGTATAGTAATCTCAATTATAAGAAGGTCACACTACTTAATATTATATCTGACAAATTAGTAACTTAAATACGTACCTTTGGTTCCTATATCATGATCAAATTGTAATATAATATTTAAATACTGAAATTAACTGTGGTGCGAATAACGATTGACATTTGTTACAAATGGAACATCACTTAATTAAGTGGGCTCATCGAAAATGTTAATTAAGAACACAGAGTTACTGTAAAAATGTAAGAAATTCGCTTACCGAATCAGGAACACAATAGTCTAGAGGCTTATCGGAAACCTACCTTTATTGATCCTTGCTTCAGTTACGTAAGTTACGTGCCGGTCCAAAATCATTAGGAATTATTGCTTTGAAAACATTTCTTTGGTTACATTTCTACGTCGATTCTAATCGTGAGTACAAACCATATGAAAATGGAAAGATAAACTTGTTCTACAGGTTCGTAGTTTTTGACTAACATAGTTATAAAGGCTAACCTATGAAATTTATTATTTACCCGTTTTGTGGTAAGTTTTCACCATAATTTATTTATTACGAGTACTTAAAATAATGATGTAGGTCGTAAATTTGTGGTCGTGCTTACTGCTCGTAAATATTAATGGTAAACATGAGTATATTATATATACATATCAGTGAAATTTCCTATTTACTGGTTAATTTAAGCACAAAGTAGTACAACAGTAGAAGTTATCTGGGAATAAACATGATTGTTAATGACAATGTTTGCCCGCGGTTTCGTACGTCTTTATTTATACCTTGAGATGGTTCTTATAAACCTCTAATCGCTATTTCTGATTCGGAAAACTATTAAGTCATCAATAAGAGTCAGCAACAAACTCGATAAGGTCTATCTTTTTTGTATATATATATACAGTATATATACAAAAGCACACACTCACTGGAATTGTATACATATAAAGATATAGAAGATGTTTTGTCTTTACAGTGAAAACCGTCTCTGCCGATATCATTTATAACAAAATACCGGTTATGTTGACTGAGAACAAAGGCCCCGACTGAATACCGTATCTCGAAAACATTACCGGTTGTTACGATTATCGGTTTTAACGACCATAATATAAGTAGTCCCTTCGATGTCGTTATAACAGATTTTGACTGTATTTAATTGTGGTCAAAATCGTTTTATCGGATTTATTAAAAGGTGCTTCATCTTCAGACATCCGTGTCGCTCACATTATTATGTCCACTCTACTCGTATGATTGCCCTTAAAACTTGCTGTATATGGTATATGAACTTATTATCCGGAAAATCGTTAACGTGCTATGAGACCTTATAGTAGAAGCCACCGAATACATTATTATCGAAAAAATTCTGCTTGGTGCGAAATATAGGTTAATTGGAATTTTTTTTGGCAGTTTTGTAAATGAGTGATTTTATAGATTTCGATGTGTTTTTTCCAAATTTTAATTTTTCCACCTCGTGTCTCTGCCGCTCTGGTCGACATGTTGTAGAAATGGATCCTAATAGCAGTTTTTAGATAATATTTCCGCTCTAACTCATTTTACGATAAAAACATTTGTATGCAAGATTTAATTATGAAAATTTCCTATAATTTATATAGTAGATGTGATTTTTGCAACTGTGAATATCAGTTTCCTTAAATAAGGTTGAGTAGAATTAAGACAATTTCGAGAGAACGTATTAGGTTGACTTTAATGCTTCGTAGTGTTGAACTGTTCCCATATTATCAATTGTTTCAAGTACCAATATACATATGATGTTAACTACAGTAAATGCTATTTGTAAGTTAGGAAAGTAAGCGAAAGAAATCAACCTAAGTCAAGTGAATCATCAAGTGGTAATTAATATATTTGGTTGTTTTGAAAAATCAATACATAAATATATTAAAGTATTTGCATCTATTTAAAGAATAAAACAAATATACACCTAGATAACAGCGTCAGCTACATCGTCAATAATATTAAAGAAACATGTGATTGAATAAGTACAAATATAACAAAACCTATGAAGGTCCCACCCGATAAGCACAGGTGTACCCCAGGACTCTATTCTCGCACTCTCGCTCTTCAATCTGTTCATCAGTGACCTACCTCGGCATAAGGCGGTCGAGGTAGGTTGTTATGGTGACGATACAGTTATCTACGCTTCCGGCTAGCGCTCGGACTTTTTTAAAAAGTGCATCGAAAAGTCCGTTTCCAAACTTGGTGAATGGTTTAGTCGATGGCGCATAGAAGGTAATCCTGATAAGAGCGTCGCAATATTTTTTGATTACAGGCGGCGCTTTAACAAACTTAAGCCCATCAGGCTATATGGAATCGAAATTCCTTTGACCACTGAGGTCAAATATTCCAAAGTTACATTAAACAGACGCCTCACGTTCGTGTTACATGTCGATAGAGTGCGAATTGGGTCGCCTTCAACCGTTACTTTGTCATAGGAGTAAGATGTCCCTCAAACACAAGCTCACATTGTATAAGACATGCATTCGCCCCATTTTGAGATATAACTGTCCCGTTTTCGCGCATATGCCAGAGCGATGCTTTAGTAAATTAAAGATTCTTCAAAACCGCTTCATACGTAAAGTGACCGGTGCCCCATGGTACGTCCGGAGAGCCGATCTCCACAGGGATCTGTCTGGGAACACGCAAAATCACTAGCTACCTGCTACTTTCAAAAAGCCACGAATCACCCCAATCCGTTAGTGGTCTCCGAGGCAAAGTATGAGACCGTAACGAACTCCCCGTATTACAAAAGGCGTCCGCGAAATATAGTTACCCATCTTACCGATGATATAACGGCAGCGAACGATCAGTATCAGCCTGTCTCTTCAAACAGAGTATGTTCATGCCCACACACGCATATCCACAGATCACGTCACTATGGTCTGAGGATAAATTTCGCTCTCACACACCAGACTAGGTCCCTCTCAACAGCGGATCAAGCATAGGTTCGTTCCTTCGACGTGGAGCCCTTGAATACGTTACTTGCGCAATACAGTGACACACAATGTTACATCAATGCTACAATATTACACATATTACCTCCACACACGTGCACGCACACACGCTTGCATACGAAAGTGGAAGGTTTTGTTTTCCCTTACCTAACTGAAAAAAAACTCCGACACAAAATACATATATGTGTTGTTGAGGTATGTGTGCTTAATACACATATATATTTCAATAACTCATATAACTACGAATATGTAGCTTAGTTAGGTTAGCTCAGTTAGGTCGCAAATTGCATGAATTTCGCAACAACCCAAACCGAGGTGTGCCGTACACTCTTGAGCTAGTTGTCAAAATAAAATCGACTAAGTGCCTTAAACGGTCGCCTTAGTAGTTAGGTGAAGCTGTTAAGGCCTTGCCAGGCTAATAGCGTTGTCAGTTAGAAAAAAAAGCTATGAAGGCATTTAGAAAAAGAAGAATTATGGACACCGGAATTGTATACTCGTACATATATATAAAAGTATAGAAGATTTTCAACTTCTAAATCTGAAATTAATAATAATGTGGCAATTGAAAAAAAATTTGGCAATGAAAATGTGTGTATACAGTTTATTTTAAAAGAACTTTTATTCCTACTAAGTTACTCCAGGTATACGAGTATATGCGGGTCTGTGATAAATTACACAAAGAATTGCATGAACAAAGTTCTGTTACCCGCATGAATAAAGGAACGTTGCAGTTACGTCTGCCGTATTTCTCTCTATTAGGAATTTATTGCCAGCTTTATTTTTATCTTAAAGCGTTTCACTTTAGAGAATCTATGCTTATTACTTCATCTGGAAATATTAAACTTATGCCACGTTTAACTCGAACTTTTAAATTTATTCCTTAACTTTAATTAAGTCTATTTTAGAATTTCTAAACATATTTTTTCTATAAGTAAAATTAAATGAACTAAATCATAGATTTATTATAAGCTAATATTAAAAAGTCGAATCGCTTATACAGTAGAACCTCGATAAGACAAACCAGGTAAAAACCTCTGTAACTTCAAAAAATAAGCTGCTCCCTTCCACTCAGAGCCTAAAACCTCTATAAGTTAAAATACGCACCCATTATAACATAAACTAATACTTTCAGTATTAGTTCTCAGTTACTTAAACAAATGTTTCGTTGAGCTTTATAACATATCCTGTCTACCAATGTCTTACTATATATACTTCGAATGAATGTATAAAACAAAAAAGTTTTTCGAAATTTTCGAATTTACGAGTTAAATTGATAACAATAAAATTAACAACATTAATATATCTACGTTGATAAATTAGAAGCGATAAAAGAGCGGTGAAAAGTGGATTAAAATGTTGGGGCTCAGTTTGGAATATACAAAAGTACACTATCACTTATAATAAAAAAAGAATCTGAACTCTTGAAGAACCGAGAATCTGGAAACAGTATTTTATGTAAAAGACATAAAATTGCTGAATTCTCTATTTTGAAGCAATGTTTATTTACGTGGTTCAAGAAGTGACTAAACCAAATCATCAGTGTTACAGACCCATAGTGAAAGAATAAGCTGAAGAGATCGCCAGTTCACTACAAAAACATAATTTTGAAGCTAGCAATGGCTACTTAGAAAACTTCGAGAAACGGCATTATTTGGCTGTCAACAAGTTGTGTGCTGAATGTGACATAAAAACTTGATAAGTGAAAACTCTATAAATTAAAATATTTTGCGTTTTCCTTGGATTTTAACTTATCGACGTGTTACTGCATTTGATGTATAATTAGTTCTGATTTGGTGACAATATAGTGCTCATAACAAAAATTCAATCCTTCATTTCAGTTTTTGAAAAGGACATAAAGACAACTTTACATTAAACTAATTGTGCAAATAAAAATTATGAAGGTATATATAACTTTGGTACGAATCAAAGTAAAAAAGTCCTAATAAACGAGCATACCTATAAATGATAATAACTCTTACAATTTTAACAGAAATATATATCGCGTTGACATGCTTAACAATGAAGTTTCTGATCTAACTTCAGTCACGTGTAATAATCATTTTCCTATTACTTCTTAGCCACTATAGAAAAGTAACCTTGATCCTTTTTTGATATCTTTTTATATTAATTTCAAACAAAATTTACATCGATTCAATACTTGTCCCGCGATGGGCGTCCTACACTGAAAAGTTTGTTCATGTGAAAATACATTTGTTGTTCCGAAAGTCTCTACTGGTATTCTATAAAATATAAGTGTTAAGCTCGATCCACATTCTGATACCGTTCTCGGTTCGAAATTGGCGAAAATAATTATCCGTTCTCTAATCAAATGTTATAAATTTCACGCATAAAGTACTTACATCTTTCAGAATTCCACAATCTATTATTACCCATTCAAGGAGATAAAATTTGTTGCCTTTTTAAATTCAGGTAGACCAGACAAAGACTTCTAGTTAACCCGCAATACCCTCTTCTCAGGAGTTGTTATAAGACGAACGAATGCTAGAACATATAGTCTTACGGCTTACTGTGAATCTCATTGATGGCGTCATAAACGCAGAACAGGGTTCAGATATGACAGAAGCTGTGCAGACCACGTTTTGGCTCTCATCGCTAATATAGATAGAGACAGAATTTCAATTGGAATTAAAGCTGATAGTCGTTTTCGGAGACCTTGATTTATTATATCGTGTGGTGAGAGAGATTATTGTACAAGCTGTTATCCGTAGTTCTGAGTAAAGAAATTGTTTACCTCATATCCAACATTCTTTTACGGTAATTATTTAGACTACACATGGCTTTCTTCAGTTTTACTGTTTTACTTCCGACTTTATTCAATTTAGCTAGTCTTGCCATAAATACTAAAACAAAGAAAAATACGTGTGGCACTCGGGGACTGCCGCGGTAAACTTATTGCATAGCATTTTTTATTAACTTATGCAATTATAACTATTTATTTATTTTATTTATGCAGTATTTTTTTCCTTTTTTTTCTTTGATATTAATTCAAATTACACTTTTTGAGCGTGATGACCGATAAGAAAACAATTTTTTTTTCTTTTATTAAATAAATGAGAAGTTAATATTGTTTAAAATATTTTTATTATCTTACAATACATGTAGGTTATTCAGGAAAACACTTTGTACACAAATTATACGAGTACAGATATTCACTGTTGTACATAGTTGATAAATACCTATACACCAGTATACTTTCCCACAAAGAGCTGATTACGTATTCGTTCGATTTCGGACCAGCTCGTCTCGATCCGTACGAGGTTTTTACAGTCGTACCATATATACGTTAAGCGAACACTCGGCCGAGCTACAAGGTAGGCAGAGTGGGGGGTGTTAGGTTTTTTCGTTACGGAATTTTTTGATCCGGTCTCCACGCTCAAGGCCCGCGATAGAAGCTATGCAATAGCTTAAAAAATCTGTTGCAAATAACATTTATTACTTTTACAGTATGTTAGTTTAATACATAAATATAAAACAATTTAAAACATAGAAAGCTTATTCGAAGTGGTCTCCATTGGTTGCAATACAGTCCTTTATACCTTCAGGCCAGTTATCAATAGAAGCACGCATTTTTTCCTTGAGAAAATTCTTCACTGCCAATCGTACGAATTCTTCTAGGGACCCCAAATTGTCATGGCGTTTAGAGCAAGCCGTACTCTCTAAAACTAACTATAAATAATAAGGCAGCGAATTAAGATCGTGACTAGACGACGGCCGGTCCTCAGCTCTGATGAAGTCCGAAACGTTCGTTTTCAACCAAGACTGCGTAGACCGAGCTTGATGACCCGGCGCCGAGTCTTGCTGGAAGGGACCTTTCTTGGTTATTGAACATGGTGTTGTTAAGGAGTTTCACTACCTTCTCAATAATGGTATCTTGATACACTTGTGGCAATGTTTTGATACCTTTCTCACAAAAGTAAGAGTCAGCCACTCCTTCATAGCTAATAACCCAGCAAACCATCACTGAAGTCGGATAGTGCTCACGTTACACTCTGTCGACTAATTGGGAACCTTCCTTAGAGCTTTGAGAATAAATACGTTTTTTGTTTGTTAAAATGTTGCTCAATTGTAAAAATTTTCTCATCCGTAAACAAAATTTTTCTGTGATCTCCCTTTCCGTACCGCGTCAGTAGTTGTTTCGATTTTACCACCCTATTCTTTTTTTAATTATCAGTTAAGAAATGACTAGTACGTCTCTTATAGGCTGCAAGTCCTAAGTCGTCTTTTAAAATAAGTGACATGTTTGTAGGTGCTATCTTCATCTTCCGAGATAAAATCTTTTGCTTTCGGACAAGATTTCTTCGAATTCTTTCCCTTACTGCTTTGACCACCTTTTTCGTACGAACACTACGTGGACGTCCTGATATTTTTCTGTCACAAACAGAGGTCTCATTGTACCTATTAATAGCCCGGTACACAGACATTTTACTAGTAACAAGCACATGAAGAGTTTTAAATATTGCATTTGGCTCCATACCTACTTTGTGTAATGCAATCACACCGATTCGGTTCTCTTTATCACCCTGCTCCATTTTAATATAGCAAAATATTGTATAATGTATTGGCGCCAAAATGAGAAAACTCAATGAATAATCATATATTTTTAATTGTAACAGTATTTATGGCCAGACTAAGTATATATACATGTTCTACCAGCTACTATTTCAAGAAAGTTTATTTGATAACATAAGTCTTATATCGGAAGCCAAGCTATTCTTAGATACCAAAGATACCTTATCAGAAGGCAAAAAAATTCAATGGAATACTTCAAAATTCGGCATCTGATACCTTGCATAAATAAAATAGAGAGATGTAGTTACCATCTGCCCAACCACGAGTCTCTTAAAAACCTCATTTATTGGCATGCCTTTACGTTACAATTATTTGAAGTATTTGTGAGATGTATTTGACCTCTCAATTACATACAAAAAAATATCTTTTGGAGAAATCGCGCAAGCTGCAATCTAGAAATAACGTATTCCAAAATTAACTAGAACTAGTTGGGGTGCGAATAGCGATGTATTGCAAACAACGGCCTTGTATGTGTACCTTGTAGCTGAATATTACTACCCGGAGTGGCTGGGTAGTGGCCAAGTGCAAACAATAGATCGTGAGGGTGCTAAATCCGTACCAACTACACACGGGCCTTTAACATCTACTTCTAAGGAATGGGCATGGTTCTGCTCCTTGTTAAAAAAATGCTTATCAGTGCACGGAGAGTTTTAATCCATCACGCCATAGACTAGAACCCAGACTCACAAAATTGTTCAGAAATCAGATGATATGGAATTCAGTTGACTGAGTGGCGAAAAGCATGAAAATCGTTACAATTGAGTGAGGCGGAGATTGCACGTTGTTCCATACGTTAAATTAAAGGGATTCGAAATGCCAAAATTGATTGGCATAAATTAAATTGATTGCGTACAGGACATATGCGGTGCGCCGAATTTAAATACCTGTGCGGACGGATCGATTCGCTATGTCGTAACTACAGAGCGGAAACGCAGTCAATTTGACACGTTATAAAGAATGACCACTATTAAGGAGATTCTCCCGATGACCTGATCACTCTTACTGACGATGCCGTAAAATGGCTGAAAGAATAAATGTTTAATCATAATAAAGTGTAAGATACTTTACTTAGCCAAAAATTATAAAATATATGTTTGCTATGTCAATGGTTATATATCGGATAGAGAGAAACAAAAAAAAATCTCATCTTTTAAAAAAGGATCCGAATTTATTCTATTACTACGATACAGAAATGTATGTCTCAATCTGATGGTTTAAGGAATATCCTAATACGTTGACAACCTTTTCAAAGTGATGATTTTAGTAGCGATGGTGGCTCAGCGGTTACTTTGTTCAGACACTATGTCGATCTAAGTAAGAACTTGCATCTGAGAGGCAGTTCCCCGTCTAGGGTTAGCGCGATTAGATGTTTAGATAGCATCGTCTTTTTTGATATCTGGTGGACCGTCATCGAACGCTAAAACCTATAAAGTTTTGACGACGAAACCTTTTAGAGCTGATACCATTAACACGAGTCGAGTTAGAGTAAAATTCTCATAGGATCTTTTGAAGAATGTTAAATATACAATAAATAACCGTCTTGTAATTAATACAAATTAAAAAAAAGGCTCTAAAATACACGCTTTTAAATAGGAAAAAATGAGTATTAAAGAAAAAGTACTTAGGATTTAAAATGAAGGACTGAAATTTTGAGAGATTTTTTTCTCGCCATATTTCAGGGTGTAAGCAAAAAGAAAGAAATAGTCGTTTCAAATAAAACACCATCATAATAATATGTATGTTGTTCGTATTGTGACTTTGAAACTGAACAAGATGAAGTTATACATAACGGTGCTTACATAATGCTTGCTTATTCGGACGTTACTTTGAAAAACGTTACTTCCCTTACTAAACTCAAAACGTTAGATAGCTAATTTGTGGTTGTTTCTGATATAAAAATCACGCTTAAGCGGTATCTTTCAAAATCTAACCCATCTATGATTCTGCGGCAATAGACGTACATCAAATTATGAAGAATGTAGAAGAATAGAAGTTAACTTTCAACTTTTTATATAAAATAACAAAATCCAACTTTATTACAAGTAAGATTCTCTAACTAAAGAAAATTAACAAGACGCCGCGCCAGTAACATTTCATTATGACAGTTATAAAGCACTATATTATATGAAAATGTTGGTGTTTCGTAAATTAAACTCTATGATTCCACTTTCCTATTACTCCTTTATTTGTTCACTATTTTCTCATAACCGCAGTAGTGTCAAATAATTAGAGATTGAATAATACAAAAAATTAATTGTAACGATTTTCATTGGCATCGAAGAAAAAGGACAATGATCTGTTTTTTACACTGAACCGTGGTCCATCGCGCTATGTTCTTTTTTATGAATAGTGTTGACACAATGGACATCCATCTGGTGGCGGTACACGCGTTGCCCATTCGTCGCCTTTCGATGTGCCTCTCACCAGCTCAATGCAGAGAATCACCGTTTTATATATGAGGACCATTTTAAATATATATTTTTTATCTCTTAAGTCGTTTAGGGAACTTTTATTACTACGAACAACGGAAGCATCATCGTAATGTCAACGGATAATTAACCCTATTCGCACCAGGCGAGTATCCGGTATTATGGCAATATTTGAAGCGTTGATGGCTTACTTGGTAGCGTGTTCGAACATCGCGTCAATGGACGTCAGTTCGATCCTAGCAAATTAATCGAAGCTTTCTGTGAAGGAAAACATCGTGATGAAACCATAGCATGGAGGTAGGGTTTTTTCTAAGTCCACGTGGCTAGCTATCAGCCTCATTTTATAAATCTGTCACCTGTTGATGTATTACGCAGCTACGCTTAAGTGCCATCCCCTCTAGGTTTACCATTTTACGCTAGTAGGTGGTAGAGCCACGCTGAAGCTATTACTGGTTTCAGCATGAATGGGTTGGCTCGCCCGGTGTAGTACCACCCTTTCACAGAAAACCGGCGTGAAGTAACAATGCTTGCATTATTGCGTTTCGTTCGGTTAGTGAGAGCGCCGGAGACTCACCTTTCTTTCACCTTCCCCTTCCTCCCTCTCCACTCCCCAAACACAGGCTGGCAATGCACTTGCAATTCCCCTCGCATTGCTAGTGTCTATGGACGGCGGCTATCACTTAACACCGGGCGACCCGCATGTTCGTTTGATTCTTATAACATAAAAAAATACATAGTCATCAACACCAGATTAGCTTGTGGTTAAACGCTAAAACCTACAGAGTAAAAAAAAGGAAACCCAAAAACTTTCTCAACAAAACACACTTTCAATTAATAAGTAAAACCATTTTCAAGATAAAATTGTTGGCACCAGATGATACGCACCAAAGTTAGTTTCTATTTGTGATCTCCAATTTTGTATTTATAAATGACTAATACTTTTGTTGAGTTATAACTAAAAAAACAAACATTCAATGGACGACGCTCGAGGACTCAGACGGCTATCGAGTTATAGTTGCCACGCTACGACTTCCAAGATATATCGCTTCCACGATGACCCTCTCTTGACTATCAATAGATATACAATATTCAGTAACATATCTATATATCCAATTGAGTTAGATAGAGTAATTAATGAGATCTTTACACCTATGAAAAGTTTAACATCTAAAATAAAACCTTTCTGTAAATATTTTTAAATAACGTTTTTTTATTTTGTTATTAGGATATTTTATTTTATTTATATGTTAAGACTATTCCTCTAGTAGAAGATCTTCTTCGCAGGCTATATGGTTTACGCCTTATATTATGTTTGTATGTGTAAATTATCTTCGCAAATTTTAATTTAATATCCGTATTTTCTTGGAATCATTACTGGGCAAATTTGATACGGCACAAGGCACCGGTACAATAAACAACGAGTACTAACTACTTCATTACACTACGATTCACACCTTGAAGTATCCATATAATAAAGCCGAGGTCGAGCGTGAACTAGATTGCTACTTCCTTCGAGACTACATCTCGACATCAAGTTTCCGAGTGCAAATTGAAAATGTACACTTAATTTTCGCTGACATTGTAAACCGATTTAGAACGATAAATTTATTTGCTCTGTAAATCCAATTTAAAATTAAACATTGTAGAAAAGTCGTTTAATTTAAAAGTATATACAAAACATTGCCTCCAAATTTATTATATCATATTGATTTTCTCTAAAAGCAATAGGATTGTGTATTTAAAAAATTTTCTTTTTCATCTCGTAAGAAAAATAGGTTTGTTGTAGGTAATAGAGCCACGCTGAAGCTATTATTGGCTTTAGTATGAATGGGTCGGCACGGCCGGGATAGTACAACCCTCTCACAGAAAACCGACGTGAAGTAACAATGTTTACATTGTTGCATTTCGTTCGGTCTGTAAGAGCGCCTTAGGCCCACCTCTCCTCACTTTCCTCCTGTCCTCTTCCCTTCCTCCAACTTGCAACCCTTCTGATATTGCAAGTGTCTATAAATGATGATCACTTAACATCAGGTCACCCACCTGTTCGTTTGTCTCCTATGACATAAAAAAAGATAAATGTATTTTTCGTTTCTATGCCTATAATACTCGGGGGTCCTCTCTGGCTTCAAACGACATGTAATTTAGATTTATTACCAGATTTCAATAAGATGGGTTTACAATTCGGCTGTAGTTTTTTAATGTTTGTTACCACAAAACTTTGTCATTTATAAAGTGATTTTGGGTATAATTGTTTTTGTTAGGCAATATTTATTATAATTTTATTAGAATTATATTTTGAATTAAAGAGATACATCAAAGTTCCACTACAAATCGTTATGAAAAAGTTATGAAAAATTAACCTGGACGTTATTTCGCACTTCGTTACAGCTAGGCAACGAAATTACAAGATACTGTTATGTATTCGTCCTATCTCTAATACTTTTATATGAGGTATGAAATACGACTAATGTTAACAACATAATCCAAAATAATATGTAAATGTAAATCTAAGTTTGTTTTTTTTTTTATTACATTTTCACAACTTAACCAGTTTACCGATCATCATGGAATTTTGGATTCACGTTGTAAGAGGTACTACAGAAAAGGGCATAGGCTACCATTCATCTAGAAAAAAGTGTTATTACCGGGGGATATATATTTTTTTATTAACGTAGGGAAATCCTTTATGGATACCCATTCTCCCGGGGGAGTGAGTGGGTTATGTCCGTCTCGCATGGACTAAAACCTCACGGTGTCCTCGTCAGTGCACTTGTTTCCAGTCTTAATCCGAAACATCCATGTCCGATGAGTACCTGCACTAGCCAAAAAGGCAGGGAGCCCCATTCCCTGTTTATCCATTCTGGCATGACCGGGCGGACGGCGTCAATTGTGTAACGTACGTCTGCCAGGTCATGCTTCCATCGCCCTATTGATTCGTCCCTCAGGATTCGCCGCCTCTCCTCTATCTCCCTGGGAGCCGTAGGTTGATCTAACCTATATTAATTAACCCGTGCAAAGCCGCTAGCAAATTATGTTGATAATCATATAGTAATCAGTGTACGGTTAATAATTATCCGACCGTGATAACAGTTACTATACTGCAGGTGTAGCATTTGATTTAGTGTTAATTTACGGGTGTTGTGATTCGGATTCGACCGGTCTATATAAAGTAACCGAACGAGACATAAACCCGTTATCACCATGTGTCTGGTAGTAGAGATCCCGTCGACTAAAGGGTATGTACCCACCTTTTGTCGTTGATTACCTTTGTTTTTAGGGTTACGCGATCCTTATCAAGTGTCAGTTTGTGTTATAATTTGAGATTCACATCATGTTCTTTGATAAAAACGCCCACTAACTTATAAATCTTATTATATATGTACATATATACGTAATGAAAATACTGTTCCTTTGAGGCTCCCTCATTCATTCTTCTATCATGCTCTAGGGAAATCATTTTAGAAGTCCAGTTAACATTGGTACTAATTTAATAGGCCTGGTAATAAACAATACGCGTCCGGGAAATGTCGTGAGAATGAGTCATTGTTACTCACTGGACTTAAGATTTGTGCTATATTAGTATTCGGTATCATGGGATAATGTGATATGTCATAGTAACCTTTTAGTATGGTGTTATTAAATTCCAATAATATATTCTATCTACCATATAAATAGTCGGAATATATAATATACCGTAAGTAATGAAAAAGCAGTTTCTTTGAGGGTCAATCACGTTAAAACTATTGAACGTAGCTTCATAAGACTATAATCATTCGAAGCAGATTTTTTCCTAGATGCTTCTAAGCTATTTATTTTTTGGATTCGAATTACTTTTTGCCATTTCTTTAATGCTAAACGAAGCGGGTGGGAATCTGTTAAAATGTATAATCAAATTCATAACTGTCAAGCATTCGTCGGATAAGTGAATTAATCCGATTGAAGCAAATGAACTGACAGTGCATTAATTGAGTCGTCAATACCAGGCGAAATCATTCGATTGAATGATTATTATCACGCTATTGACTGAAGACCGTCTCGTTTTCATCCCAAGTGTAATCTAATATCTTCCCTAAATTCGTGTTTAATATTAAAATCTGTATTATGTTTAGTAATGTTACAATTGTCTTTCTACGTGTTTTAGGGAAATTTATTTCGTTCTCAAAAGATATAACCAAACCTATATTTTAAACTAGTTATCCGCCTATGTAAAACTTCTTGGATTCTTTGCTTCATTATTCTTTATCATGTAAATATCGTTCCTTTTCTTTAATATCTTAAAACTAAGGAGAAATCTCCTAATCTGGCAACAATGGTTTATAACCTTACTTCTGATTCACGGAATACATACGCATAGTCTTTTCTTTTTCTTGTTTTTTTATTATGACTTATTGAAATTTACATATTGGGCAAACAAAACCAAAACGAAGTGAAGAAAATTTGTCTTTATCTAATTTTGTATTATTTATAATTATGGTATGTGAGTAATGATTCATTCTTATATTTCATTATTCATATTTTTACGTTTTATTCAGTGACTGTGTTTGAATAATCGCTACAGCTACGAAACATGGTTCAATAGAAATATTTGACAAGCACCTTAATACATTTTTAATTTGCATGAATTATTATTGAAATATCACGGCAACGTTTTTAGTTCACTGATTAGTACTTCTTTTGATACAAAAATACTATCTTTTATGAAAATTTCATAGTTCCATATTTTTTCAAATGAAGATTGGTACCTTTATAGTAACTGATAACGAATTGATTTTGGTTTACACAGATAACGGTACTTTATGCCACAATCAGTGTTGCCACTTTAGTTACATCCTGAACCAGTGATATTATTAGTCTAAATATTTGGGTAATTTTCTCATCTTCACAGTTCGGCCTTATTGTAATGTTAAAATCTCGTCAAGCAACCAAGCCGCCCTCGTCCCTGATACCTCCGCTTTACTATTACTTTGATAGAACCACGCTGAAACGATTACTTGTTTCAGTATGATTGGGTTGTTTCGTCACAGAAAACGTGCAGTAACAGTGCCTGTATTGTTGCGTTTCGTTCGGTCACTGAGAGCGCTAGAGTCCTACCTCTCTTCCCTTCTCCTTTCCTCCCATTCCCCCAAACGCAGGCTGGCAACGCACCTGCGTCTTCCCTGGTGTTGCTAGTGTCCATGGACAGCGGTGATCACTTAACATCAGGTGACCCGCCTGTTCGTTTGCCTCCTATGATATATAAAAAAAGTGTATTATTTATTTACCAAATAGAAATTAATTAAAAATGATTGAAGAATTATATCATTCCTACTCATTGTAGTGATATTTATAAGATGATAATTTATACGTGTTTCGAAAATAAATCCATCAATTCTGAGAGTAGAAAGTTATATATCTGGAAAAATTATTTCCATCCCGATGGCTTTGAATAATATTTTTATTATTCCAGGGTCCCTCGGTTGATAAATGTATGTATGTATATTACAATACATTGTAAAGTAATGCATAATGAATTATAAACCTCCGCGACCGATGTAACAGAACCATAATAAAAACATACTTATTTGCAATTGTTACAATGCTATTAATGTTAAAACTTAAAGAAGTAATTAATAATGGTCGAATTATTTATAAACCAGTGTATTTTAATCAAGAATTCTTATATGAATATGGATAATCGTTGATTATTTATATTGTAAGACTACTCGATTTCACACGACTAACTTCTGCTCACGACTTCGCAATCCTTCGGTAAGAGTACATTTTTCTGAATGATAAGTACCGTCTGTCCTCTTCTGTATCCCTGATAAATTGTATGCAAAATTTCATGAAGTTTAGTTAATTAGATAAGGCGTGAAAGAGAACGAACAAACAAATACACTTTCGCATTTATAATATTAGTTAGCGCGACGTACACATAACTTATATATGTTTCTGGTTGAGAAACAGTTTCCTTGGAAACTGCACTCCTAATATTCGTTGTTAAATTAGACCACATAAAAGTGTGACCAGTTCAATGCGCCTGTTTTAATTCGGATTAATATTTCGATTTATCAACGTAATCGGTGATTTCCGTATTACTTGGATGGACTTTGGATAGATTGTACCCCAAGCTGAAGTGAATCAAAACAATATATAGAACCTAGCATAGTCATAGCTGTAAGCAAAACAATGTATAATAACACACCGGAAGTCCGTAGATTATAGTTAAAGAAGCGTATAAGTGAAAAACTTTAGTAATAAATAAAGATTTCTTGGTGCAGTCGTTTTTTTTTTTCAATTCTGATTCTATAGTGTTTATCAATAAATTAGGTAAATCCGGTTGTTGTTGTGTAACTCTCATACTTTTCGCACTTATTATTAGTAAAGTTGTTATGTAAATGAAAATCGTTATAAATAATAAATCTTTTTGTAAAATATCATTCCTCTCTGTGCACTAATATTCTCCAACTGAACGGAAATGGTCGAAGATTCCTGAATACATTTTTCCCATTGGAGTTTCATTTTCGTTCGCGATCTCGACGTAAGTTCTCTCTGCTGCGACCACATTAATGAAACGTAAATCCCCCGTCTAAATTTCTTTTTTTTCTTTCCACGTCGTCCTCTTTTATTTCTACCAGTAATTACGACAAAATCCAACGAACATGCTTCACGAACAATTTAAAGACATGTGAATTAATGCATCCCATTTCTTACTTTCATATAGTATTTTTTACTAATTTTATTGAAGTGAAAACTTATTTAGGCGCGGTTAGCGGTATTTTTGGCTGGAGATAAATTTATAATTTCGCGTCATGACATGATAGTAAGTGTGACCAGCCGTATTGCGCTTGCAGGGCATGCGTTAGACTAGCAACGCGTGGTATAGGAAACTGTGTGCATGTAGTATCAATGGACATGGAAACAAATTCTAAAATTTCAATATTGTCATCTACACTATAATTAATTTAACAGAGAACACAGCTATTTCTCTGTTTTAAGTTTTTACTTTTGTCGGCAGGCCATATGATTGCCTCGACTTTTTATGATGTCTGCGTAATATACGTAGTCAGTGGTATTATAAAAAGCTGGTAGATAGTATACTGGAAACTATATGGTGACAATTTGTGACATTTACGTTGCTGACCTTCTTTTGTTTAGAGCGTGATATCGATCGAGTGTAAGACCAACAGAATACAGGTTCGGACGGTTCAAATTATTGCCGAGTACTAGTGTAATTGATTGAAACGTACGCCTACTCTATACTGATGTCGGATGTCAAAGGTATTCAATCAGTGTACCGAACTGGTTGTATGTTCTGTGTGCAGTATGACTGTAGGTTCATAACTACTACCGACTGTACCGTTTGTCAAACGACAAAGGAGTTAATAGATTGCGAGCGTCGAATGTTCCGTGCTACATGTTTGTAATAAACTGAGTTGATATTTTATTAATCAATTAGATAAAAATAATATACCACTTTAAGAAAATAATCTCGGTGTCTAAAATTTCGCAACCAATTTTATTTATATTTAATCATATCTGATGTAAAAGGTTTTTAAATCTATGATACCAAATATTATATCAAAATACTTCTTTCACTTTCATGTTCGCAAACATGAATGTAAGTAAGATGATGAATTAATAAAAACCTTGCTATATTTCTACTTTCTTTTTAATGTATTTATTTCACATAACTGGTTACAATAAATAGTTAAGTTCTGTTGATATTGAAATAGTGAAGTTGTTACTAATATAATCTACTAGAAGTGAAACTAATGAGATGGAAATTTGGAAATCTCAATATTGAAACAAAATTATTATATATCAAAATGACATTATAAATACAAATATTTATTTAGTTTTCAATTAAGATTTTATTGAGCCCAAAGAACAATAGAAAATATCAAATTTAGGTTGGATATTATTGTATTTGTCGCACATTCGGTAGAGGGGCGAGTGTTGTAAATTCTAAAAACTACGTTATGTTTTTAACTTTATGGAGTTATTTAAATTGGACGTGAAGAATTTAAAAACAAATAGTATTTCATTGCCGATTTATGAATACTAGTGGGTCCTGCAGTGTTCGAAATTCTATCATAATATACATAATATATATGTGGTATATTCAACCAATATACAAACTTTTTAGCTGTTCAACAGAATTTTCTCTTCTCATCTACGCAATAGAATTACATGTGCTGGTTTCCGGAAATATAATTGGAAGTTAAATCTATGCTAATGTCCATTTCTGTACGACCGAGGAAAGCCGACAAAATATCTATATCTTATCATTTATTTGTTTGAAAAGTAACAAGAATTTTAATAATTCCTGAGTGGTACTTATTACACATTTATGTTCCGTATGTATTTTTTGCCGTCGTTATTTCAAGCAGTCTTCAAATTCGGTTTGAAATAATAAAGCCTTAGTTTACGACTTTGTACGGAAAAGTAACAACCTCACGGATACAAGATACCGATATTGATACATGACTTTATGGAGTTTTTATTATTTCTTTCGTCTCAGAGAAATGTATTGACACAAAGAGTCACAGTAGACATTGTATATATATGTATGTATCTATTAGTTTACGAATGTGAATACTTTTATCATATTTTATATACATCTCTTACGATAACGATGACGTGAATCAGTGTTTTAATTGGTTAACGAAAAATCTTGTAGTCTATGGTCTCTTTCATAAGCAATACTTGTTATGGGTGACCAAATTTTTACTTGCACTAAAAACTTTTTAGATTTATATTTAGGTTCAAAATGGATTATTAATCGCATTATTGGGAATACAGACTGAAAGCATGTGTTAAGAATTGTGTCATCAAAAGGAAATAAATGATTAGTCGTTGTTCAAATTACTGCCATATACGGGTATCATTAGGTCATTAAATGCTTGTCTAGAAACTCGTGTTACACCGCATATAGCTGTAATATCTTACAATCAGTCTTCCCCCAAATTTATTAGTTCGAGTTTGGGGTTTTTTACGTATAACTTCTAAGTAGAAGGCATAAATAACTCTAGGGTTATTAGTATCTAGTAACATATGTATCGTTATAGAAATTATTAGCATTACAAAAATCATTTTAATTTTTTACTTCATCGGTAATGAATAATATAGGTCTAGAAAATATACACGTTTGCGTCAAGTCTTTGACTTACCCGATTAGGCCTCCACCCGATTAGGCCTCCCACGGCAGCGGCTCAAGCCTAGGTTCGATCCCTCGGTAGGGAGCCCTTGACTGTGTTGCTTGCGCGATACGGTGACATACAAATATACATCACCGCTACAACACTACACGATCACCCCCACACACGTGCACGCCTACACGCTTACACATGAAAGTGGAAGGTTTTACTTTTTTTTCCCTTATCGAACTGAAAAACTCAATTTTCCGATAATAAATATATATAGGAGTTGTTGAGGCGTGTATGCTTGGTACACATATACGTTTCAACAACTCATACATATATGAATAGTTAGCTAGGTTAGCTAAGATAGGTCGCGATTTTGCATGCAACAGGCAACAGCCAAGCCAAAGTGTGCCGTGCACCCTTGAGCTGGTTGCCAAAATAAAATCGGCTGAGTGCCTTAAGCGCTCGCCTTAGTAGTCCGGTGAAGCTGTTAAAACCTTGCTGGGTCAATAGCGTAGTCATTTCGAAAAAAAAAGTCAAGTCTTTGAATTAATCTTAAATAAACTTTTGGGTGAAGTCGTTTTGTTCGGTGTAAGACAAGCGGGCGCTTGTCTCTGTCTGTCGTGCCTAACAAGCCCCTCTTAAATAATGAGTCTAAGAACAAGAGGCCTTTGTACGTTTTTAGTGCTTACACAATCTCTATTATAAGCGTACATGTCGTGTTCTGGATTGTTTGTTATCCAATTTTCAAATGAATAGTTACAAACCTCAGGCTGTTGTTTGTTTAGTTATTATAAATGTAGAATTATATAAAAAGATCGTATATATGTAGTTTTATACATAACAATTAATCTGCGTATCGTTAACAATGAATTGATTCAAAGTTTATAAATCACAAATGTAGATTTAATTTGTCAGTTTCAAGAGAAAATAGGTCTTTATACAAATAATGAATAATACAATGATTTAGGGTTTAATGTTCGTTTTTCATCCGTTTTCCATATTGCTAGTTAAAATAGGCAATATGCTTATACAGATATGAGTGCGAATTCAATGACGAGCCTTGTATGGCCTTGTGTTCTGTGAACTTTAAATTAGAAGTGTTAGCGACGCGACGGTGAGTTACTCGTGAATAAAGCAGACGATATGCCAGTCATTATCATAGTCGTCGAGTAGTATTTAATAGTATTTTAGGCTTTGTTACAACCCCGATTTCATTATAACCCTACGAAATACACATCATAATTTAAGGTTATGTTGAGATACATGATTTGTTTAAATTACATTCTAATTTTAATTTACTGAAATTCCATCAGTACCATCTCGATGGATGGAAGTCCCCCACTCTACAGTTCTCACGTTCGTTTTTCCCACGTATGTCAGTTCATTGGAACGAATTCCCAGCGCCAGTGTTCCCGGACTATTACAGTTTACCATCTTTCAAGAAACGAGCTTACTCCTTTCTTAAGGGTCGGCAATGCATCTGTAATTCTCGTGTCGCAGGTGTCTATGGGCGGCGGTGATCACTTATCATTAGGTGACCCGCATGTTCGTTTGCCACCAATAACAAGAAAACATTACTAAAACATTAATAAAAACATTTACAAACATAAAGTCTTATTTTACTTCTCGTTTTCTTCATTTCATTCAGTTGGTTAACTATAACTATTGAACATACTGTTATTTCAAAATGGTAGTTCACAAAATACTTTACCGGCATAGCGATTAAACTACCTTCCTTCTGGATTTACCTTTGTCCAGCCCAATTAGTGCTAAGTGCAGTTTCTCGTCCGTTAAATAAATAGGTCGACGAAATGAAATGCGGCTTAGTAACTCGTCTGAATGTTGCGAGAACTATTAGTATTATTGTTCATATTCCCATATATCAATATAGATGCTGAATCTAGTTTTTATAGTTGAAGCACTTTATTAAAACTGAAGTATATAATAATTTTAAACAGATATTATGATATTCATAGCTTAATTATATTGTCTCGACCACCGTGTAGCTAAAATGGATTGGGAAAATATGATTTCCGACAAGCAGGCTTAAAATGTACACTTATTATTACTCTGGGGAAATATTGGAAAAGGATTTGAGCGCAATTCACAGATTCATTGAAATTGAATCGAATTGCCTGAATTTTGCCGCTGAATTTTCCATTTTAAAATCCGCCTACGTCCATCGGATTTTAAAATACAAATTGTGATGTAAGTTACTGATATTACAATTTGCTACATGGCGTAGGTATATCGGGTAATAAATAACGTTTATGGAATTTTTAAATACGAAACAGATTAATAATCGAAATTAGTTTGATGTATTTATATGTATGTATGTATAATTCAAGTACTTCATAGTAATCTTAGCATTTCATATATACCTCTGAAGATACGTAATCATTTTTTAATACTATCTGAAAACCAAATAAATAATAGTTGTTATTTTAGAAGATTATATTGGAATGTTGTTCACATTTTAGAATAAATAAGCAGAAATGGATTTTACGTTTTTGCGTAAAAGTAAATTAGATTATAAGATAGATATAATGAAGCATCTCTGCGAATAATTCTGTTATGCTATAAAATAAACTACTAAACGTACTATTATTTGTCAATAAAATATATATGTAATTAAGAAATAGACCAAAACCATCGAGGATTTAGCGCGATAAGTTTTGGGAATAAAATTCTATAATTTTTCTCAGATGGGTATGTTTATCATCATGATCAATGCAATTGTTTCAGGGTTTTCGTATAAATCGCGTATACTATACTCACAATTTCATTGAATATACGGAAAATATGGCGTTTTTTTAATACTACAAAGGACATTTTATACTAATATAGTATTTCAGTTCTATCATTGAAACAGGATTTACCTCAAACTTGCATTAAATAAACATTTTATTTACAGACGTCTGCTTCCAAACGTTTTTCAACTTCGTAGACATGAGGGCCCTCTTGGAGAATTTCTGCGTCTACCATGTCAATGCCCCGGGCCAAGAGGAGGGTGCTGCAAGCTTACCCGAAGAGTAAGTAATTAATTATATTTCGAATTTATTGATATTTTCCCAAGTAGTCTATGTTTACTTTAAACAGTATTCACCAACTAACTAACAATTTCTTTAATATCAAATGGTTGCTACTAGGTAAGCGACAAGAAAGTATCTCTGTTTTATGGTAATAATGTTAATATTTGAATTATTAAAATAGTAATTACTTGGATTATATACTATATAATTAAATAATAACAATATCTCATCGAAGTTATTCAAAAACTTGTCCGGTTATGAGACCCATGTTAACAATAAAGTGCCTTACACCTTTCCTTTAGATCCGAATATAATCATATATAGAAATGTAGATTGTTGATATCCGTGTATTTTAGTCACGTAAAGAGAAAGCGTTATGCCTCTCCTCTCTCTCTCTCATACAATAGAAAAATGGTATATAATAGACTTCACACATACCTTAAAATAAATAACACGACGTATGTAGTATTAAAATTTAAACACACGCACATTTTAAAACTATCTCTTTTGCGAAATTATGTATTTACTATATCCAATAAATATGACTGCTCATCACGAGTTTCCGGTCATTGCGTTAGGGATTGGATGTAATTTGAAATTCGCTTTTGAACAACTAGGCTTTTTTAAAGTTTCGTGTAAAATACTCGTATTGGCATGTATAACATTATTTTACATTGTTATACTTTCGATTATGTGCGTTACGAGTAGGTTTTTCATTAATTTTGATATTATACTTTAACCTTCGGACTGTATTGTATTGAAGTTTGGTTGAGGGTGTTTGGTTTTGCATTATGGTAGTTTTTTTCTAAGTTCACTTGGCTAATTACCACCCTCAAATTGATTATATGTCGTTACGCACCTGGTGATGTGATCCAGCAGCTGTCCTTGAGAGCCATCTCGGATGACAGTTGTTTTGATTTTTTTTTATGTCAGGAGGCAAACGAATCGGCGGGTTACCAGATGTTAAGCGATCACCACCGTCCATAGACACTTGCAACACCAAGCGCGTTGTCAGCCTGTGTTTGGGGGGAAGGCGGAGGGAATGGGAAGGCAGGAAGGGCGAGGACAGGGAAGATGTGCCTCCGGCACTCTCGCTGACCAAACGAAACGCAACAACGCAAGCACTGTTACTTCACGTCTGTTTTATGTGAGAGAGTGGTACTATCCCTGACGAGCCGACCCATTCATGCTGAAAGCAGTAATAGCTTCAGCGTGGCTCTACCACATTTTATGTACCGAGAGTCAAAATTATACATTCACATCGTGAGAAACGACTACATGTTGTAGTGCCACGCTGCGTCTCGGAGAACAACGATTTTGTTATTCGACAAAAGCTGAGGATAATTAAAACGTCGATGTCGTGTTTTAATACACAATACAATCCTATGATTTTCTTAACCACTGTGTTTATAGTAGAAATTTGAATCGGACGTAGGCGCGTGCACAGCTATTAACATATAATACTAATATTATAAAGAGGTAAAGTTTGTGAGTTTGTGACGTTGTGATGTTGTGACGTTGTAGGGGGTAATCTCAGGAACTACTAGTCCGATTTGAATAATTCTTTCAGTGTTATACAGCTCATTCATCGAGAATGGTTATAGGCTTTATATCATCACGCTAAGACCAATAGGAACGGAGCACAAATGAAAAATGTTTCAAAATCGGAATGTTTTTTCTTTTTGAGAACTGCTGCGTGTTAGTGTATCTATTCCACGCGAACGAAGTCGCGGGTAGAGGCTAGTACTATGATATAGTAGATACATACATCTCGTGTTTCCCATATCATGAAACGATTTTTGAAGTTATAGCTTAAAAGTATCATATAATATTGACATCAGAGAACTTTTTCCTTTCTAGTTTTTACAAGTTTAGAGTTCACCGCTATTTCTTCTGTTTTGCGAATAATTTGAAATTAGTTATAGACGTCATTTTAGCAAACTTTATAATAAATCACTATTTACATGATTCAGTTTTCAAACTTTGGAAAGATCCAATATACAACAAATCAAAGTTTTTGGTCTGTTATTTATGTGAAACTGAAATAAGAAAAACGAAGTAGAACAATTATAAATTACAACCTATAACGATTCAGTAAACTCCTCAATAATTTTTTAATTCATGTCCAAAGGTTAACTTGCGCTGAATTTAACGATCTGGTGTATAGTTTACCTTATTACTTTCATGTTAAAAAAGGTCGAAGGTTAACATTTTCTTCATGGTTTCAAAATTTATATTCGAATTTAAAATTGTTTCAAAACGTTAAGGAATGTTTTTAAGAGTACCAGTCAAATTATAAAGTCCAAAACGCTATGACAGTTTCATACATCGTGATATTCGTCATTTCGAATTTCGATACCTGCACCGACTCGTATATAATAGAAAGAGATAGGTGGAAAAAAATAGAGAAACTCGCATGGAGTGAGAAAGACCGAGGAGCATATCGTTTTTCCTTATGTGACGATTTCTTCTACTCAACTACTACCACAGGCCTCGTTAAAGACCCTTATCTAGATTTTTTTTCTATTTATTTAAATTTCATATCAGGTGAGTGGGTAATACATTCCGTATTTTCTTACATTATATTTTTTATCGTAGATAAAAACCTAGTATTATTACGGATCGAACGTAATATGCCTATCTCGCTTTACCTTCTGGGTATCATTTTAGTGCAAATAGAATCGCTTTCCACTTTACAGGATGACGTCTGATCTCTGCAACTCTGTAATAAGTCTGTAAAAGCATAGTCTTTCGAAATTGCAACAGTTTTTATTCCAGAAAATAGACCTAGTGGAATACGTACAAGTACTGATGTGCGAAGTATAAATATTCAATTTTTACATTTGGATATTGAAACGCCTTAAATTACTGTCATATGTCAATTAAATTTTGTAACTTGCTACGTTTGTTAAGTAATATACCTTTAGATTCCCTATATCTATATTTCAAACCGACAGAATCTTACGTTCACAAATACACCCTATATCTGTGTAATAATGACTCAATAAGTTAAGTTTATCAGAAAACGGAAAGCCATAGTAGAATATTTTTGTAGGACGGTAACCGGAACCTAATTAAGTAACTATAAAAGAAAGTGTCTCTATGGTGGAGTAAAATTGGCTTTTTTACTGTACATCGTAGTCTGACTTACTCAAAAAATTTTATGTGATTTGTTTAATATTCTGCTAACTTTCTTTTAAGAATCACTCTGTTAGCTTTATTTAAAATTCATCTTTCGACTTTGTCATTCCTATTCGTGGAAGTCGAGTGATTTGTCCAGTAGAATATAGAGCTTGCCTGTACCAACAGTGTTTCGAAAGTCGTGTACATTTACTAATTTAAATTGATACCAATATCGGCAGACGGTGCAAAAAAATATCGTGAGGAAACCTGAACCTGAGAAATGTTCTTGTAGTATCACCGAATGTAAAAAAAAAAACAATAGAATTGCGGATTTTTCTAAGCTTGGAATCGCCAATATGTCGTGAGTTGGTGCGGTGATTCGTTCCGTACTTTTCCTTGGGAAAGAGGGCTTTAGCTCACTAGACAGGTTGACATTAATATTATTATTATATAATCTATAGGACGTATATTGATGTTTTTTAAATTAAAGTTCATCATTTTATTCTTTTTATTTCCACCAAGTTAAAATACATATATACATAATATTGTAACAAACGTTTAATAAGGTCAATTTGTTAAAATGTTAAATCTTTATGAGCAAGGCAAAGGCGAGAATTGTAATTACTACTGAGACGAGTTCTGCTGATTCTTGTATTCTTAATAAGATTAATTTGAGCGTTTTCTTTAATGTCTTTCCCCCACGTATAATACAAAGGTCAAAGAGTATAGCTCTGAGATGTAATAAAGACGTCTAAAATGCTAAACTGGGTAAGATAAAGGTTGGGAGATGTTGTCCAAGAGTATACATATTCGCAACGGGATTTGTCTGTTTGTTTTACGCCGGCGCGTTGAGTATTACAACGTCGAGGTAAAAGCTTGCTGACTAACATGTGTTTGATATACTATACACGATAGTTAATTAGCATTACCACCGAATATGATTCGATATTCTCTGTAGTTGTTTTTTTTTGTATAACTATCTATACATTTTCAGTGTAACATCAATATTATCATGTCTAGAAACTTTTAATTATATAATACATTTCATCAGTAAACCTGTTTACAGTTGCAATTTCTACATTGGTACTTTGGATGTTATTTTCGCGATATGATTGTATAACAACAACACAATTCCCCAAACAGTTCGCACGTAAATCGAAGTTCAATAAATCATAATTATGAACGTAATATCGCACGTTTATACGTGACGTGTAAGCATTATGTGGGTACTTTGGGCGCGGAGATAATGGGATACTAGCAAATGACTTGCTATTCAATCTTAAAATCATAAATCATATTTGACTAATATAATTATTGTACAAAAATTTATTCATAATATTTTAAAGTAATCTTTGTATTATTACAAAATTCAGCTCTACCAAAGTGGCAGAGGAAAACTAGGAAAATTCAATGAAAAATGTGACATAATTTGGAGCTAATATGCTGTTAATTAGTTACCAAAATAGCTATTTTATTGTTTGTGCCGTTTGCAAATATCACAATGACTGCTAACTTCATAACAAGTTAATATGAGAACAAGATAAATCGTTGGATATCGAATCAAGTAACAATACTAAATTCCCTTCGATCTTGATTCTACTATCAACTTGTGTAACATTGGGTAAAGTAAATCTCATACATTTCATTTTATCTGCATTCAGCAATAGGTTATCTAACGCAAACGAATGACAAATTTCATTTAAAGTATTATTTAAATTCCCAACCTCTGAATCTATCCTTTTCACTTTAAATATAAGTGCAAAAACCACCACGTCAGCATAATTATTAACCATAAGAGGCACATCATTTATACTCGTATATATATTAAGAACAAAAATGGCCCTAAAATGGAGCCCTGCGGGACACCGATTCGTGCAAACGAGATTTCGCAGAAATTACACCATGTAAGCTAACTTTCTTACAGCGATCTTTTAAATAAGAGACTAGAAGGTTGAAAGAAGATCCATAAACACCATAGTTTTAATTTAAGAATGCGCGTACTATGGTCAACGCAATCAAAGGCCACTGATCACAAAATACACTAATTGCATCCTGCGAATCTTCTCAGGCTCAGGATTTATGAGCGTTGCACCAGCATCGGTAGTAGATTTCAATTTTGTGAAGCCAAACATTCGACCATCCAGAAACTTTTGCACTCAAACAATTGTTTGAGCATAAGTTTTTTAAAAAATGTACTTAACGTCGTAAGTACAGAAATAGGTCTAAAATTCTTATATAAATCTTCTGTTATATAATGAAAATATATTTCCTTTGAATCACACGTTAAAACCACTTAACGGAGCAATTTTCTCAATTCGATTTGTATTGTAATGCCCAACGAAGCTGGTGGTATATGATAATTCTATATACATCACACTGATTACGGTGACGGGGCTTCAATAATGAAACCTGTCAACGTCATGTTGTGTAAATTGAACTTGCTTTTAAATAATTACATGCTAATGTTTTGGGACTCGCGCTGGTTTATGTATCTGAATCCTGAATGTTATACTCTGCCGCGTAATATCTTCCGAAAAGGTACATTTTTACTCCAGCGTGATGGCTGTCATCGATGCCCAGTTCTCGTCGATTATCCTAGTTATTGAACTGTAATTTACTTACTGTAATGCATAGCGACGTAATTTTATCGGCTTATTTAAGAAAATTCTACCTGAAGTGTAGATTTCTTCTAATTAGTAAGTACGTGGCCGCCTATCTGTCAGCAGCTAATGAGTTACTAAATATTATCAAGAATCCTTGATTTATACAAAAAAAATATGTTCAGACATAAATAATGATTTGGTTTTTCATTGTATTCCCCTTAAACGGCTGGACTGATTTTGATGAAATTTTGTGTGCGTGTTCCAGTGGATTCGAGAATGGTTTAGATTCACAAATGGACCCGGTTGTTGGCGCTGCGGTTGACTTTTAGGTATTTTAAATTATCAAAGCCTGACATCGTCCGCAGGGACCGCTAGTTCAATATATAAATCTCTATATATAAATAGGCGATAAGAGAATAATTTGTTTTTTGTTTATCGATCGATTTTCTTATTTGTTAACTGTTAATGAGCTCTAGTGCTAACGATAAAAGGTGGTAGAGCCACGCTAGTAGGTGGTAGAGCCTCCCAGTAGGTGGTAGAGCTACGCTGAAGCTATAACTGGTTTCAGCATGAATGGGTCGGCTCGCCCGCGGTAGTACCACCCTCTCGCAGAAAACCGACGTGAAGTAACAGTGCTTGCATTGTTGCGTTACGTTCGGTCAGTGAGAGTGCCGGAGGCCCAACTTTCCTAATCTTTCCCCTTTCCTCCTACCCCATCCCCCAACACAGACTCGCAACGCACTTGTGACTTCCCTGGTGTTGCAAGCGTCTATGGACGGCGACGATCACTTAACATCAGGTGACCCAACTGTTCGTTTGCTTCCTATAAAATAAAAAAATAATAATTTTTCCTTAGCACCGAAGTCTGTATTTATCATCCTTCTTCTTCCTTACGTCTAATAATCTACACAACATTAGTAGCCTACATTTGTACATTTGTCGAAATATTGAATTGTGGTCGTGTTTCGACTACATGTTCATATATATAGAACCTAAAATTCCCTTACGAAATTTACGACCGCACAATGTGCTAGTTACGTAGTCAGTTTGCTTTGTGGTTTTGTTAGCATAGGCTTCAAAGGCCCATATATGCATTCTATAGATCACAGCGATGCACAAAGGGGATTGAGTAGCCTGCGGGTAATCTATTTACATACATTATTTCCTAAAACTGTAATATATTGACCGATAAACAAAGAAAATTTAAAATGCACGAGTAATATTTATTTATGTATGAAACTTGTATTTAACACTAAACCTACCGACAATTCTTGTATATCTATTCCTACCGCGTGCGGTCAAATTGACCGGTAATTAAAAAGTTTCATTTATTTCATTATTCAATGCAGATAATGGTTGATTTGTTGCTAAATGTGTATAAAGTAAAGAATTTTCATAAAGGTTCGTCCATTTTATATAATTTTTAAATTCTTTATAAAAAAAAACAAATAAAATTAAAGTTTTATACAGAATGTTATGCACATAATATACTTTATTTGGCTTCCTCGCATTGCTTACAAATTAGTTTAGTCTGAAATGTGCACTTGCCGCAAACATATTTTTCGCATTTCGAACAGATTTTTGTTGTTTTATAACCTTTACAAAATTTAATTTGACAACTGTTTTTCTTTAGATTTTGTATATAATCTAAATATATATAAATAATCTAAATCTATTTCACTTTCGGATGACAATAAAACCCTCTTTTTTTCTGCCCTGAACGCTTATTTATAATATTCTCTTCTTCACTATCGCTTTCTGATTCTAATTCACTTGTAAATAGTTCTTGATCTATTTCCATGTTTTTTTCAATTACAAAAGTTTCTTGTTATCATTTTCTGAAAATTCTTCTTCTATGTCCGTTATATTTTTTAGATAATTTGTAATTTTCAAATGCTTTGACATTTTTAGGGTAAATATCTACAACAGATACTTTACCTTCTCTTCTTCAAATAAATAATGGTAAAAAAAGTCCAAAAAACCTTTTTAGAAGTGCACTACTTGAGACTGTAATCAATACTATTGTTATCTACTCTTTTCAACTATAAGCGACTCTGAGATAACCGTAAAAAAATTACTTTGAAATAACTTTATAACAATTTTTCCCGCCGGTCTTATTGACCGACCGCGGTAGGTAGGTCACATAACAACTTTTTTTTGGAAAAAGAAAAAAATAACTTAAAGTAAAGAGTGAAGAAAATATTATATGCATATTCTAAGAATTGTCATATAGTTTGATAACAATATTATAACATTAAAAAATGTGTAAATCGGATAAAAAGTTTGAAAACGGTCAATTTGACCGCTACTGGTAGGTTTAGTGTTAATGGATCTATCAAGTCTAATAATTTGTGCAGCTTTGCTTAGTGATGAAATAATTGCAATTAGATTGTTACTCTCGTAACACTTTAAATAACCTTAAACAAAACAACTCAAAAATGAAAACGAACGAGTGAATATTATTTATATATGCAGCTTGTATTTAATTAATCTATCAAGTGTAAAAATTTGTGAAGCTTTCTTGAATAATGAAACAATTGCAGTCAGATCGT
>JACEII010000036.1:329941-418970 GCA_014332785.1 Antheraea mylitta
TTTCGCATCTCTGAACAGTGTTAAACAAAACAGCTCAAAATATAAAATAAATGAGTAGAAATTATCTATATATCAAGCATATTTATATTTAATGAATCTCTCAACTGTAATAGTTTGTGAAGCTCTCTTGAATAATGAAACAACTGCAGTCAGATCGTGTTAGTTTCGCATCTCTGAACAATGTTAAACAAAACAGCTCAAGCCGTCGAGGCGGCGCGGCGGGGCGTCTCGCCTGTATCAAAAGATAAGTAGCAACTTGACGGTTATGCAAACAGCGCGGCGGTGCGGTTTAATGGGGATTTTCTTATAGCACTAATTAAATTTCTCTAAAATTCTGTATCCATTTTAAACATAATTAGGCTACAGGTATAGGCATAAAAACAAACCTTTATGACAACACATAAAACAAAGTCCTCCGCTGCGTCTGTCTGTATGTCTGCCTGTTCGTGATGACTCAAAAATTATTGAATGGATTTTCATGCGGTTTTAATTAAATGATAAAGTGACTTCACGAAGAAAGGTTAGGTGTATAATTTGTCGAGGTTTTTTTTTGTAAATTGATCGAAGTTCGATAGTCAAGCAGCCTCGAAGCTTTCGTCGAAAATGCGGCCTAATCTCTTTGAGATATAACAAAACAATTGAGATAATAAATGACGCAGACAAAGTCACAGGAATAAGCTAGTAACAACAAAATTAAGAAATTAGAATCGACAATCTTTTGAGCGTTTTTTTTTTCTCGAACTGACTACGCTATTGACCTAGCAAGGTTTTAACAGCTGCACCGGACGGACTACTTTCTTTTGAGCGTAAAATTGAATTGAAGTACCTAGTTTAAACTTACGTGTTTAGTTATTTATGTCAGGTTTGTTTTTATTTTAATATATATATATTGAGTTTTCTAATAAAATTATAACCATTCGAAGATTCTAATTTTTTCAAAGTAATATAATTTCACCCACAACATTGTTCTTACTAGTTTTTAAGGCTAGTAAAGCATAATGTATTCGAGTAATATGTTTTATTATAAAGACTATTATAATAAATAGTGTTATTGCTTCACTGGTCATTTTTAGTTAAAAGGAGGAATTCCATGTTTAAGCCACCTTCGGTCAACTTCAACCAATCTGCCATTGCGGCAGATGATAATCAATTGGGTTGCTCAGTATATTTGAAAGTTTTGGTATTAGTTCAAGGAAAGATATATATTAGAATCGATCCCTTTCAATGCTTTCGGTGTTTAGAGTGTAATCCCTGAGTATGATACAATATCTACGTTCTGTGTCACCGAACTATATCGATTTATTATTCGAGTTGAAATTACTTTGTTATTGAATTCGGAAATCCGGGGTAACTAGTTCGGCAAACTACAACTATTGAAGGTCAGAAAATGTTCTCTATTCAAATTACTCCCATAATGTGATTATTAAAGTTCTGTTATAAAGTCTTCAAAGTCCTATTTATAGTTTGAAAAAAGTGTGATTTCATACTAGTCTCAAATGTCATAGGGTTTTTCTTTCGTCGGAAGATACGGGTTTGTTTATTAAAATAGTACCACACTCTAGGGAAATAGTTTAATATTAAAATGATGTAGGTATTCAGTTGGATTTCTGTTTGCGTTGAATATAAATTGTAGTGAAGTTCAATACAAAATCTTTACAAGTTTTGCAATATCTTTGAATTTAGTAAAATAGGCTACAAGTTTAATGTTCCATCGTGGCTTTTTTGATGCTTTTACCAATTATTTATAGGATGTTATAAACTAGGAGTATTATAATTTTAAGTCCGTATGCCTTTCAAACGTTTGTTTTATATTATACTAGCTGGCTCGTGCAACTTCGTTTGCACCAAATCGGTTATTACCGGTTTCAATTGTACTTTTAAATGTAAAATTCAGGGTTATATGTATTTACTAATGCTGTAAAATAAAAAAAAAATGATTCTAAAATTGAAAAAAAAAATTAAGGGGTGGTAATCCCTTTAACTTTTGGGGGGATGAAAAATAGATGTCCGATTCTCAGACCTACTTAATATGCACACAAAATTTCATGAGAATCGGGAAAGCCGTTTCGGAGGAGTTTAACCACAAACACCGCGAAACGAGAATGTTATATATTAGATTGTATCGGAGCGCACAACTTAACAAGGGGTATATAAAATGCGTTACTCGTTAATAAAAGTACCCTTTAGGAAAGCGAGCTCCAACACCATCTGGTGTTTACGGTCTGAAATCACGTCTAGCTTGAAGCATATTGCATTCCACGCCGCTTGCGCTCATTACAAACAGGAGAGGAATGTATCGGATTCCTACGTTTGAAAGGCTAACGTAGAAATATTTCAGGCGCAATTCGACCTTATTTTTTTTTTGCAATTCTCTCTTTGACCATTCTTTATTAAAATTGTATATTGAGCTATAGCTTTGTAAATACTTGGAAGAGAATATAATAGACAAGTATTGACTAGTATTGTAAGAAGTTCTTACATACCAATGCTCTCTATAGACTTTTAACACACATATTCACTTCACGTAATTGCTATCTATGTAGATAGCTGTGTGCCACATTATGTGATATTTTGTACCTTGATTAGACCTAGGTTTAGTAAATTTATTTTTAATTTAATTTAAGTTTATATAAAAAAGAACTAGTAATCTTTATGTTGAAATAATGATCGTTTTGAATCATATTAATTTTAATTGAAAATATATCGAAGTAATTATTTTGGTAATTCACATTTTGAACAGAGATTTTACTAAATATATAAGCAAGGCTTACATATTTGTACGTTGATAAATTCGAATCGTTTCACGCACAATAGTCGTGACGTACGTTTTTGTTACATTCTGTTGGTTAATCGCAGTTTTGGTGTACAGCGGCCGTGTCCTTGCGAACGAGCGAGTCGGGGATGTGTGGGTTGTATTGATTTTTTAAACGGTACGCGCCTTCGTATAATTTTAAGTAAGCAGTATTCATTGATCATGTTATTCAAATAATAACGTACGAAAATATAGATAGAGTTATTGTTGGACAGCTCTTGGTATAGGTTTTATGTAATGTAATTTGTTTTTATGGAATAATAGCTGCCCAAATTAGATAATAAATAATGGAACCAAATTTTTCATTAACAGTAATGTAATGTAATAACATGGCAATTAAATAACTGAACATCAATATTTCAATATTTTTAATGTTACTCTACTGTCTTCTGTATCACTCAGTTTCTTATATGGAGTGTTTCTGAATCCATTGTTTTTATTTTCCGTACGATTTTTCAAACATTTTTTTTCTGTATGACCTCTCCCTTCGTAGGCATTTTTGCCGACTCGAGAGTTCCAAACTTATTATTTCCTACAAACCTTGTAACCTGACAATTAGAAACAACAAAAATGGATTATCCAAATAGGTGCGTACGTACGCACAACACCAACAACGACGACGAGGTATGACACTGCTACTTAGTCTAGAAGTTATTTAGCAATATAGTATCAGTTCATATTTTGAACCAAAATTTAGTGTTATTTGTAGGAGTGAAATTAAGCTGTACTTCACATAAACGACACTGAAGTTTCATTTCTATTTGACTATTGGTCGAATCAAACCCTACTTGAATGATATACTTAAATGAGTGTAACTAATCCTTAAAATAATTGTAAATAATTAAGACTTTATTGACCGGCTATTTTATTCAGACGCTATATCATGTTATAAATATTTTATTGACTAAAATTGTGATAAAAACCTAAATACCAAGAAAAGTATTATCTTTGTCGACACAATTTAAAACGATGCGCAAAGCTTTTGCAATGATCACTATCGGCCTGGGTTTTATAAATTAAAATGGATAATGAAAGTGCACGAAGAATTAACTAGTGGGCAGTCAGTAATGTGTTAATTATTGAATAATAAATTTAACCACTTTATACAGCATAACGTGCAGCAATTATGCTAATGTGACAAACAATAGCATTTGGTTGAACTAACATAGGCTTACGGGACGCCCGTATTAAGGCTATTGTATCTAATCGTTTAAATGACTACGAATGCTTAGAATTCAAAGGGTCTCATGTACGTATATTGTTGAATAGAGAAGAATGATTATTTTTACCCATCCAGGATTAATAAGTCGAGTATGTAGTAACAACAAAAACTCCGTAAATTTACGTGTACAATTAACATATGAAAATTATCTAAATTTCAAATTAGTATATTTCTCATTTGTAAATGAACGGCCTCGAGGCGGTCTATTAGCCACATTAAATATATAAGCGAGGGTCACGAGACCATTACATTTACAGTAAATCCTTGCGGTGAAATGAAAATTGCCGTTAAGCGTACTCTCAACAATCGATATTGTAAATTAGTATTCAGTACTGTAACGCGGCAAATTAACATTTTACACAAAGACACGTAAATTATCTGATATTTGCTGAGAATCATTTTCACATAAAATAAACATGACGTTTTGTTAGTTTTAAAAGTGAAGCGTTTGCATAATTTTATTAACTAGCTACATATGAGCGCAACTCGGCGTACTTTTTTTAAAGCAAGTTATTACTTGCGACTCGCTATTTTCTTTCATTAAATATCAGTATATTTTATATTTCCTAAAAGAATTACTGATTAATATTTTGGCTGTAACAAAATTCTCGTTTAGAAAATATCGTGGAAACTAACTGTGATGCGTTTTTTTAAATTACATTTCAAAGAATATATATAATATAAGTTTATAACTTGTAATTGTTGGCATAATATACTCCCCTACAACAAAATTCATTATAGTTAAAATTTTATGTATAAACTAGATATAATTAAAAATTTGGGTTGTTAGTTATTTATCAAATGTAATAATACTATATTGATAGTTCTTGTACCGAATCAAATAAGAAATGATATAGAAGGTGCAAAAAAATTCATAATAATCTAAAAACCCATTTTTAGTTAAATCTGGGCATATAAACACTACAAAGAGACTAGTCTTAAAACATGTAGACGCAAGATTACAGATTTATTTATACCTATTAATATATCTGTGTCCTAGCTATATATATCTATGTAGGTATATTAAAAAGTACAATAACCAAAGGTATATTAGCGCAACACTTCAGAACTACTACATATATTTCTTTTCTTATTTTCTTTGGTATTTGTTATTGTCAGGATCAGGTTTGTATGAAATTTAATATTTGGAAAATCAGCCTGGAAAATTAAAAAATTGAGTTAATAAATCTCTATACAAGAAACTTAGTGAATGAGATAGAAAACAAAAAACAGTTATTTTCAAATCTATTATCAGAATTGATAGTGATGTTAATTCATCATAATTGCTATTATATGGTCGTAGTGTTAGTACGTAGTAGGTCGTAGCGGTAGTTAGAGAGATTTGTTTGTGAAGGTAGTAAACGATCCTCGAGTCAAAGTTTAAAACTCAATTTAGAAATGCCAGAGGAGTTTATAATTGAATCGAATGCACCTCTAGTTTCGGACACCTGACTTATGAATACACTGTGTTATAACCAATATGAAATTGATTTTGAGAGTGAACGAATATGCTAAAAACTTTAATAAATATTCATTCTTTTGATTTGTCCCATTCTGGGATCAGTCAATGTATATTGAGCTATCGAGAGACTTGTATGCCTCAATAACAGCGAAGAATGCCCCGGTCAATTTTAGATCTCAGAAAAAGGAAGTCTTATTAATTCAAAAACTGTGTAAAATACATTGATAACATTAAAGTAATAAACAACACAAAGAAATATTTCCTAGTCTTCGCCGTAATATCCTTGTTAAACTTTTTTTTGCGAAATTCATTAAGCTACCGAGTAGCTTCTGAATCCTAGGTTGTATTTTCCCGTGTAATTTAATTTGATGCGAAGGTACAATGCGGATTTCCTTTGTTTGCAAAGGCTAATTGAAATTGCTCTATGCAGATGACACTTTACCTCGACGGACTTCTTATTCCACCTTTATTTGAATAAATTTGTGTTACATTACGTATAATTTTTCATTTCGCTATTTTTTCAGCTTTTATTTTTCTACGAACTAAGACCGTGGTAAATGTTTGGCTAAAAATATATAAAAGTATACATATAAATAATACAACTAATGATATAGTTTCAAATTTAATTATATCCTGTTATTATTACTCTTGTTTACTAGTAGAGTATGAATTATTGAGACTTCAAAATATCTTAACTATTCACGCGTGCGACGTTAATTAACTACCTTGCCACTCTAAAGTTGTTCAGATTTGTGCAATGTATTTAGTACAACGCCTCACAAAATTGTTTCAAAAAGACAAGTACTACTAAGTCTAAACCGGTAATATATGTGATAGATTATTTTGATTGTTTATTAAAGCAGTTACGTTACTTGTATACGATGATCATGTTAACGTATGAGCTATTATGACTATTTATCTTACTGATACTATTTTAGACTCATCAGAATTCCGTCTCGATTCCGTGCGAACACGTACATGTTAGATGAGCAACCGAAATTGTTACGTATACTGTGATCGCTACTCATTTTGGGGGTTCTTGTGACTGTTGTTAAATTCACTTTTTTCAAGTTGATTTCGATTATTTTTATACCGTACTTATCATTGCGCGGTCTGACAATTAAAAATCCACATTTAGTGGCCTCTCGTGGATACTTGACGGTAACGACAAATGAGCGAAGCGTCTCTCGAGCGCTTATCGTTAAGCTCGGACGGACCTGGGTGCTATGGGTTTTATCGATGTCATAGTTAAGTATCAGATATCGGCATCGGGCTTGATAGAATTTCCTCTTACACTAAATAGTTCCCCTATACTGCGAGGCATTGTATTTCGTCCGCACGCAGGCTTTTTGTTAGGACTCGAGATTGTTCCTTAAATATAAAAAATAGGCTCTTTGCCTCTCAGACAGGGAAGTTTTTCGTGTCCCGCCCAACCCTCACTGTCAGACCTCAGAAAATTCACATCTAGCACTAAACAGTTCGCGTTCCTATGTTTTCAATTGTTCATCGCGTCTATTTTCTTTGAAATAGTGGAGGAATATAATAGAATTGCTCAACCTGATCGTGAGTCCGATCCGTCATACATTCCCACTCCCATGCGTGAATTACTACTCGTCGCTGTTCCCAAAAGGACAGACAGGACTGAAACGTTCTGTCCTATTCCGTACTCTAAATCTGACCCAAACTCCGGTATTCCATTATCAATGTCGGTTTTACTATTGTTACTAGTTTCAACCACTCTCAGAACCGCGTTCGATCTGATCCCTGCAACAGTGATTCGGCTACGGAACGGAACGGCTCAACCTATTAAAGTAGATCCCGCAGCTGCGGTAAAAATGCTTTCTCTCCCGCTACGCTTCACAACACGTCATTTTGGCCCTCTATTTCTGCCCGACTCAGGTCGAGGAGAATCATAATTGTAAAGACCCTCGTGATATTTTCGTCGAGCTCTTGTGCAAAATCTACGTACTCTCATAGTGCCATATCTGTCAGGTGTACGGACACTCGGCCCGGAACTGTCACCTACTCCCCAGATGCGTGAATTTCTTCTGAAAATATTCTACCAGGAGGTATTCCCGCATCCCGACTTATTCCGAGCCTCCTATCTGCGTTCTATGTGGTATCGAGGAACATCCCGCAAATTTTGCCTAGTCCCCATTCAAAAAGCGCTCACCAAAACAAGTCCAATGAAACATCCGTAAAGGCCTGTCAGGCAAAGGGACGTTGAAATAAAAGTTAGATTCGTCAGTATTCAGGAAAACGTATTCATGACTCACACTACGGTGATATGTCCGCTGTTCAGAAAGTTACATAAAAACAAAGAACCGGATTCAAATAACCAGACGCTGCATACGGAAGTTTATTAATGCATAAATTATGCTAACTTTTACTACAGAGCTGACAACGAGCAGAGGAAAATTTCATATAACTTTTATATAACCTACAATGCAGTGACATGGCGGCCATATATGTCGACTCTTTGTAGGTGGTAGAGCCCCGCTGAAGCTATTTTTGGTTTCAGCATGAATGGGTCGGCTCCTCCGGGGAAGTACCACCCCTCTCACAGATAACCGACGTGAAATAACAGTGCTTGCATTGTTGTGTTTCGTTCGGTCAGTGAGAGAGCTGGAGGCCCACGTCCCTTCCTCTTTCCTGCTTTCCCTTCCTTCCCCTCCCCATTCTCCCATATTCAGGCTGGCAACGCACTTGCGACGTCCCTGATGTCGCTGGTGTCTATGGACGGTGGTGATCACTTAACATCACGTGATCCACCAGTTCGTTTGCCTCCGTTGATATAATAATAAAAAAAAAAAAAAAACTCTCTTCGGATTCTCTTCGAAAAATCATATTTTGCTACGAAGTGCTCGGTATTTACAGTAACATTATCTTTTAAAATAACATACAGACATTATAATGAAGAATATATTAATTTTAAAACAGCGACTACACCTACATATTATAAGACAAAGTCCTCTGCTATGTATGTCTGAGTCTCTATTCGCGATAGACTCAAAAACTACTGAACAGATTTTCATGCGACTTGCGCCACTAAATACAGTGATTCATGACGA
Organism: Antheraea mylitta; assembly: GCA_014332785.1. Classification (NCBI taxonomy): domain Eukaryota; kingdom Metazoa; phylum Arthropoda; class Insecta; order Lepidoptera; family Saturniidae; genus Antheraea; species Antheraea mylitta. The sequence goes on from JACEII010000036.1 coordinate 338,509, forward strand.
CTGCGACCTTATTTAACCTAGTGTATATATATTATTTTCCATAAATACAGGTTATAAAATGCAAGAAGAGTTATTAAACCTGGTCTATGAGATTACCGCGTAAAAACAAACAACCACTTGCACTTCATAATATTAATACTGATTTATAACATAAAAACATAAAATACTATCCTTATTGGCTTCCGCTTTCAATGGTTGTGTAAACGTTGACATTGCAGAGTCAACAGTCTGCCGGGATATTAAATCACGGATATATTCTTCATGCATCTTGTACTGGGTTTAACACAGCGTCTAATATCTTTATGGATCTATTTAATATAGCGATGTGCAAGATTCTATATTTATTATAGAACTATATATGTGTCTTCATTGATTACCTTCTATTATATACTCTATATGCAGTATAATATGCTCTGAAATTTTACTTTAATTATTTTTCATTTTAATTACAATTATGTGAAAATAATTTCAATATTCCGAAGCGGCTGTATTATTTTTATAAATGCCACTTTAAATATCTTTCTATTATTTGTATTTTCTTGTATTTTTATTACAGGTATTTTGTTATAATTTACTCAGACTCGGTATTCATTCATTCAGAGAATATATTCATTTTAAACAAGCATAAATCTAAATTGTGAGATACCTCTTAACTTAGTTTAGAAAGTGCTTATGATTAGAATTTTTTTTATACTACATACTAAAACTACAAAAATTAAGATGTTGACGTTTTATAACAAAGCAAGGACGTAAAGAGAAATGACAGATTGTGCAAAGATGTGAAACCATACTGCCAGAAACACGCATGGATATATCGTTAAACGTTCGTGGTTCGGAACACATAAAACTAACCACAGTACAGTCAAATCAAATACGTTAATTTTAAGTATAAACCAAGTAAGAGTAAAAGGTATTTGTTTGTAAAATCTTTTTTTCGGAACTGATGCAATTTTGTAAATAATTTCACTGAGAATAACTTCAATTAGCTTAAATTCATGAAAGCACATTTTTCTTTTGATTTACTTGAACGAAAGCGCAAACAGATGCCTTAAGACTAAATATGAGGCTGTATACTTGCTTTCTATAAATGTTTTAATACTGTAAATAATACCAATAATAAATTTCAGTGATACATGTAAAACTATTTTATCTGACATCAGTTTCAGTTGTTAGTTTTGTGTATACTAAAAAATGAAAATAAAAACAGTCCGTGATTGTCTCATTGCTAGGCACAACTTTCTTTCAAAGATAAGCTTCATCACTACATGAAACAGCCTATTTTGTTTTGGCAATTTAAAACCTCTATTTATTCATCAAACTACATGCAGTAATATAGAACATTGCCCTTGATATAACCGTACACGATCGGTCTAAATATCTCATACAATGGCTAATAAGGCTTTCATATCCAATGATTCAAATTTACATAACAGGATGTGAAGCGTGAACCTGGTTTCGGACAGCAGTAATATATGTAAACATTTATAGACACACATTTGAAATCTACTAACTACTGAAATTGGATAAAGTATTTTTGATTTTGATACAAACCATAGATAAAATTCAAGATGGCTCTCTAATAGACATTATTATATTGGCGGTGGAAAGACGAATTGACTAACGCGCATTTGTTAATTTTGCGCGTTAATCAATTGGCTTTCCCACGTTGATATCAAAGCAACAGATAAAATCCAAGATGGCCTCTAATAGACATTATTATATCGACAGTGGAAAGACTAATTGACTAACGTGCATTTGATAACTTTTGCACGTTAATCAATTAGCTTTCTCACGTTGATATGGTACATAAAATGTCCGAAGAATGCAGATATTGAGGAGTCGACGGTCAAGCTCAGCATCAAGGGAAAGAAAAACCTTACAGACTTCGATATCTCGCTTACTCATAGAAAATTTAGGAGTATCGGTGAACCAAAGCAGGCAGCATACAAGACGGCCAACCATCGAGACGTGGTGACAACGGATTGACGTCAACTTCAAGCATAATAACAGGAATGGAATTATGCAAATTCGGGCATGGAGACAGGTGGCGTGTTTGTCGGTATGTACACATCGCGTGCATTAATAAGCATCTATGTATTAAAAATGTATCATTAACAAAAAAAAATATCTCGTTTTTTTAAGATATAGCTGCTTTATGCAGTTGATACTCGATTGAAACATATTCTATTTTGGTGGTTCACATAAACAGTTCAACGGAAAGTAGAATGAGAGCGCGGAAAAAATACCGTTTTAACCTTGTGATAAACAAAATGCCTAGTAATAATGAAATCGGTCAAGTGCGAGACATATTCGTGCATAATTTTAATTCTAAAAAAAGGTATTTGTTCCATTTAGTTGAGGATCTCTAGCACAAGTCTAACTCTCAATTAATCGACTCAATTCTTCATTAATTTATTGATATTCACTTTACAACATCTACTAGAGTAAAGATATATTTCAGATTTGTATGTTTTTCTGTCTTTGGAACAGAACAAAAGGGGCTGAGATATTTTTTGTATTGGAGGTTTTGCTTGTATAGAAACACTTTGTAGGTGGTAGAGCCCCGCTGAAGGTATTTTTGGTTTCAGCATGAATGGGTCGTCTCCTCCGGGGTAGTACCATCCCTCTCAACGATAGCCGACGTGAAATAACAGTGCTTGCATTGTTGTGTTTCGTTCGGTCGCAGAGAGAGCCGGAGGCCCACGTTCCTTCCTCTTTCCTGCTTTCCCTTTCCTTCCCCTCCCCCTGCTCCCCATATACAGGCTGGCAACACACTTGCGACGTCCTTAACGTCGCTAGTGTCTATGGACGGTGGTGATCACTTAACATCACGTGACCCACTAGTTCGTTTGCCTCCTTTGATATAATAAAAAGTTTACTTTATGTTGTTATTATTATTATTTGTTAAAATATCTATCGTAATAATACAATTTTTAACACGATATTCATTATTGTCCAAAAAATATACAGCCCCATTAGAGTTACGGATTCCATTTCTGGGAAGGGAACCCTAAGAGATGCTCTGATTTTGAGAAATATTAGAGTGACACGTTAGCTAACGATTTCAAAGAATTAGTATTATATGTGCTCTATCAAACTATAATTATTATTATAAGGAGGCAAAATTTATTTTCTTGTAAACATTATAATTTCCAGAATGAATAATTGTATTTATAATAGAAAGTTATATTAGTTGATTGTTTTTATTAAGGTTCAGGTAGAAGTTGTGGGCGTTCACTATTTTACTGCTAAATATATTCCATTTGAGTGCATCATAAAAGTCTAGAGATCTTTTGTAGAAGCCTTCCTGTCACCTGCAACGTAGTGTTTTAATATGTTATACGGTGCCTCGAGTGTTGGAGCTAGAATTAAATTAACGCGTTATTTGTTTACACTGTGCCGATATTATCGTCGAGACCGCGTCACTCGCGCGTCATTATTCACATATACTAAAGGTGTGTGTTCATTGTTGAAATCAAAGTGCAGTGAAATATTATATAATCGATTTTCTGATGTAATAAATTATGTACAGGCTGATTTATATCGCCTCTACTATGTTAACTAACATGTTCATATCTTGTATATAGAATCTATGATTTAAAAATTCAAATTCATTGTTATTGTCTTAGACTTTCGAGATCCTGCATTGTATTCAGTGTTAACATTCGGCTGTTCGTTGTTATATTTATTTGATTGGCATGTACTCATTCCTTTACCGTGTGATTTTAATCCAAATATGCTGGTTTCTAAATGTAACAATTTGACTTATTAACTCACTCACTACTCACACAAAATATTGTGTTTGTTTTTGTTACGTTTTCAAGCTTTAACTACCCAATCGACTATCATAAAATTGTATGAACAGGTTGTCATCAGGGGTACAGGAAAGTACATAAAATACATATCTTCCAGAAAAAATACTGTTCCCGAGAGCAATTTACATTTAACACGAAGAAGTCACGAACAGACTCTAGTAATGTGGAATGTTGTAGACAGTAGTAACTTTTTGTCTTTGTTGTATTTTTTCTAAATACCGACTAGGTTATTTATACTAATTATAAAAAATCCTAAAAATCTGTTCCATGTAAAAGTTAAAAAAAAAAAGAATAACCGAAAAGAAAAACTCGTTACAAATTCTTCTATATTATTTTAAATATTATGTTTGTACTTTTGTTTAACGTGTGTTTTTATTCAAACCCCACAAGTATGTCATTGTTTAAACTTGTGTATATTCGGTTAGGAAAACTGTGTATATAATATTTTACTACTATTTAAAATAAAATCTAAATTCTATAATAAAATATTGTTACAGAAATATTTGCAGATAATGCAACAGAATTCCCTTGCTTAACTTACATTGCCTCATCTCTAACCTTCTAATTACTCGTCGATTAGTTACGGTACAGCCTGGGGAACAATATTTTCATGAGCGTTGCTTCTCTAGATAACTAGGGCGATAAAATTTTATTTAGACGTAAGACATGTGTGATAATTTATTTTGTAAACGCTCGTTTTCTAGATGTATGCGCTCGGATTATATGTATACTAAAGTGTATATATCCCTTTATTTTAAGATATGTGTTAACTATATCTAATCATTTGTTTTGAAGTGTACAAAGCAACGCAATTGATTTGACTGTACCATGTTTTAATATCGTTCTATCGCGTGTATAACTAGTATATAAAATATGTCATATACTAATATAATAGTTAGGCGATCTATATGTAGTGTACAAAGTCTGAGGGAGAATATACAAAATATTTTGTTGAAATTCAAACAGTCCGTTTATAATCATTGTATTAAAATTTTATTTTATTTTTATTCGCTTTGTTATGTTAGCTACAAGCGTATACATTTACGTCATCATGAGTTACATATAATTCTTCTGTACATGTGTGTGTGACTCCTAAACGGCTGGGAAGGATTTTGATGACATTTTAGAGAGTGGTTCCATGGGTGGTCTAGATTCACAATTAAACTCGGTTGGTGGCGTTGTGTTCTGATTCTAATTTTTTGTTATCATGGTACGAAAACGTGTTCTGGCTCTTATAGTATTATATAACTTCTTTACTTACATTTTTTTCTTAAAATGACGGTTGCACCACAGACTAATTTGTTCGATATTTAGTATGAACGTAATCAATGAATGTATCATTTAATTTACTATATCTATTACACATATTGTATATACGTTTTACTTTTCTGTACTTCTTCTTTAACTAAAACTATAGCAAATTTCAAGAACTCTCGAAGTATTGCTTTTTTCTTTACGTATTGGCATATAGATTATTGATATTTTAATTTGATTTTCGTATGAAAATAAATAAATGAAATCTAAAAAACCTACTCGAGTATAACTTAAATCAATATTTTTTTCTCTTTGTTTAGTTTATGCAGTAGTCATTAGCTCGGAAAAAACATCCGTTTCATTGGAAATCTGATATTCTGTTGCATTCTGCGGAGAGTTGTTACCACAAACGACCGCCCACAGCTGTGGCACCGTTCATTGGAAGCGCTCGTTAATAGAGAAATGTCCTCTTAATTTAAATTCATTAACCCTTGCAAATTAATCTACCTTGCGTTCGAAAAATTGCTGAATTAAAGTACTCCTGCAATTTTAATTGCGTCCGCTTGACTAATGAATAGTGACGAACTCTAAAATGGATTCATATATATTTTTGTATTTGCATAAATTAATTACAAACTGATATTTTCAAATTAAGAAGACAAATTTGTTGTATATCCCTATTTTAGTTTGTTATTTTTAGAATGATGTTGCCTAACTCATCTTTTGGTAGGAGTAGACTGGTGGAAATCATGACATAAGGAAAAAATGTTATGTCTTCGATCTCGCTCCTTCAGTTCGCCTTTCTCTGTCATTTTATTTTTATTGTATTTAAGTATGTGTAAACGTACCAGTATCGAAACTGGAGAATTGTGCGCTAACGGTCTAATATATAGTAATTAATTTTTACATATATCGTTGACTGCCGGCTACATGAAAGCTTCAATACTAAAAACATAAAAATTTCATTCAAACTTATTCGTTTCTGTTTTAAATGATACGTGAGTTATATTGTCTCATTATTAGAATTTTGCAATGAAGATTCGAGAAATGGTCATTTTTAACTAAAAACAATAGAAATAAAGAACTTCGTTTATGACACGGGTTCTCTGACCTCTCTTTATTTTAGTTCAAATTTTAGTCAAAATCCGATTTCAAATATAAATAATAAATCTAAAATATTATAGACGTTTACTTCCATACATAGCCCTTTTTTAGAACACTGACATGGAGTATTTATTTTTCTTTTAAATATCAATTTAAATAATACAATTCAAGGAGGTTTTCAACAGTATATGTTTACGTATTACCTAGAAATTATAATTAAATTCTAAACCTAAAATTGTTAATGGAATACCCTTCAAACGGCGCACTCCGACATCACAGATTAACGAAAGCAACCCGTAATACCCCTCTATTTAACTAAAATATACTTGTTCATCGGCGTGAAATATTTGTTGAAGAACCTTATATTAAGAGAACGGCACGTCCTTCCAAAATGAACCACTTAAGGATAATTTTAGCAAAATTAGAAAGGCACAGTCTTTGTAATTTGTAGGTAGAGTATTAAGTCTTATGTAGTTCTAAGATTTCGTTGTATTATCTTGGAGTTGTGCGGTATTACTACTGTCGAAATTTCGATAGATTCTTACTTTATAAGAGAATCAGATATATCAAAAACTCATTTAGATAGTGGTTTGTAAAAAATACATATTATATTTTTAATGTTATTAGTTATCGTTCAATGGGCGAAATTCGTCCACAACGTTTTTCTTTTCAAATTTCTCATTTTTGTCAGTTTACAGCTACTTTTTTTTTTCGAACTGACTGCGCTATTGGTCTTGCAAGGTTTTTTTTTCGAACTGACTATGCTATTGACCTAGCAAGGTCTTAACAGCTCCACCGAACTACGCTAGTCTTGCAAGGCCTTAACAGCTGCACATACTGTATATTAGTAGACTTAAAGATAGTGGAGTATGAAGAATAGAGACTTTAAATAAAAGGATTCGATTTGTTGTTGGGACAGGAAAAAGCTACTTGAATGATTTTTAAAAAATATATAATTAAAACTAGTAATTCGTCCAATAGTTACTAAGCAAAAATATAAAATTAAGAAAATCAATCGAGAAAGAGAGAATAAAATAATACTGAAATGTTTTGTCATCGCACACAGACATTACATACTTACAGACATTATAATACTTGGATCAAGTTTTTAAGATAAATAAGAATAATCTATATGCCCAAGACTATTCGTAGTTTTTTATTTTCTCTAACGCTCGTTAAAAAACCTTACCCACTGAAGATAATTGCATTTAATATAGAATACACAATGATTATTTGGTTTTGACCACGTATTAGAAATAATAGCAAACATCCTACTTTTTTATCCATAAAAAAACCGATACGAAATTTCATTTGAACTTGGCAAGTAGATTATTCTTGCAGTGCATTTGTAGAGACATTTACTGTTCATTTCTCATGAGTATAACTCCTCGCAATTGCTATTTACACAACACATAGCATTCGGGTTTTCTATTACCACTATTAAAGAGCTCCTTATCCTAATCAAGGAAGGTTTAATAATAATTGTGGTGTAAGGAACACACGAGTTAGGACGATCTTGTCGACCTTATTTGCCTAATGCACTAACATGGCTATAGTAGTGACAACTTGAGCTCATTTTTATAATTCGACAGCGTGGTTATCGTACTAATACGCCTAGATTATTTAACGTTTGCGTTCTAAGTTTGGGTCGGGGTGTAAGGGTAATTATTGCAATAAGTGAGACATCATCTTTAAGCTACGATCATCTTTAAAATAGGGTTTTTGGATATTGGGTAATTATTTGAGTGTCTAAGCCGTATCGCGTTCGATAGATGCGTAATGTGTGCGAACGATTTCTGTAAATTTCTGTTGATGCCTACCTTTGTAATTAGCAGATTATATAGCCTGTCTCGGAAGGATATTAAAATGTATGTGCAAAACGCAGAATATCTCGTGACATACGAGATAGTTGACAACACTGCTTTTACTTGTTTATAATTAGTCTTATTATTGTTATAACCTTTGAGCATTTGTAATATAATTCGATTCGAATAAAGTAGTGTTAAGTAAGTGATCATAGCGACAATTCGATTGCGTTTAACTCATCACTGTTAGAGCATTATGTTAGAGCATAAGCAGTGAACATTGTCCACAGATTCCACCCGATGCTGTTTTCGTGTCGCTATATTAATATATACGTTTGTTATATAGTCACTTATACAGTAAATAAAAATCTTGTACTTGTCCACTACAACTATTTACTTGCGGAATATATATTAATGTAATATGAATTACAAACGTGCAGAACAGAAAATAAACAGTAATAGTTGCAAGTATTTTCTACGGAACAAAACCGGTGGACAGGTTGAATGAGAAAACTTCACGACACTTTACTACAAATAGATACTTTAGATATACGTACTTATTCTTAGATATATATCTTGTTCCATATACTTTATATTCGATAAAAGAGACTTTTAAACCTACATCTTATTTTAGAAAGATAAATATGATGATATAATATTATTTTTCTATTCACGAACTGTAGCTAATTTCAAATATAAGTTTAATAAAATATTAAGTGTAAAATTGAGGTATTGAATGCAAGCACTTAGAAATAAATATCGTATTAAACTAACAGTCTTACTTATAATCGGTGTGTTAGTATCGACTGATAAAAAACATTACGAGGAGTTAGTAAATGCCATTTAAATATATACACATGTAAAAGAAATCTTTATACAACTAAAATTGAATTCAAAATTGTGGTTGAGTTCAATTCAGTTTTATACTTGTCAAAATTGGTATGATCATTTTTGTGAACATTTTGAACTATAAAATAAAAATAATTTTAATTTTGTTTTAAGTTTAAATTCCATATTTAAATAATTAACTAATAACTAAAATGTCAACTTTTGTTTGGCGTTGTACCTTAATTTAAAAGATTTAGTTAATTATTAATGTATTATATTCCACTAAGACATTTTAATGTAGGTATTTTGTAATTTGGTCTATGGAGATAAACGCAACAAGAAAATATATAGTTGTGACGTATCACATGCGTATTATTGTCATATAGGCTACAAAATATTAATTCAAAGTTAAAACCTAGAAATATACAACCTCTTTAACAGTTTCAGTTACAGTTATTAAAAAAAAATGGTATAATATACACAGTATATATGATTACTATTATGTACAACAGTTTTGATTGTAATGTTAAATGTGCGCAATGCGGTCAGTAGCAAGCACCGAGCAAACCATTTTATAAGTTTGTTTACATGACCGTTGCTAAGCAATAAAAGGCGGAGACTCCATACATCGCTAATGGCCATTTTGTAAATATTCTTCTGAAAAAATTAAACCGTGTCCAAATTACTCTGTCTTTATTAAAAAGCTAAAATTTCAAGTAAAATAATTGGTACTCTTCTATTCACATATAAGGGTTATTTTTTTTTAATATGCAAAAATGTATATATCAAACGTACATATTTATTATGTTTTATATATATTGCTCATACAAGTAACTAACAATTAATTATTTACACGTAATTTAATTATACATTTAATTAATCATTAATATATTATACTCAAATATTTAAAGAAACAAAGCAAACAATTTGGGACGTAGAAACATATAGTGTTAGTATATATACCTCGACGGTGTGTGATTTGAATGGATGTGTAAAAACATACTCTACAATGAATCAAGGGTAGACAACAATAAATCACCCTTAAGAACTTTATATTAAAGCATACATTCTTACTGGCAATAAATATTGACAGTAATTTACAAAAGATGTATCGAATAGATAAATTAACGACATTTCGTCTGGCGACCGACAATAAAGTCGTAAGAGCGGATATTGGATAGAAATTTAGCGTCTGTGGCTTCTTTTCCTCGACTTTGGTAAAATGCTCAATAAAAGTATCAAGACCGTTCGCTATGGCTTAAAATGCTTTTAGAAATAAATTTCAAAATATAGTTTCAAAACTATTTTGTAAACCTATTCCTACTTAATTACACATGACGATATTAATAGCGTCATTACCTTCTTGTATATAACTTTAAAAAATAATAGAAATGACAAAACTCCAAACACGTGATGAATATATCGACGGAAGAAAGCAGAATTGTCGTAACTTGACAAAACTAACTTTACACCAGAGCCAAAAAACTATTTCAAAACTTAATTTTTTTGTGTGTGTAGTGCTAAAACTAGACAAAAAACCAAGGTCGTATCGATGAAAAATTGAATTGTAGGAAAAAGAGACCCAGACCATTCAAAGCAGTATTTTTTATACAAGAACATCGTAAAAAGTGGTTTAGCTCAAAATGCAAGTTACGACATTTCCGCTTTCTACCATCGATATGTTAAGTGAGAGCTTGTAAGCGACCGAAGAAGTTTAATATTAGAAATAAACGAAACGAGAAGATTGACCACCACTACGCCTGAACGTGTTTCGCTCCTTCACGGAGCATCTTCATATTGATGTTGAATCTTCCGATGCACTCGTCCACTCGCATCGGAAGTGTCAACATCGATCTCAACAACAACAATTCCAGCCAGGAATGCAAAGTAGTGTCCACTGTGATATTTAATCCGATTATAATGATGGATTTCCGCTCAATTAGCCATCGCAAGTTTTAGACCCAACAAGAAAAATGTAAGTTTATTAGGTGTAAGTGTTACAGTCTATAATAAGGTTGTCTGAAGCACATTTATGAATTTTAAGGACCGTGTCAAGCAAATTATACTTCCAGAGCGCTGTTTATCAGACGTTACAAGTATACCTACATGGTCATAAGGTACATGTTACAAGAACTTTTTTACAAATACTTGTAAATTATGTTTTTGAAAAATACGAGTCTTCAAACTTACAAGTTACAAGGACATTTCATGCAAGTTTATGCGAACTTGTATTTCTTATTCACAACACTTTATTTTTTGCTTACTTCCGAAATTATTTTCGTACCATATTATATGTTGATATGATAAAAAAACCGTACAATAAATAGTCAAGTTAATGTTAAATATCATTTTTTTACAAATAATTCGATTTGGTTCGTTAACCAATTTTAGAATAATAGGAAGCTCTTCAACGTTTACGTAACAAGTTACAAGATACAAAGGTATTTACGATGAACAAATCCACAAATACAAGTATGAAAAAAAAAATGTATTACAAGTGATTTCACTTGGTATTCGTAAAATACTTGTGTAGTTCTGATAAACGCGTTTTTGTAAAAAGGTACTAATTTACAAGAGAAAACGCTTCTAATATAACAAGACTTATAGCATTTGATAAACAGGGCACTGGTCTGTGGTGTTTTTTAATAACTGCATCTCTATACGGTCAGTAAAAGTAATATGATTGATAGCAATTAATGGTAAAGATGACTCTTCTATGATATTCTCAAAATGATTTTCTTTTACATTGCAATAATTATAGTGTATATACAATTAAAGTTATAGGACAAACATAAAAACAAACAGATTCGCATACGGAGTCGTTTTCACAAACGAGTTAAATTAATACGTCTAGTTAATTATGCGAAGTGCGTTTGCATACGAGAGAATTTTCCCGGTTGTTGGGAAAACTGTCGCCTCCGTCGACGAAGTTCGGTTCGTGACAAATAGAAGTACCTAACATCAGTCGCTAAAACTTTCTGCTTATTAAATGTGTACTGATTTCTGTAAATACGTCGTTGTATTTGAGTTTAATATCATGAAATTAAAATGTTGAAGCTAAATAGACTTTTTATTAATATTGTCTGTTAATAGTTTAGTACATAAGCGACCGAGCCCAGCTCGGTTCATTAAAAAACATTTTGAAATTAAAATAAACTGTTAGGTTTGCCTCACAAAATTAAAATTTTTCATAAAAAAAGTAAATAAAAAAGATATCTTTTTTGCTGTCAGTCGGATTCGAACTATGATTACACGGATTTTCGAAGTAGACGATTTCCGTCTGAACTATTTTTGTTTTGACAGCGCCGGCGAAATTTACCTTTATATTCTAGCTATATTTTTTTCATTGCCTGAAAACTCACTTAAAAAAAGTTTTCTATGAATGAAATCTAGCTAGATCGATTTATCGTCCCCGAAACTACCTACATACTAAGTTTCACTGAAATAGATGACGCCGTTTCCGAGATCCTAAATATATACAAATATAAAAATATACAAGAATTGCTCGTTTAAAGGTATTAGATAGATAGATTAGATTAGATAACCGGAGATACAGAGTAAATAGATTTTGGTTAAGTGGCACATTTTTAAAAGTAGTATTTTCATTAGAAGCAAAAAATAAACGTAGTTATTTAATCTATAACATTTACAAGTAGTGAGACTTACAACAAATCTAGACTAACAAAATAATTAGTGTTACCCAAATGCAAGACCAAGACAAAACTTGGCTTAGTATTGGTATTGGTCTTGCGTCAATACACCGGGTCTTGGTCTTGATCTTGCGACCTCAGTTGTGGTCTTGGTCTTGCGTCAATACACCTGTTCTTCGTCTTGGTATTGCATCTTCAGTCGTTGTCTTGGTATTGCAGCAAGAGTCTTGAAAATCTTGCAATTACCTATTAATTTATTGATATTTATTAAACACGTAAAGTTAATAAACCCTAGAACTATGCAACAGATACATTTTAAACTTATATTAACAGTGACATAGTAGAGTCCAATCAAATTAACTAAATTCATAATGAACAAGTTTTGAAAGGAATATTTTCCGGAATAAAAGTATGCAATTCCTTCGCGTGGAAAGGTAATAGATGCCTTAGTCTTTGTATTTTTCATTTTTATTTTTTTATACTGGTAAATTTTACAAATAATTGTTTGAGTAGCAAAAATTATTTCAAAAACTAAATAAATTTTAGAGTGTCTGGATCAGATGCTACTACAACTTGGTTTTGCAATACTCAAGAACACGACCAATCTTGGACAACACTAAAAAATATATATACTATATAAAAATAAATATACTTATTATGTTAATTAGTATAATTAATTTCATTACATTTATATTAGGTACATTTGTTTACACGCTGGATGTTGAACCGTAAACGTTAATCAGGTTTAACATTTATATCTAAATGAAATGTAAATCTAATAAAGTGAGACAGTAGTATCAAGTTAAACATTTTTCTTGGATATATAGTAATGATGACAATACTATTATAAATTTATTTTAAAATATGTTTTTATGCCAATACTTGTTACGAAATGAAAGACATGTCCTACGAAAAATATAGACACACATTAATCATGTTGTAACATGAACGAATCCGTTCACCAACTTAGCATAATGAAATATCAATGAATAGCGTTTTCTTTACACCCTAGTAGAGAAGGGTAGGTGAATAAACTGCATTAATGGATCGAACGTCGCGACAATGTGGCGCCGACACGACTGCACGTATGTCCACAAAATATTGTCAATCGCCATAATAAAGCATATCGTAATCTATAATATTGTACGACAAAATTGATTTTCGTGTCTGTCTGTATGTTACATTAATTCTTTTGAACTATTGAACTGATTTCGATTCACTATTATTTAAGAGAATATCTTCCTGAAAGTTTACATGTATAAGACATGTATATTACATTCATATAAAATAGAGAAGAGGAATTCATCAGAGGGAGTTTCTGAGCACTTACATTAACAACGCTGGTTATTACGAGACGCATAAAAATAACTACTATAGAATTATACATCTAATAATTTTCACAGAAAATAGATCAATATTGCCCTTTATATCACATATATAATCATACTGAATATCTCAGAATACTCTAGTTACATTGAGTATTTGATATAAATCAAAACTATACTTTACATTGTATCATCATACTGAATATTTTAACATATTCCAGGTACATTGAGTATTTGATGTAGATCAAGATTGCTCTTTACATCATATCATCCTACTGAATAGTTTAAAATACTCTAGTTACATTGAGTACTTGACGTAGATCAACACTGTCATTTACATCGTATAATCATACTGAATATCTTAAAATACTCTAGTTACATTAAGTATTTGATGTAGATCAAAACTGCCATTTACATCGTATAATCATACTGAACCTCTTAAAATACTCTAGTTACATTAAGTATTTGATGTAGATCAAAACTGCCATTTACGTCGTATAATCATACTGAATATCTTAAAATACTCTAGTTACATTAAATATTTGATGTAGATCAAAACTACCATTTACATCGTATAATCATACTGAACCTCTTAAAATACTCTAGTTACATTAAGTATTTCATGTAGATCAAAATTGCCATTTACATCGTATAATTATACTGAACCTCTTAAAATACTCTAGTTATATTAAGTATTTCATGTAGATCAAAACTGCCATTTACATCGTATAATCATACTGAACCTCTTAAAATACTCTAGTTACATTAAGTATTTCATGAAGATCAAAACTGCCATTTACATCGTATAATTATACTGAATATCTTAAAATACTCTAGTTACATTAAGTATTTGATGTAGATCAAAACTACCATTTACATCGTATAATCATACTGAACCTCTTAAAATACTCTAGTTACATTAAGTATTTTATGTAGATCAAAACTGCCATTTACATCGTATAATCATACTGAACCTCTTAAAATACTCTAGTTACATTAAGTATTTGATGTAGATCAAAACTGCCATTTACGTCGTATAATCATACTGAATATCTTAAAATACTCTAGTTACATTAAATATTTGATGTAGATAAAAACTGCCCTTTACATCATGTGATCATACTGAATATCTTACAAGATATCACAGATTGTAAAATTATGCACAACTAAAAGAGTTGTGTGCGTGATGATCCTTACGTAGTTTATAAACTTTTGTAAAATGCAAATGTCATAGCAGTAAAGAATGGAACTGAATCATTCGCACACTTATAACGCCATACTAGTATACTACACCCATGCTAAGCTGTTCGAAGACCCTAGTAATAACTAATTATATTTAAGCGTAAGACATTTTGGTACTCTTCTGTATTACCAGTAATCGCAAGCGATTTTGTACCTTTTTTATTACAAAAGTCTGATGTTATGTAAATGTTGATAACATGTAATAATAATAAAAAACTCGTAATTTTCTATCAGTAAGAGAATTTTCAGAATCGGATTAGGAATTCCAGTGATAACTTTATACAAACATAAACCTTTTAAATCTTTATAAGAAAAATATAGGTAGATATGATGAAGTATAAAATCAAGAAAATTCTATTCATATATTTTAAAAAATGTATAGAAATACCACCAGTCTATTGTGATTCATGGAATAAATAACTCGAATTACGAAGCTGGCATATTAACGAGCACATAGCAAAAATAAAGCTCAATGTCTCAGAGTTATTATTTTTTGTTTGACACTGGGAAAATTTAAATTAAAACATGAATAATCTGCAAAACATTACAACACCCTTTGATTTTGGAATAAGGACATGTTGTATGACCTGATAATTATATCTTATCAGCTATTCTCCTGATGTTAATCTAGAAAGAATAGGAAATAAATGGAGCTGATATGTTCGTTGCAATAAAAACCTCTAAAAACAAAGATAAACAAAAAACCTTTGATCTGAAAAAAAAAGAACATTGGTTTTACTACATTTTTTGTAGATTAAAACAATATTTATTTCAATCTTCTCTATGACTTTAATATATATGTATTACCCATATGATATGGCTTGTAAGCTTCGATTGATTACTTTATTAAGGTTTAATGGATAATTCGTAGTACATTCGCGTCGATCGACCACCGTTTGAAATTAACAATGAGCATGCGGTTTCGGTGAAGCAAAATATCTAGTATTCATTGTGGTAAAATGTTTTCTGATGTTGGCCTGACCAGGCTAGGTAGTTATCTACTTACAGCTTCCAGTTACTTAGCTATTACCTAGTTACAAATTAGGAATTGTCGCAATGCTTCCAGTAATGGCACTTGAAAGCCGATCCTATATGTAGGGTCAGCGATTTACTACTTCCATACTTCTTAATTTATCTATGTACATAGTACATGGTTGCTGGCTATACATATATATGGATGGCTGTAGTTTATAACCTTTTGTACCGTTACACCGACCTTCACACACAATCGGCATGTGTAAATAAATACAGTGTAGACTCATTATAATGTTCTGTCTTACAACGGAAAAGTTATAAAAACGTATGAGTTTAAATTGGTCGGCTTACCTTAAATCCCCATACCTTGATAAACTCTTTATAACGTAACAACCATTTTTCATTACAAAGAAATACGTCCGTATTGTAATGTAAGCAAATTTGAACAGAAAACATTATCAGTCTCGAAGATGCTTTTTTTTCTTTTTTTTTTATCGCACCCCGACATAGTGACTGCACTATGCCTGATGTTAAGCATAGTACAATCCAAAAACATCGGCAACCACCGAGAGACAGATTATCCATCGCAGGTCGCCGCTGTCGGTACTGGATATGCACAGGCTGATCCTGAAACGCGGCGCGCAGAAGCGAGTCACTTTGACGGGCTTTTTCGCTATATGCATGGTGGTTGCGACCTAGTCGGGCTGAAAAACCCTACAACCCCGCTTTCGCCATTGCCTCGTTCGTTATTCAGCAGGGTGCACCACGTGCAGGTGAGGTTGGCTTGGGTGTCTCAAGTCTTAAGATGTTACTCAACACCCCTTACATCCCAAAACACACCCCGACTAAGTTTTTGAAGTTCTAGGAAATACTGGTCTGAGTTACTGAACACAAGCGAACTTCTCGGTAGTAAACCAACTTTGAGACTGTTAACATGACCCTTAGCAAAATCGTTGATGAATATGTTTGTTTTATATGTGATATCGAAAAGAAAGAAAGAGATATGTACTTGGAAAGTCTCTGACGAAAAAAAGGGTTCTATTAGTGTTGTTATGAGGAGTTTACACTGCGTTGAACATGGAGAATATTTACACAATATTCATATTTACACAATCTCAACAAGGTATCATGATAATTAATAATATAAATAAGAAAGAAATTAACTATTCTTTATATCAGGTGCATGTTGAAAGGGTGACACCCTTCTACCGTGTGGTAGTTCATGGTCACATTTAACATATAAAAAAAATAGTATCAAAACAAATACTAACAAACAACAAAGAAAACCTTAATTAAAGATTGTTCTAAAATATTTAAAAGTATGGGATCGATACTTTTAAATGTAAAAAATCACGCCTAGGTTCAATAAACAGTTTAGGTCAAATATTAAGCACCTATTTTTTAATTGATTTAGAACCTGAAACGACTGCTCAGTAACTCCTGAGAATATCTCAACTATTTAACCATTCAGCCGATATATAATGAAAATGGCGTTACTTTGAGGCTCAATTACATTACGTCAAAAGTGCTAAACGTATAGGCTTAGGATTATAATCACTCGATGCGGATTTCTTTGTAGATGATTCTAGGCTACTATTGGAATCGATGATGACTTTGTAGTTTTAGCGTGCTTCGACACCATGGCAATGGACGTGGGTCGAATTCTAGCAACTGAAGCGGAGCTTTCAGTGGAGAATAACAATATGATGAAACCATAGCATGGTAGAGCTTTTTTTTAGTATGCATGGCTAACTATAATCCTCAAGTTGCAAATCTGTCGTCAAGCACCAGTTGCTCATCGAACCACTACAACCACTTGAACATCGACGTTCAATCTTCAAAAAAAGTGTGTATGAGCATTTACTGCGTGAACACGTTACATCCTAGACCTCTTCCTCTCTTTCCATCAGGTGTGACTGATGTTATGCATCGCACAGTGTATTATAAAAAAAAGTTAGTTTGTACTGGTAGCTACACTTGAAAGCCAGTCCCTTCTAGATTTAGACATCTTCATTTAACGTAAGACGAGATTGTGGCCAAATGCTAAAACTTATAAATTATTAAAAGTTGACTTATTTTTGGGATTAGATTTTTTTTAATTCATAGGAGGGTGGGAGGCAGGGAAGAGGAGAAGGGGACGGTGAGGAGAGGTGGGTCTCCGGCGCTCTCACTGACCGAACGAAACGCAGCAATGCAAGCACTGTTACTTCACGTCGGTATTTTGAGAGAGGTTGGTATTCCCCCGGGAGAGCCGACCCGTTCATGCTGAAACCAGTAATAGCTTCAGCGTGGCTTCTACCACCTACAAATGACTACCGATTTACCTTTTACTATTCTTCATGCTCAACAATGTGGACGGAATCAGCTCGTAGGTATATAGCTGAGGTAAATAACTTAATGAATGCGGAAATTCTCGCCTATTTTATCTGATGCAAACATAAATTATTGAGATTTGAAAAAAAAAATTCAAATGTGTACATTGTACCTATTATTACTTTATATTTTCGGCATATTTTTAGATTAATTATTTCTTAAATTCTCGCGGTGTTATTACAAAAAAAGTTAAATACTTATTAAATATTTGCTTTAAAATGTTATCGTACTAAATGCATCGCGCTCGCTGAATGTTCGCCATTTTGTTCGCTCCCGCGATACTCCCATAGTGCGGCGTAGGTTGTTATGGAGTTTTAGCCGTTTAGAAAGGTACCATCTCTGCGTAGCACGTAAGGTGGTGGCCGGCTCAGTTTAGGCTCTCCCTTGAAAGCCTGCCAGTCCATGAGGATTTTCTTTGCATGTTAAAAAAAAAAAACAAGTTAGACTTGCAAATAAGGATACGCAAGCTTGCCTCGGGCGAATATGTTCATTTCAGATTTTTCTAACGTACCTACCTGACTGAGCATATGATTGTGTCTGTCTTCAAAGATTTGCCCTCATAGAAACACTGATATACTTCAATCTGTCTGATTTATTATTATTTTTATTAATGGACAAATAATATACGATAAATGTTTCAGATTTATTCCTAAAAAGATTAAGCATTTACTTAAGCAATAAGAAATTATAAACAACCTAAAGGAATAAAAGGAAATTATCTTTAAATAAGTATTTACTTTAACATAAATTAATTATGTAGTAAATAAATCAAAGATTACGAGTTCGTCTACATCCATTAATCAAGATTATTTCAATAATAAACTTTGCCTGAAAGATTTGCCAACAAGAGGGCTGACTTAACAATAAATAAGGTTAATGACCTTAAATGTCTTCTAGTTCACTAATCGTCTTATCGACGCGTGAAATATTTAAATATGGGTTTATATATTCCGTATAATTACAATAGTTAATTAAATAATCATGTCCGATTAAAATATAAGGTCACAAATCCTGTTTTGTAAATAATATTACGTAGCAATCAAAACTTCTTGATTAAGCTTTGAGATTACTCTGTGGTGTTACCATGAATATGCAAAGATACATTCAAAACATATGAAATTGTATTTATAACTTCTTGCATGTTTACCAAACATCTATACTAATAGATAATATTAAATTATATGCATGTTTGAACGTATATATGTGACGACATACGTTCAAACATAAATACATTTGTATTTGACGGATTTTCATTAAACGTTATCTATGTACCCATATTACTTTTATTATGTTTAAGTAGTACGGAGAAGCCGTTAAGACCTTGCTAGGTCAATAGCGTAGTCATATCAACAAAAAAATCTTCATGTTTATATATTGTTGTTAAATTGAAAAATGGAACGAGTGAAATAAATGCCCTTTATTTTGTCCCCAGTGCGTTCCCATACCATTACTAATAGCAAAGCTAGTATAAAGCACTTATTATAAAAATCAATTACGTATCAAATATTCGAACAATCGACACTTTTCAAATAATACTTTTGAATAGCAAATCGTAATGATGAATTGATAATGGCGCCTAGGGAGCATGAGGCACAATATAGATTTCTTAATAAAATTTCTTCATTCGTAAAAGGAAAGCATATAAGCATCGCGTCTGGTATCGTCGCAGTGTTATGTAACCGTCCGCTCGATATAAATACTCGTACAAAAGCACAGGACGGCGGCGCGGTGGCTGCCGAATGCCGACGTCTGGCCATACGGCTTTATGTCCTACGGGATCCGGAGACTCGCTCACTGGAAAATTGTTTCCCCACTACAGAGAAAGGCATCAAGTCGCCGACATTTTCTACGTGCCGAAGTCCTTAACAAAGTTTAGACGATAGCATATACTATGTACATACTTCGTACAGAATACAAGTTACAAACTATCATTATGTACGTTATAAAGCTATTTTTGTTTTTCAGGATTTCTAACATGGAATGTACATTGATATATAAGAAGTACATACTTGCCGAATTTGCGGCCGAGCGATTGGTTCGCGGATCGGCCTTGTTAGTCATTTACGAAAGTGCCGCCAGAATGCTACTTAAATCATCTGTTACAGATGTAAAGGCCTAATGATGATGATATAAGAGTTAGGGGTCTAGTAATTTCTGTGCTCACTGATAATAGTGACGATATAACTTAAGCTATGACATAATGCAGAAATTTATCAAGTTAAATTATTAATTAAAGTCTGATTCCCGCCCGCTTTGTTGAGCATTACAAAAATTGGAGGTCAATTAGATCTAAAGAATAAGTAACCTATGAAGAATTCCGCATCGAATGATCAAAGTTCTATGGCGATACTGAGGAATTGTGAAATCGATGATGTAATTTTGGATATATTTATTTTTATACAAAACTAGAAGTGGCCGTGACTCCGTCCGCGTGGAAACTAATGTAAGAAAACAGTAACTAAAGAAATCACCTGAATATAATAAAATTACTTATCTATTTTACACTCGTACTTAAGTCGCTTCGTCATTAAAATTACAATAACTTTCGATAGAGTGAATCGATTTTAATGAAACCAAGACTATATGTTACTCGTCAATATACTTTATTTTTTTGGTTTAGAAGGCTTTATCGTAAACGAAGTACTTTAGCAGTGATGCGCGTTCAAACAAACAAACAAACAGATAAATAGACCAACAGATATTTCTAAAAATGATTAAAATATATTTTATTACTTATTCCCAAACACTTGCAATAATTGTTTTCACAAAAATGTAAACATACACGTTAGTTTTACATTCTTATTATATGTATACATGAATTACTTTTATTTTTAGATGAATACTTACTTTTAAATTGATAACTTGATACTATAATATCTAAGTTATTTTTTTAGTAAGACCATTATTGACAATAATATTGTACTTGCGTTGACCACGATTCAATTACCTAATTAATAGTACATACAATTAGGAGTTTAGTATCCTTCATTAACAAAGCTTAATAATGGTTGTATTAATTAACAGTGGCCATAGGTGGATTTTGCAAAAGGAAAGTCATTTTAAAATGTCGATATGCTTGGTAACCCCCAATTTAGTAGTGTGTGATGTTGTGTGTAAAATGTGTAATGATGTTACATACAGTTCACTACTGAAAACACTTTAACCATAAATGAAAGCTACAGATTAAAAAAAATATAATGAAAATGAAAATTCATTTAACGTGCGCTAGGTAAGTTTTCAGTACTAGTACACGACGCATAGCAATATTCATAAGCAGTGGCGGATTCGCAGTCTTGGGCCGCCCTAGGCCATGTAGTAAGTACCAGCCACCCCTGTGTCAGTGAATTTTTTGTTACGATTGGCCGCCCTAGGGCCGGACCTCCTGGGCCCTAGGGCAAATCCGCCACTGTTCATACGGGTATTTGATAACATTTCTCGAAGAGAATTAGCCACTGCAAGATAAGATTAAAAATGTAATGATATATCAGAGCTTGCTTATGCCGGGTTTCTAAGGTACTCGGTTAAACTACTAATAGTTATTAACTCAAAAAAGTTATCCATAAGATAAACTGTCTATGCGTTTCTGAATACGTTGTATACGCGCTGAATAACAATGAGACCAGTAACTAGTTCTTTGATGTTCACTGGCAAGCTCTTTTTACAAATTGGTGTCTAAAATTGATATTATCAAATTCGTCATTAATCGTAACAGATAAATTATTGTTAAAGGTATCTCAGAAACCGGGTATTAGGTAGCTATTTGTCACGTATAGGACAAAAAAAAAATTGGGAATGACTGTGTTTTCGTATCGATTGACAATGGATTTTTCAACGGACTGGTCAATAAGAAACTAAAATTTTAAAAGTCAAGATATAATTAACGATTATACTTAATTTACATTCGACCCTTTTTGTCATTGCTCTGACAAACCATGGTACATTTCTAATATAATCGACGTACACCTTTTTTTTTATTAACATGGGGAAATCCTTTATGGGTACGCCACCCTCCCGGGGAGAGAGTGGGTTATGTCCGACTCCCACGGACTAAAACCCCACGGTGTACCGTCCGCCGCATAGTAGGGGCACCCAGGGATCAAGCTTGCTCTCAAACCTGAAAAACTGCCCCTGCAATCAACGTACACGTACACCTGTTTTCATGTGAACTTGTCTTTACTTATGTCAGTTCGCAATGACGGGGTTGGTTTGAAAATTATTCGACTCCTTAACAGGTTATTACGCGTAGATGTAATATTATACCATAATACGCATCACGTTCGGGCTCTCGGGGTTGCTCTACGCTTATATATCGGATGATATGTAGGCGTTTTGTGATGTCTACATAAAAATAGCTTTATTATAACCTCATTTGAATAAAGGGTATTTGTTTTTGGTGACGGTAGTCGTATCTGTGGGTTTTTAAATTATTGCACGTCATCGAGTACTAGTTGTTTGGACACATTTTCTCTTCTCAAAGGTAATTGTTTTACTTACTGTTTCATTAAATTGTATCCGCGATGTAAGTATTGTAATTTATGACTGACGATTATTTAGTTATAGCTTGATCAGATACAGCGACGATCAATGTAGGTTAAAATCATACATTGAACATAAGCCTTCCATGAGGGATGACATTGCGATAAAACCGAAGCAAAGTGATAGGGTTTTTAAATCCCCGCTTTGTTAAAATAAAATACATATAAGAGTTGTCGTGATATGTATGCTTGGTACACATATATGTTTCAATAACTCATATAAATGAATATGTTGTTTAAGTTAGCTCAGATAGGTTGCGAATTGCATGTATCGGGCAACAGCTCAAGCCGAGGTGTGCCGTGCACCCTTGTGCTAGTTGCACAAATAAAATCGGATGAGTGCCTTAAGACCTTTCTAGGTCAACAGCGTAGTCAGTTCGAAAAAAATGAAGCATGTCGCAAAACATATATTTGTGTTATGATGGCAGCTCTACTGGAAAACCTTCTCTGGTTTAATATAACAAAAAATATACACTACGAATTCCTTAAGATAATGCCCGCGTAAATATACTAAATTATTTGACGTAATATGTATCACAAAACAGATTCGGAAATGCTAAACAATTCTCTGTACTGTAAAGCAAGTCGAGTATCGCTTACGAGATGAAAATTAAAATACCTACAACCAAACAGAACTGTCAGAACTTTGTCTAACACGCCCATTTCACTACAAATGGAAACTATAATAGAAGACGAAACAGGCTCACGTCAACCGCATGTTCATTCATGCCAACAGTTATTTACACAGTTGAAATAAACCAACAGCTTTGTGTTCACCGCAATAATCAATATATATTTCAGAGAATGTATAGAAAATAAATCAGGATGTTTTAATTAGTTAAAAAAGCTATTGACTTCTAAGATTTAGTTCAGATCAAGCCAATTAGTAATAGAAGTTCGCAACTTTCATTTTTAATTGCCCGCTACAGCGTTTCCGAAGCTTTATAGTCAATTTCTTTCGAGCGTTAAATTGTGACATTGTAACTAACAAGTAATAATTAATTAAATTACACATGAACAACTAACTGTCTTTCTATAAATCAGTAGTATATAAAAATACGATGTAATATAAGTATAATGTTCTAGAAATTTCGATCTTAGGAATGGAATTTAAAGGAATTGATGTTGTATCTGCCGGTGTTAGTTTGATTGAAATAAATGTTTAGATGAGAATAAATTAATGTAGCTTCTTATTAATTTTAATATATTGTTTTAAATACACATAGATAGGTAAAAGAAAACTGTGCAGTACTACATAATTCATTCATTCACTACCGCAGTCTTATATAACGTGGGTCGATGTCGCGAACTGGTTCATGGTTCGTGATCGCATTACCGACTTGATTCGTTTAGTTATATTATTATTTCGCTAGAATAATGAATTATTTTATATATTGCAATATAACTCATCAAAACATTGCCTTTATCTCAGACAAGTTACTGTAATTTAAACTAGATAATAATGTAAAACATACAAAAAATTTCGTTCATCATTTTTTAAATTCCATAGTTTAAATGTCGATTTAATTAATCTCATATAAACACTTTTTTGTGTTTAATCCTTTTCTTTCTTTCATTATGCAACATTAACGTCGGATGTTGTCGGTTGATTCTCCGTAGTCATGAGTTACAAATTGCCCTATATATGTTCCGACCATATAACTGTTACACTGGGATTTATTCTTTGCTCGCACGCGTTCTATGTACCCAATTTTATGATGCGAATATATTTATAGAATATCAATGAATTATATAAAATTATGGAATTTATTGCCACCAGTTACGTGTACCCGACTATGAATGATCTAGCCAACCAACTGAACTACGTTATGGGACATTTTGGAATTAAGTCGTTCATCGGTTTTGGGGTCGGCGCTGGTGCTAACATCCTTGCCAGATTCGCTATCGCTTATCCCCGTAAGGTATGTTTGACCGTGGAGATTTCTTCTATATTGATAAGTTAATCAACAGTATATATATGAATGATACATATATGAATGGTAAGTAAGAGCCTAGTTTGGTTCTATAAAAAACATTTTTAAATTAAGATAAACTGTTAGGTTTGCTTCACAAAATTAGCATTACGAAATTAATTTATAAAAAATAGATATCTCTCTTATAATTATAATAATAAAATAACATTTTCAATTAAAAGATGAAAAAGTGTTCTAAAAAACCTAGCTAGTTCGATTTATCGTCCCCGAAACTACCTACACACCAAGTTTCACGGAAATAGAAGACACCGTTTCCGAGATCCTGAATATATACAAATATAAAAATATACAAGAATTGCTCGTTTAAAGGTATTAGATAGATGACATCGTTTAATAGTGAATATAAATCGTATATTTAATTTCATTTGTAGTATCTAATCTATAAATAAGGCGCTAAATACAAAGAATTCATGGTGGTAGCGTTTTCTCTAAGTTCGCCTGGATAGCTACAAACTTGAATTCAGAATGTGTTGCCAAACATCCATGGGTGTGTTCTGGCACTTGCCATCAAGAACCAGTCGCCTCTTTAAGTTTAAAGTTTTTTCCATCTTGGACGACATTGCACACAACATCGTCATTTAATATGAGATGTTATTGTAGTCAAACGGTAAAACCTGTGAAGTATTAAAAAAAAATTAACTTGTGTTGTAATAAATACTCAATCATATGTATGTATGTATATGTATTATACGAATAGTTGCTTTTGGCCCTTAATAAATGTTCGAATGAAGTGTTGAGGAAATTTTTAAGATTGGCGATAGTGACAAAACTGATAGAGCTTCATTCATTTTTTATGGATGTGTAATAAATAAAAAAATAATAATGAAACTATTTGCAGGTTGACGTTCTGGTATTGATCAACTGCACTTCGAGTCAAGCCGGTTGGATCGAGTGGGCTTATCAGAAGATGAACACTCGTTCTCTTCGTTCTCGTGGCATGACCCAGAGTGTCCTCGACTACCTTATGTGGCATCACTTTGGACGGGTACGTATTCAGAATAACAGTCTAAATACCCTTGTTTAATATAACAACATATTTGCCCTTATCAGATTTCTGATGTATGATAATTTTATTATGTATGTGTACCTATATATTGTTACATTTGTGCGTAACACATTTGCTTATTTGTATGTGAACAGATAAGGAAATAATAATTTTACATTTACATATTAGTAACTTTAGTTAAGAGATCATGAAGGTAGAAAATATAGGCATTGAAGGGTAATAATAATGACTATTGTTGCTGGAAATATTAATATCAAATATTGTTTACTATAAAGTCGCAGTCACTTCTCGTATTAGAAATTAATAGTTACAATTTGTACTTCATCTAAATACAATATTGGCAACGGTCAGTAGAGAAGAAATCTGATATGTGACCTGATATGTGTACAAGTGCTAAGCGATATTGTATATAAAATTGAAGATCTATTTATTAAAAAAAGGCTTCTCCAATAAGAGGGGTATATAGTTTTCAAATGGAATAGATCAACCCATTTTTTTACTTGAAAGGCCTATGTTTACAATTATGTATGAAATATCATCGCCCAAATATCGTTCACGGCTTATCAAGGTGCCGCTAATCCGTGTGATCCAATTTTCAATTACTCTGCCTTATTGATCCCGCTGTATTTGGGCGATGGCCAGCTTTATATTGGTTTTATAGTTACCAGATGATCGTGGTTTATTGGAATAGACCTTTATCTTCAAAAAAATCCGATTCTGTGAAAGATAACCGTACTCCCAAATGGGTAACGCAGATTTTTTACTGTGGCATCCGCTGTGTGAAATATAGCGCCTTCATGTTGGAACTACATAACGTCTAAATCTATATGGTTCGATATGGGCCAAAAGATATCAATTAACATTATTAACGATGATGGCTTCATCAACGGTGTTCTTGAAATTGCCCAATGAACCCGACGACCCATAATCCGCACCAAACTGTAACGTTTTGTTACAGATCTGGTTGGCGTAAAGCCACATATGACAATGTTTGGCTTTAATTGCTTATTAACATAAAGTTACCTCTAAAAATGTACCTTGTCACTGAACATAATCTTTCGTGCAAAATCCACTTACACTTACAAGTATTTCAAAACCCAGTCAACGAATGAACGGCGTTATCTGTGGTCATTCACTATAAGCTACTGAGCTAATTTACGGATGCAAGCCCAAGTTCCCGCGCAAAATTCATCACCTGGAAGTAAACAAAAAAACAGGTTCCAAATTCCTATGCAGAGCGAAAAATTGACTGCCTAGGGATCTCCACACTTTCTTCCACGTAGCCGTGTTCTTTCAAAGTTTCAGTGTTGTCTGATTCTTCACTGAACCAGTCGTTTTTAATTTGTCCACTATACGTTTCAAAGATGACCTTGAAGATCCACCGCATCTGCCGTAAAATAGACGTAACGCGCGTATTGTTCGCATTACCGAAAAACTTTTTCATAACAGAATTTTACCATTTAGATGTGTTGCCCAACCGTGTACTCGTATGTCATGGTGATTTAGCATCAATGACTGAATTAGCAACAGGTTACAGAAACCCCTTCACAATAACATTGCCATCACAGGCTGCCAAATTCGGTCTGCCCATATTAAATCTGATTATTATTATAATTTGCAATATTTCTTTCTTGTCTAGAATAAACTCTCAAACATTGTTTTTAACGGACATGCTAAGTGTTGAGATAGGGGTGAGACATGATGATTT
The DNA here is from genome assembly GCA_014332785.1 of Antheraea mylitta. Taxonomy (NCBI): domain Eukaryota; kingdom Metazoa; phylum Arthropoda; class Insecta; order Lepidoptera; family Saturniidae; genus Antheraea; species Antheraea mylitta. Next base: position 366,123 of record JACEII010000036.1, read on the forward strand.
GTCTTCACCTATAGTCTGGTGAAGCTGTAAAGACCTTTCCAGGTCAACAGAGTTTTCATTTCGAAAAAAAAAGATTTGTCTTCATAAAACTAGAAACAAAACACTACATATTAGTTTAATACTGCTGCCAGGCTAGATGCTGATACACTGAGTAATACTTGTAACTCGTACTCTTGAATTATAAATAAATCATAGTATGAAAAATCCATGCATATAGAAATGAATATAAACTGTGTATGTCGATTATTATAATCATTTGGTGTTACACTAATCCTAACCAGAGATGGGCATAATCGATTACTTTTGTAATCAGAATCCAAATCTGATTAAGGGTAATCGTGATTACATCAGTCTATCAATCATTTTATCAAGATTACATTTAATCATGATTGTTGTGTAATCATCAATCATGATTAAAGTAATCAGTAATCAAAATAATATGATTATCCATATTAAATATTTGAGTAGTACCGTACTCACTTATGGATGACATCTATGTTTGTTATCTAAAATCTGAAAGTCTAAAATTATTTTATTGGGATCATTAATCTTTTATAATTGGTGTAAATTTAAATTGATGAGAAAGGTTGAATACAAATAAAGTTGATTTGAACTATAAAACTATGTCTTATATCTATATTAATATTATATTATTCAAAAAAAGGAATCAAGATTATGATTATGAATTAATAATCATTAATCTCCTGCATGGTTATCTTTTTGATTACTAAGGTTAATCTGTAATCATGATTGAATATTACAAAATGTTATCATAATCTTTAATGATTAATGTGATTATATTTTGCCCAACACTGATCTTTTTTTTTTCGAACTGATTACACTATTGACCTAGCAAAGTCTTAACAGCTTCACCGGACTACTAAGGCGAGCGCTTGCGGCACTCAGCCGATTTTACCCAACACCGATCCTCACTAATATTTTAAATGCGAATGCAAGTTGGCTCTTTTTACGCTTTTATGTCTTAACTACACAACTGATGATCGTGAAATTGTCTAAATACGTTGTCAGGGATAAAAATAATGGTCATAGAGTATTTTTCATCCACTTAAAGAGTACGGTTCCTGGGGTAAAGGTCAAACATACATTAAACTGAGCGAAGCCGTGAGCAAAGCATATTATATTATAAATACGAATGTAGCTCTATTACTTGTCACGACTAAATCTCAGAGAGGGTCGCAATGAAATAACACATGTAGTTTTCACTCTGAAACTAAAATTACCTGTACTAATTAAAGTCAAGCAATGTTGTCACGAGCTAGTTGAAACTGATTACTTTATACTTTGCGATGTATTAGGCTAAGCGTCATTAATATTTTTGTCATTTCGTAAAGGTTATTTATACTTATTTAATAAAGTTATAATAAGCATTTAATTAAGAGTAAACGCGGTCTGCAAAAATTTTAAGAACAGAAGTATACTGCTGTCGCGCTGTGCTCGAACCATCAATTAAAGTGCGAAAAAGACAACTGCAACTCGGACTGATTACATTTATACAAATTAGATGAAATTATAAATTCATATTCCCTTGTTTCCTCCTTCGAAATTGAATTGATTCTAATTCTTTTTTTTTTTCAAAATTAATACAATTTATTGGCTGTGTCTGTATATGTTTTTTTATTTATTACACTTAAGAAACTTGTTTGCTGAGTGTCTGAATAGGACGATATAATTCGGTAATTTTATTATTTTTAGAAGACTCTTAGGTCTTATATTTTTTTTTTATAAAATAGATATAGGAACATGGCAGTAATATATAGAGATTGTACATGTTACAAAGATATTTACTTTAGTTCCATTGATCACAGATAAAACAGAGGAATACGCTTGTATGTAATAAACTTCGTCTACGTTTCTTCTTAATCATTTTAAAATTTACTTTGCATTCGATTTTATGCTCGATGTGTTAAATCACTGGATACAACAAGAGAGATGTATAAGGTTTAAATAAACCAGTAACATATGCTGGCAAGATTGAAAATATTCGCGACTGTAAGCGACAGGTTTTTGTTATCACATGCGAAAGTGTAACTGATTGCCAATTATCAGTTTTACCGACGATTCCATCGCGACGGTCACAATTTGCTAAGCGTTTAATAATTTTTATATCAAATAACAATACCGCGAACGGTTTGTTTATTAAAAAGTTGTTAAATCATTTCCAAGAAGACTGGTGCAGTTACTTTTTAAATGTTTTCAAAACAGTGTATTTGCCTCCTGTGCGTATCATTTTATATTACAAAATAAAGTCTTCTGCGACGTCTGCCTGTCTGTTCGCGATAAACTCAAAAACTACTGATCAAATTTTCATGCGATTTTCATCAGTGGATACAGTGATTCATGAGGAAAGTTTAGGTGTATAATCGGTTAAGGGTTCTTCATTATCAGGGCGGGATAACGTCAATCGGACCAACTTAGTAATACTATGAATGCGAAACTGAATTTATTTATTTCATTAGGGATGGCGTGTACGTTGTCAGTAGTATAGAAAAGGGCATAGGGTACGTTTTGTCCAGAAATAACATGCATTATTACTGGACTATAAATCTATTCCGTATTATCGCAAGCGAACCGCTAGTGAAAGCTAGTTTATAATTTAAAAGTGCAAAACATACATACGTGAGATACTACACTGACTATGTACTGAACATTATTATTATAAAACGAAATTATTAGTACGATGCACCCTTTCACAGATTGTAAACATGATGACTGGCGCGGAGTATAAACGATTCAGTACTAATCCGTCACGAATTCTAGTCTGACAGTTCACTTTCGCTCATTATTCAATGCTGCTAGAGAAATGTTCACCTCAATGAAATACATAGAACGTTTTTTTATGATATAGGAGACAAATGAACAGGTGGGTCACCTGATGTTGAGTAATCACCACCGTACATAGACACTTGCAACACCGAGGGAGTCGGTAGTGCGTTGCCAGCATGTTTTGGAGGACGGGGGGAGTAAGGGAAAAGGAGAAGGGGAAGGAGAGGAGAGGTGGGCCTCCGGCGCTCTCGCTGACCAAACAAAACGCAACAATGCAAGCACTGTTACTTCACGTCGGTGTTTCTATGAGAGGGTGGCACTACCCCGGGCGAACCGACCCATTTATGCTGAAGCCAGTAATAGCTCCAGCGTGGCTCTACCACCTACAAAAAAATGTAAAAATACATAATATTTGCGGTTTGGTCACAATACGCTGATAATTGTAGTTTTGTTAAGAATTAATTAATCGACCTGAATACTAAATAAAAACGATCAACTGACGGCAACAGTTTCATTGGTAAAATGAACGTCGATTCAGCAGCGCGTGGCCCATAAACCTAATTGAACATTTATGTAGTCTTAGCAAGTTTTACTGCCGATTGCTATGCGAACGTGACATGCGAATTTCCAATACCAGGCACAGGTAAACTAAATTTACTAAATTTAGAAACAATTATTAATGAAAAATGTTCTGAAAAGATATGCTATATCCATAATCTATACTAATTGTTATCTTAACCTTTCTATACCTGTGCGTTGGTTTGTGAGACCTATGTCACACGTTTGCCCCCCCTTTTTTTTAAGTGAAAATTTCTTAGACGCGTTGAGCGGTATTTTTGGCTGGACTTAAACTTATGATTTTGCGTCATAATATGCTAGTAAGCGTTACCGACCGTATTGAACTGGCGCGGGTGGGTTAGACTTGCGATGCGTAATATAGCGGCCTGTCTGTCTTATATTTATATTTTGTATTGAGGTTGTACAACCCATCATATGTGATGGAACAATTTATGGACTGTATAAAAATGTATATATTTATTATTCGGAGTGCCAATACATATGGAAAATATACTTATGATAATAATTTCAAAATACAAATAATGAAATTTAAATAATACATACTGTAATCGATTTAAACATTTACTTTTAATTTGTATTTAATTGTAATTGGTTTGAAAATTTACAGTTTGATTAATTTATAGTTATTCTATTATATACTGAGCTCCTTATTTCTCGAATACAAAATGCTGGCGATATGGTCTTCTCAGTAGCTGTACGGTGCATAGGTTATTTCAAAGACCTATCTGTACACGACGCAGACCTCTCCGTAATAAGCAAATTTTACTGTGCTATACATTTTACATTGTAAACAATTGGCGACTTTTCTTATCTAAAATCAACATATGTACATATCTCTAATCTAGGGTCGTTTGATTGTCCTCAGTTCCCCGAGGAGCGAAACCACGACTTGACGCACATGTACAGAACGTACTTCACTCGTAACGTGAACCCGACAAACCTGTCACTGTTCATCGAGTCGTACTTGCGCCGTAATGATCTCGGGATAGCTCGCGATACCGATACTATCAAAGTACCGGTGCTGAATATCACCGGTGCGATGTCGCCCCACGTCGAAGATACCGTCACGTTCAATGGACGTTTGAACCCTAATATATCCACTTGGATGAAGGTAAGTTTTCAAATATGACTATAGAAAAACTTAAGCGAAGATTGAAGCTATAGGGCTCGTTGCAACAACTTCGTTTTATGACGAACTTGCAAAACAATGTGCAGGTAGTTATCCTCACACTTTTAGTCTACATAATAAACTGCGAATAGGATTACACACAAAATTTGAATTAAAACAGTATTTATATATTAATACGTGAAGCTAAAAAATTGTACCTCTTTTTAACCGATTTCCCGTAAACGGGTGAACTTAAAATTTGGCATAGTTAAAGTTTATATGGCGGAGAAGTGCAGAAAGCTATTTATTTTATATTAAATGCATTAGAAGTACATTAAATTAATTAAAATAAACATTACTCACACTAATGCTTGAATTTTACACGACATATACACACATGTAAATGAAAATGACAGTTCGACAGATCCTTCACTTTACTCTACGTTCCAATTACCTACCTTTTCAATATTTTTAACACTGATATTGCGTCCCTTACATCGCCTTTAAATGAACTAGTCAAATTGTAGGTTAATTTTATTATAATATATTGTGTAAATTTATAATATTCATTAATAAATAATTGATAAATAATGTATCTTTATTAAATTTATAATAATAATTATTCTCTTTCGTCTTATTAAATACCACATTTTTTAGGTGACAAAACTGTTTTCTCTTTATGTAGTGACATTGCTTGATGTTGTCATAAATGATGTTGTCATAAAAAGTAAAGCTACTAAATACTACCAAAATCAATTTGAATATTTTAATGTTTAGTATTTTTTCATAGTGAACTCACTTCAAATGATGATTTGATGAAAAAAGGAGCCAAAAAATATTTTGTAAAATCAAGATTTAAAAATGTGTTTGCTAATGAAAGTAATCTATGACTTAGATCTCCCCCGTTACAATGATTCAGTTCAACCTGATGTAGCAATCATATTTAATACAGTTGATGATGAATTTTGAACAAGAATGAATTCATTTTCAAAAGTTTATGATAGTATTAAAAAAGGTTTTTTTTTGGATTAATCATAAGATTCTATTGTGTATTCATTACTTTTCCAAATGATGATACTGGCCATATCACTGTTCCTCATAATGTACAGACTACATATAATTCAATATTACCCAGAAAGACCCATGGTGTTGTGTAAAATTATTTGAAAATTGTGTCATGAGTTGCGATATATTTCTTTATTTTCGTATAGTTATGTTTACTTTGAATTTGAGAGCCTTACCACCTAACATAATCGCCTGTTTTTTTGTTTCAAATTTAAAATTAGTTTCAATTTTTATTTAGACATAGAGATTTTTGTTTATATAATAAAAAAAAATGGTAAGCAACTGAGTAGCCATGATGAAAACCTTTGATTATAGAAGTATCCCTTGGACAAAAGAACCCTAATAAAGTTCAAACTTTAAGAGATATATGAACTATGGTCGAATCTCGACCACTGGGCGCGCACTAGCTAAATGAATTCAGCAGAGTAATTCAATAAATACTGTATGTTTCAATTGAAAGGATAATTGCGGCTTCGTCAATTTCATTCGCTAGTTATGAAAATTTTATTTCCAGCATCTAATACATAAAAATATTGTTTTTATTTTTATTCTAATTGAGATTACTTTCGAATAGTGATTGACGTTGTATTTCATTATTATGTACTTTTCTTGATTGTATCTTTTATATCATTATTATATTCTGTAATGTATAATGAATCGGCATTGTTTTGTACGATAAATGCCGTAATTAGTGGCATAATTACTTTTGTTGTAGGCCGGTGAAGCTGTTAAGACCTTGCTGGGTCAATAGCGCAGTTAGTTCGAAAAAAAAACTTTTGACTATTTGCATGTACATTGTCTAATATATTTAATCCCTGTTGTCGATTTTATTTTTCTAAAAAATAAATAGATTTTGTTTAGTACGATTGCGAAAAATTAACGACCAACAAGCGGCGCCCATTCTCTGAACTACACTTATATATGATGCGAGCTATGTTTCTCAGTACTAATGAAAATTTTTAGTAAAGGTGTATATTTTATAAATTTAGAACCAATTACGTAACACACAGTTTATTTGAATTTGTGTTATTGTTTTTCCGATCTCATATATTTTTAATTAAATCTTATGGTAAACAAGAAGAAAGATAGTGGTTTAACAGTTATCTCCTTATTTGACTGAAGAAGCCTTTGCCGAAATCCATCATTTAATACTAAGGTGGATGCCAATTTGCACTTCCGCCTGGAAGTGATTGACCACTACTACGTCTAACTACAACAAAAAGAAAATCAATTATTTAATAAACATATATTTTGTATATATTAATTATATTTTGTATAATTAATATGAATATAATAATTATCAATAAACATGAATTAACTAATATAACATAATAATAACTAATATAAAATAATAATAAATAATATAACATAATTAATTAATTGATTTTCTTTTTGTTGTAGTTAGACGTAGTAGTGGTCAATCAATTCCAGGCGGAAGTGCAAAGTAGCATCCACCTTAGTATTCAGTTATCTCCTTATTTGAAACATCTTAATATCATAGTTAACATCGTCATTGGCGACTATTGCATCTATAAATATCTTTGCGTAAAGAAATAGACGGAGACTTGGAATCTTCATACATCACAAATTTAAAGTTACATGTAAATTCAGTTCATTGAACTCTATAGTTAAATTGTTAGTTACAAACTTAAGGTGGGAACGAATTTACGTTTTCAGATTAAAATTGTTATTAACAACTAAATATTATGTTACGATAGATTTCAGACAGCGCCATGGTGCTAGAAGAGCAACCAAGTAAGGTCTCTGAAGCGTTCCGTTTGTTCCTCCAAGGAGAGGGATTCGGTAAGTAAATTGTACATGTTAACTCTTTACGTTCCGTACAATAAATATGCCAAAAACACAAGACAGCCACGTCTATGTATTTCATATTTTCAATAAGTATAACTACCATGAACTCCTGTGTTATCTATGGTTGTATATATTAAATTTTTTTGACATGTTTGATTTTTTTACCTTTAAATTAATTTAAAAATGTGTTACGTTAATTAAAACAATTAATTATCAATAACAATTATTTGATCTTGCCAACTGTTTACGTTTTCTTTATATAATAGAAATTCTTATATGGCACCGATCGTAAGCGATAACACATATGTTGATCTCAATATCAATACTATTTAACGATATTTCTATTTTTATATTATTTCTAATCTCTTTTCTTCTTATTATCTTTTACGCCTACTCTGTTATGTCTATTATCGATTTATTTATGTACAATCTTATCTTTTTAGAATTAACGTAACATATAATATGAGCATGGTCAGAAACTAATTGTTACAATCATTTATTTGATTAACAATGTTTTTTTTTCTCGATCTGACTACGCTATTGACCTAGCAAGGTCTTAACAGCTTCACTGGACTACGATTAACATTGTTTGTTTAAGTGAAAGAGCTTTTTAATTCAAATTCATGTAAAATTATCCGCTTTTTATTTAAAAGTACATTGAATTTTCAGTAGATTTATTAGAAATAATGATATTTATATATCGTATATATTTTACTATAAGTTATGTTATTACTGATTTGGAAAATAATTTCTGTATAATTTTTTACATTTTTATTTTCTCGATTTGATTTTTGCCTGGATGTGCATTAGCCATAAACATCAGCATAACGGCATGGTATGTACTAAATGATTGGTTGAAATTATATTTTTTAATAATGTATAGTGCATTTGCTATTTAATACTTAGTTTTTTAACATAAAACATTACTTACACGGTATGTAACTTATTCAATTACGTAGCACCCGATTTAAGTGTTCATCCAAATTATACCAGGTGATAGTTTAGTCGTTTGCAATATTCAAAGAAATGGTACTTCATGGTCATATTTAACATATAGAATATTAATATCAACACAAATACTAATAAACGACGAAGAGAGCCTTAGTAAAATTTTGTTCTAAGCAATCGAAAAGTTAGGATACAAACGTAATAAACGTAGATACAATAACCTGTGCACTTCGACAATAATACGGAGAATAGCCCCTTTTTGATACTTCGAAAATTATTAGTTATGTGCCGACTATCCGACTTCTTACATTTTAATTATTTCTCAATAAAAAGTCTTTAGAGGGAATTACATTAAATAAAACGTTGATTATTTTTTATTTTATTTTATAATCAGTCTTACACATTATGAAACGTAAACCAAAGCAAACTTTGGTTTGATGATTATTTTCTAAATTACTTGCTTGTAAAGAAAACATATTTATGATATTTATAAATCAAAATTAATATAGTAATTAAACATTATTAATGATTTCTTGTTATTTAAATAAAAGAGTAGGATTTTTTTATTAATAAACTAAACAGCTAGTAGGAAAAAAATATTATTGGCAAATCTCTAAAAATTAGGCTTTGTTGTTCGTTCTTTCAAGCTTCACTGAATACGGCCCGACGGTAAATGACACCGTCTTGTCACGTGATTTAACAAAGCCGCGTAATAGATTAAATGTAATTATTGTGTTTCTCTAAATTATTAGGTTTAAGCACGTATTTTTAAATTGATTTAGAACGGGAAGCGAGTACTGAGTAACCTGTATAAATATTGCGACCGACTAACCTATCATGCGGTATATTTTGCATGTTCTATATTGTAATTTTTGAAAAGTGTTTTCTTTAATAATTGTATTCTAGATAATTAATAGAGTTTTATTTATATAATAATTATTATTATATAAATATGCATAGACGAGTAGCGTGGTTAATTATCGCTTCACCATTTTTAATTTTTCTTTTTCATTTTCTTTCGGTCACGCTCGGTAGGCGTTGTATCACTGCAAATAATCACCCTCGCCAGTAGAAAACTTTTACACCAACCCAAAGCGCCATCTAGCCATTACGAAGCTAATTAGTATAAGTAGGTAAGTCGTATTTCCTTTTTTACTTTTGTTTTTAAGCATGGTAGTAGTAATTAGTGTAACATATATCAATTATTATGCACTTGCTTCTACACTTTTATGTATATTATGAAATTGTGTTGTTAATTTTTGACAGCTGTCTAATAGAAATTTGATGACGTAGTTGCTGTGAACATTAATATGTTAAGCGAATCGAAGGTTGGTGAATTTAAAAATAAAGTTAAAAAATACACATGCTGAAATGATTTGGCTATGTACTTCGGCATGTCGACAGACATTATCTTCGGGATATTCATATCTCGATAATTGCCACTGGTTCTTAATTGTAGTTTAGTTATCATCCGATGACCAGCCACCGGTAGATGTGGAAAATGTATTAATTATATAATTTGTAATAAAAAAATACAAAGTGTGTACAGGAGAGGTAAACGTATAAGTATACTATACAACAGCAATAGTATGCACTTCACACAGAGAAACAACGAAGTTATGAATACACTCACACAAGGGAGTCGAGGACCATGGCGAAGAGTGGGCATGACGGCATAATAAAGGGTCATGCCGTTTGCTGTGACGGTATGCGGGTCGATCTTGCTACCAAGGCGCGTCCATAGTTGTTTTACATCAAAATTGTTATGTTGACATTGTTTTAATTTACTCTTAATATTTGTATCCTTCCTATTCATGATCACATAAACCAGATGATTTCCTCAGCGGTGATTTTTATGGAAAGGTCTTAATTTATGAATCCTAATGGGATAATCTTACATACCGACACTTCAAAGTACGCTTTTACTATGGTAACCAAACAAGTGGACAGAACCGACTATTGTTAGTCACATAAAATTCTACCATTATACGTGAATCTGACAATAAATTTAACATGATCGATATTAAAGTTTAACTAGGTGTCGAGTCAATAATAATTTCATCCGAAAAGATGGCTACCAGATGTAATTCTTTCCATAGACATGTCGCGTTGCAGCCACCATGCAATGTAATTACTGTTATGTTTCTTTATTTAGTTTGTCATGTTAAGGTATTAGCCGATCGTGATATCGCCGAGCGCCGATAGATTGCTAATCTTTCATTGGTCACTTTTAATCTTGATTTATACTGTTACCATCAAGTTGTCACTATGCTATGGCTACGGCGTACTTTTTTATTCATTGTAGGTTTTTAGTGTTTGATTTACGATCTTATCCGGAGTTAAATGACAATGTGATCCAAGATAGTAAACGTATTAAATCTAGAGACGAATAGATTACAAGTGTAACTGCCCCAACACACCAACAGGTTCAGATTTTCAAACAGAGAGCGGTTGCCAACCAGGCAGACTTAGAAAAAGCCCTACCAACTACTAATACTACTACTTTGTATAAACACGCATCACTGCTAAAGTACTGGGCTTATAGAAGCATAAAGCATATCTTCGAGAATAACTTAGTCTTTGATTCATTAAAATCGGTCCACGATATCAAAAGTTATTGTAATTTTAATGACGACGCGGCGTAAGTACTAGAAAAAAGTATATAAGTACATGGACATTCAGATGACTTTATTAATATTTGTTATACATAATGTTTGACGCGGACGAAGTCGCGGGCACAGCTAGTTTATACTCATATTATAAAACTGAATAGTTTGATTGAATGCGCTAATCTCAGGAACGACTGGTCCGATTTGAAAAATTCTTTCCGTGTTAGATAGCTCATTTATCGAGGAAAGCTATATAATCAATACTCTAAGACAACTAGGAGCGGACCGCCAATGAAGAATGTTTCAAAATCGTATTTTTTTCTTTTGAGAGCTTTTGTTGCGTGTTAGCCCAAAGTAACTATTCCACGCAAATGACGTTGCGGGCAGACGCTAATGAACGATAAAAGTTGGATTTAGCTCATTTAATGGAACGACACTTATGTTTTCAGGTTATAATATTACGATTTTTTCAGTAGCGCCTTTGTCGCCAACGAAGATCGTCGCTTTCCGGCGCCTGTCGGACGTTGAGCGCCGGCGTCCTTGCCGCCACTCGTCGGTGATCCGCATCACCGAGAATCCCATCTCAGAGGCTGTAGTCTGCTAAACGCTTCACGCAACTAGCGCTCTCTCGCTCGCGTCTCTATCCGGAACGTTCGATGCGGATCTTATTTATTTAATTGCTCGGACAGCCGTTAACCCTCGCATATTGATAGATATAGGCATACATAGTTCTTCAGTATTCAAATAGATCGAAGTAATTAATAATCTTTGTGTAGCAAAAAAATATAGAAAAAACCTAGATACCAAAAATATAGTAAAATAAGATGGAAAACAATAATTTACAAAAAAAAATCTTGCTTACTCTTATTCAAATATTAAATGTGATTATTAACTCTCTTATCTGCTTAATAAAACATTCAAAAACTCTACAAAGTCAAAAGATATTAAATTAGTACAGTTGTGAAAAGTTATTTTCCATGGGTGTAGGATATTAGATGTGAAGATTAAATGTCATACGTAGTTAATTGTCAACTGATATACCTATAAAAAATTATTCATCATATTATATTCTAAATGTATAAGACTAGTATTCGCACTATTGCAATTACTTTAACCGCCATGTTTTAGTTCTGTTTACTAATTGATATAAAACATTTTGTATACGTTTTCTAAGATTTTTCGAAATGACTACCTAAGATTCAATTGACATGATCATTTTATTGGAGTGAAAAAAAAGCGAGGGAATTATGTAAAAATATAATTGAAGTCAGGATATAACTATATTATTTGGATAGGCTAACGTCACGTTTTTATATGTTATTTTGTGGTAAATTTAGAGGGATTTAGCGATTTTTTGTAATTTAGTGTTAAATCGCAGGGATGAGTTGGATACGAGTTATTACAGCGCTACTTTAACATTGCAAAATAATATTTATTTCACCGAGTTATGGTATAAATTACATTTTATTCGTATAATACATACTTGCAAATATGTGTATATGACATACAACTGTAAATTCATCTGGAAATTACGTTATAAAACAGTGAAAGATGTATTTATTTTAAATTTGTCAGGAAAAAACAAAGTGTTGCAATAAAGGGGTTACAGATAGTCAAAATTCGTACCTAAGTTAGTATCACTGTAATGGCTCGGAATACCAGAAGAAATCATCGGGTGCTATGTTAAGACCAAGATAGGTTTTCGAAATCGAGTTAAGAATTCCGATTACGTAAGCTTGATTTTCATTTATTAATTAAAATATACGTATAAAATCAATACGCGCCGTACGGCTTATTTATTTTGTGTATTTATGATCTGATTTTTTTTTACCTATAACCAATTTAAACATGTGAATAGAATACTCAATATATATGTGTTAGAAACTCTAATAAAGAGTGTTACTTAAATTCACGAATAGGTGATTGCAACGACATACTTGATAATCAACGAAATTCAAAAGATATATTAGATGGTACAGTACATTTAGCTAGATTTTAGTGGGCAACTTCATATATAAACTACGTGATTATGATGCTTTTATAATATATAAAATATAATAGTACGCATATGCGGCACGTGTATGTAGGTAAAAAAAATGCTTTATAGAGGGCTGTCGTAATACATGTAATTACTAGATCCACGATTTTGGCAAAGCTGACTTTTAAGATGTAGTAATTTAATTTAGGCACGATAAATGTTAGAACATACTGTGTGAGAATATTATTGGTCTAATAAAATGTGGTTTTATAGAAATGTGTTTATTTTATGAATAGTAATTATCTATCGTATAAAAGTCGTCTAATTGTTTGGTTGATGGAATATCTATAATTCGTTGTCTATCGGTTCGAATTCCGGAATGTACTAATTAACTATTTACCTATTCAAATTAGTAACACTGTCAGAAGAAGGCGAAGGCGAACATCGTGAGCGAACCTAAACCAGAGAAATGCTTGTGGAACTACTGTATGTGGGAGAACATAATTGAGACGCGCGCAACCCTTAAATTGGCGATGGAAGCGCGGTGAAGCCGCGTCTGCCGGCCTAAAGTTTTTACCACTAAAATCGTATTTCGCAATAATTGCACGAATCGCGTTTAGGAAACAATTTCTAACCAATTAAATACATTCAATATAGTTCTAGTCCACGAATTTGACAAATGATTATTTTCGACCAATCACAGTACCCTCCCTATTTGTTTCCATTTACTAAACTGAAAATATTCATTTCAAAAATTGACATCCGTGCTATAAATCAGTTAATTTATTCTCGCTTTTACACATTTGTTGAAGTATTCATTTTTATAATTTTGTTTTTAATACGTTATAATTCAATCAGATTAAATTTTTGCAGACAAGTGATGGCTAAAATTATTTCTGAATTTCACGTTATAATAATTGCTAATTAATATATCAACCGCCTAGTGGTGGTGGGTGTAGAGTAAAAACTAGTATTTAGATACGCTTCACGTTGGTATATACACCTATGTTTAACCAGCGTTGAAATAGTAACATAAAACTGTCACAGTGCTACATATAAATTCCTTTACATATATACCAATCATAAAACGATTTTTCCTATATTAAACGCCTCTACTGGCTTTGTCCCTTTCTATCAGCTAAGCTAATCTCGTTCTATTCTCCCAACAGCGTGTTTCAAATTGTCTAAACATATTATAAAAATCTCTGTACTTTTAGATATTATCCTGAAAAAAATGTTTGCTGGTGACTAGAAATAACTAATAAAATACAGTTCAGTCATTTTTAGAAATGTCTATCTGTCGGTTTGTATGAACATGTATCACTGCTAAAGTACTGGGTACACAATAACCACCAATTCATTACCACAACCCCACCAAATCATAAAGCATATTTTCGAGAATGACTTAATCTTTGTTACATTAAAATCGGTCTACTCTGTCAAAAGTTATTTTAATTGGAATGACGGCTCGAGTTAAGTACGAGAGAAAAGTAGATAAGTAAATGTACCTAATACATTCAAATCCCTGATAATGTACCTGATACATTACTATACATTCAAATGATTTTTTTATAAATTAAAGTTTGTTTTACATTGGGTTCTACGCGGATGAAGCACAGCTAGTCTTCTGTACATATAATAAAAATGAAGTGTCTGTATGTAACAGCAAAATAAATAAAAAAATAAAATTACAGCGGGTGACATAGGCTACTCTAAATTTGACTAAGTGTTAACCGCGGCTTTGTCCGCAATGCTATCTCAAAAATGGTTGGACTTATTTTCACGAAGCTTTAACCAACAGATAGTGGACATCATAACAAGTAATTCAATTTATTTTAATTTAGACTAGCTGTTAACCGTGGCTTTGCCCGCAATGCGCTCTCCAAAACAGTTAGACTGATCTTAACGAAACTTACATTTGCAGATAGCTGGCCTTATAAAAAGTAATTGGAGCAATTTTAATTTATACTAGCTGTTAACCGTGGTTTTGCTCGCAGTACTATCTCCAAAACCGTTAAACTGATCTTCGCGAAACTTTCATTGTGAAATAGCTGACCTTATAAAAAGTAATTCAAGCAATTTTAATTTATACTAACTGTTAACCGTTGCTTCGCCCGTAATACTATATCCAAAACGCTTAGACCAATCTTCACAAGACTTTCACTGGCAGATAGCTGACCTTATAGAGAATAATTCAGGCAATTTTAGTTTATACTAGCTGTTAACCGTGGCTTTACCGACAGTAGTTTCTCCAAAAGGTTAGACCGCTTATCCAGGGACTTTCCGGGAAGAAGTCTTCCTAATAAGATTTTAGACCATAAACGTATTATGTAAAGAGGTCCATAATATAATTTCTTGCAGAACAAACAAGCGTTTATTTATTGTATAGACACAAAACAGTAAGTATAATGACAAAGTTATATAAATGCAAATCTTTATGATAATATTTTAAGTTATCGTTTCATTAGTTCCTTACACAGTGTAAGTGAGCACGAAGACAGTTATATGGTGGGTTAAAATCCCAAATATGTTGCTGATGGTAAACCTCACTAGTTAGGTATATTGTTAATATTTATATATCTATTGTATACATTACATACTACTGTAAATGGCGTTCGTGTCGTACTTAGAATTGTTTTTAAAGAGCATTTCTATAATTGTACATAGTCTCACAAATTTATAATTCTTTAATACAATTTAAAAAATGCGTGCGGAGCCGCGGGTACAGCTAGTTAATAAATATAAATGCTTGGGTGAAAATAAAAATACAGATACCATTAATAAAGTGACGTATATTTACAATATTTAATACCATAATCAAATAAACAAAAATATGAATAAAATATACAATATAGGCGAAAATTAAAGCACTTCCTACATACGTTAATGTTTAAAATAAATAATTGAATACAATAAATCTCCATTATTATTACAAAAATTGAATTACATAAATTATTCGTGTATAATATAATGTTATACCAAATTGAACGTCAATATTTTTATACAAATCACAAAAAAATCTTATAATATAACGAATGTATATTAGTAACTTATTTCTTTTCACATAACTATTTCAAATTAATAACCAATAATTTGTCCGTTTTTTTTTTAATTTATACATGAACTATAATCTATAATGTCAAATGGTAACGATCGCAAAGAATAAAGTCATAACTGCAGATGTTAAATAAAACAATATAGGTATAAATAGCAAATTTTTGTATAATACATTAAAATCTCGTAGAAAAGGAATATTTCAAATTCGTATTAATTATCAATCTAACACATATGATATAAATACATAACATTGAAGCTAGAGAACGTAAAATCATGTTTGATAAATATTAACCGCGATTCTATGCAAATCTTATGTGATTTGTGGAATGAATGTCCTCTCATATTAATATGATATACTACAACGCGAAGCTGAAAACGTTGCCATAATTGGTCCTTAATATACTAAAATACAATACAATTATTACACATTACAATACATTGAATTGATACATATGTTTACTTCATCTAAATTTTTAATTTAATGAAGGAAGAATTATTTAATTTATTTGGCTTAAATATATTATGTGTATATATATGTATGTTGGTTTTTTATCAATCGAAATATGCCTGACAAACACCGGTAAATTTTTTTCATAAATAAATATGAACAATGAACTAAACAGAGCCGTTAAATATTAATTCGAAGGAAGTAATAGTTAAATTATAGACGGAATCTATATCTAGCCTTTTTATATTTAAAGGCAGGAATATTACGAAAATACTGTAAATATTACGAACGGAATAACCCTCTACTTATATGAACGACTAACTTAAATCTATTTTAAATGTCTTAGTACAAATTTTTAATAATTAATAGCATATTTATGTGACGTCCAAATATAACGAAAATATCTATAGAGGCAGATATTTCAATTTTTTCCCATATAATCAGTTAACAAAGAATCGTATTAAGGCGTTTTTTGATTTGAAAGGGCGCGATTTCTATGATTTTTCTTTAAGTGTATGTGGGAGTAAAATATTAATAATTACACTTCTTGTAATTTTAAATTGTAGACGTATTTTGGTGAATTATAACGAAACACATCTGTAGGTACATCCAGTAAGTACTTTATTTGCAAATAATGATTTAATTTTCCCAAGACTTGTGGGAATGAAAAGGCATCATAAACTTTATAGAGTCGGCTGTGGTGCGGGTCTCGGGGAATTCATACATTATAATGTACTGTATGTGCCAATATTAGCATACTATTAAATCGATTTATTTTTAATTACATTAATCTAAAAGGAAATCTGTACGGAATTCTTCGTGATAACGACATTGTCATACAAGGATAAAAGGTCCGCACATCTGCCGGCGACTATTGAAAATGAATACATTATTATTTTACTTACTGACTACTTATGTACGAAGCTACAATTCTGGTTATATATTGAATCCATTATCTATACGTGTAAAATTTAATTGTAAAATGTCATTATATATACTACGGACCTATTACTATTGACGACATTTTGAAGATATAATATAGGGACCAGTCGTAGAACCACTTCCGTAAACTGTATCAGCAGATAAAATTATCTAATAAGTTAAAAAAGGTGTGTCTATTCTCTATTTATTTCCTCAAAATATATTTTACTCAAAGTCAGAAAAATGTCCTTAAATTTAATTGTTATTTATTCATTATGACATACACATTTCCATGTCAAATAGTTACTAGAAAAAAAACAACGTCAAATTTTCTTAAACATCAGTCTTAACCAAAATTGTTAAAATTAGAAATGTTTAAAATTAAATTCTGTATTTGCATCCTTCCATATCAATTCACTTACATATAAAAAAATCCCTAAAATAAAATACTAATTTTATTTTTATTCTCTTTTATAGGCCAACTACTGTTATATTTTAAGCGATCATGTTCATATTAATATCTTCAAAATGTTGCCTAATTTTCCATTACATTACTACCGACACTATGCTAAATATTAATATTGCGTTTCAGCTAACTGCAGATTAACATTTATATAATCGTCCAATATAAGTAAAAGCTTTTAATGACGCAATAGAATGATAAGTATGATCGATAATATGATGATGAGAATAAGAGCCAAGTAGACTTTCTTCTTCCTCAGCTTGTTCTGAAAATGATACAATTTGTGATAATATATTGCATAAAACAAAGACGCGTTTTGCATCCGTTTATGTATCATTTAGATTTTCAGAACTATGCTTTTTTCTTTTTTTTTATGTCATATAGAAGGCAAACGAACAGGCGGGTCACCTGTTGTTAAACGATCACCGCCGTCCATAGACACAACAACACCAGAGGAGTTGCGAGTGCGTTGCCAGTCTGTGTTTTGTAGGAAATGGGATGGGGAGAGGAGATGGAAGGCTAAGAGAAGAGGGGAGAGAAAGGAAGATGGGCCTCCGGCGCTCTCACTCAGCGAACGAAACGCAACAATGCAAGCACTGTTACTTCACGTCGATTTTCTGTGGGTCGGGTGGTACTACCCCGAGCGGGCCTACTCATTCGTGCTGAAGCCAATAATAGTTTCAGAGTGGCTCTACCACCTAGAAAAGGGCTTGGGGTTTCAATGTTCTTTGGGGAATATCTTCTGAAAGGTTTACGTGTATAATATATGTAAGGAAATGCTAGTTAAACCTTATGCGATACATTACAATAATGTACTACGGTATTGAATAAAAGAGGCCTACAGAAAAATCTACAATTTTATATAGCTGTACCCTAAGAATCACCCTCAATAATCATTTATATATATATATTTCTTTTTTTTTCGAAATGTCTACGCTATTGACCCAGCAAAGTCTTAACAGCTTCACCGGACTACTATTAATCATTTATATGTTTTAGTAATTATTAGAAATAACAAATTATTGCGAAGCTTCTTTGAAAAATATAGTAATAACTCTCATCCTATTCATTTTAGACTAGACCTAGACATTTAGTCGATTTTTTTTTTGTCAAAGAAAGCACCATTAACGTTACATTTGTTTAAAATAACAAAAATAGGATTTCAAACAATATGTATGGTAAAAAATGAGTGATAGAAAAAAAAAGTTGTAAATAAAATCCTATTCGAAATCTTTCAAATTCCATAAAACAGGTATATATGGCCAGTACGATATAGGAAAACATTTTCAATTCTTCTGCCCCTTTTTTGCGTTACTTTAGACAAGAACATAAGTGTAATTATTATATTCAACTATACATAGATAATTACATTTAACGTTATTTTATTATTAATACGACGCAGTTTTGTTATCGATTTCCATATCTCAGAATTTATGATAATAATCATCTGTTTATATTTTATCGTTTTATAATCATCACTTTCATTCTTTGTATACACATGTAGTTTTACTAATCATAACATAGACTAGACCAGAGATTCTCAGACCTATTTTTCATAGACTCCTTTCAAAATTTAGCTGATTCCGGTTGACCTCCTGTAGCTAGTGTTTTACCATAAGTATAGAGATTTATAAGTCTCCACACATTGTACTAAACATAATACATTAACGCGAGCAAGGTACAGGGCAAAAGCTAGTTTAAAAAAATCATACCTTATAATTGGCTGCCTCCTGGAGTTGCTGATGGCCGGTCTCAACATTGTACGCCGATTGCTCAACGCTTGCTTCAATAGAGTCCACTATTTCGCCCTGAGTATGTATCAACGTACCGAGATCTTTGAATATCAGATTCACATCCATTATGTCATTCTGGAAATATATTCAATAGTTACTTTAAAAACACTGACTTTACTATCAGTTCAATTCGGTACTTTTGAATATATTATTATTATTATCCTTTAATAATAATGCGATTACAAGTTAATGTATATGTACAATTAAACTGAAATATTTGTTATTCATCCAGGCTGAATCAATTATGATAATATTTTTACCAACATAATAGAATAAGTACCTAAAAAAATATTATTATAAGAGAGAAGTAATATTGTTTAATATAATTGAATAAAATGGTAAAATTTAATAGAGACAATTTAATATATGTAAAAGGATTGTAGTAAGTAATCAATTAATAATTACAAAAACTAAAAATTAAATAATTAAAAAACAGTCAAAATAAAACACATAGCTCTCAAGACACAATTGATTTTGAAAAACAGATTTGCATAATATTATTTTATAGGAAATTTGTGTGTTTCCTCACCTCAAGTTGTCGTATATCCCTTTCACGTTCTTCGAGCTCAATCAAGGACTGCTCAGTCTGCATATTGAGCTGTTCTTGTTTACGAAGACCAGCATCGTCCATTTCCATTAGCTCTTTGTTGTTATTTGCATCTAATAAACGTTGTACATTTTATAAAGTTACAATGTATAGAAATAAGATCAAGGCAACAGAATAATATACACAATTATATGCCAAAAGTACTTGGGATCAGTAATTGTCTCCTTTGACACATTTTCAACATCATCGAAGGAACTTGTCAATGATAATATAATCAGTTCCAAAAAAATTCACACATGAGCTTGGGTGATAATACATAACTTTATAACTCGATATAACTTTATTGAAAATAGAGTGTTTCTAACCACGATCTGCCTCCTAAATCATAGGTTATAGATAAGTTATAAAACAAAGTGTTCAACCATATCTGTCTGTCTGAGTTCTTTCATCAGTATATAAAATAATTCATGATCAGGGCGGAATAACGTCAGCCGTGCAACTTATAGATAAACTAGCTCAGTATATAAGCAATATACAATCATAGAATCAACAATAAATCCCTGATTTTAAAGAGCATAACTTATTGCATAACTTTATTTAAATATTTATTGACATATTAACCTACATTGTTGTTTTTACTGTAATTATAATATTATAAAGCAACTTTCACAAAAACGCAATCTCTAATTAAAATTAATTGAACTGTACAACAGTGAACGTGATTTACCTATATAACTAGAATACAATGTATCATTTAATTTTCATAAAACATGAATCATAATCTCAGATCCAATATTAATCACGTTCTGCTCTGAATATACATATATTAGACATTATTATTTTGTTGGAGGTAAATTTAATAAAACCATACTGTATAATTAGAGAAATAATTAAATATTTCGTTTAGTAAGTTTCAGGTCAAGCTACATCAGCAGCCTGTGATTTAGTCCGCGCTTAGCACTTTATAAATGACTAGCCGTTACCCGCGGCTTCGCGCGCGTTTTTTTTAATATATTAAATAAATTTAAAATTGTGATTATACATCTAGTCTAAATTATAATAATACTATTTCAAAAATATTTGTATCACACGCACATCATCTACTGTAAAAGGTAACGTGTATATTATGTATGTGAATACTAATAGTGTATCGAATGGGATGGAGTTATGATCACCCACATAAATGGAATTTTAAACTATATATCACCCTCAGTGCTCACACTATATAAGAAAATAATGAAAATATGATGCTACACATTATCGAACAATATTAAATAAAACAGCTAATTAGCTACTTATTTGCCCGTAAAATTCCCGTTCAAATATTACTTGTAATCCGGTGAAGCTGTTAAGCGTAGTCATTTCTAAGAAAAAAAAAACATTCAAATAGGTCCAGTCGTTTCGGAGATTACCCGGAACAAATAAAAAAACAGACATATCGACAGAGTCAAAAAAATGTTGATGTTTGTAGCATCACAGATTGTATTCACCAAAAATAATTTATTTTAATATAAATTACACTCACTTTACTTTTAAAATACGTAATATATCACAAATAAAAAATTGGCAACAAAACTAATGTAGAATAGAGTTTTTTAAGAGTGTTTGGCGGGATTTCAGTCTGTCATGTAGTGGATTTTATATTTTTTTCATAATATTGTGTTACATGATTCTATATCGTGTAGAAATTGGTTGCGTATTATATAATATCTTTCGTATATTTTGCATAAGTGAAATGAATGAAAAATAAAACCACGAAGCATTAATTCTATGGTCTTGAAGATTAAGAAGATAAAAAATTACGTTATATTATGTAGAGGATTCGACGCTTATACCTTTACATTAACTTGGACATAGAAGAAAACTAATTATATTAACAACTTCAGAATTGGCTGTATGGATTAATTCCTTCGACTGTCTTATTGAACGAATATTATTACTACTAAACTTTCTGAATAACAACACAAAATAAACTTAAGAAATGTTTGCGATATAAACGTAACATGTATAATTAAAAATCGAAAACAAAACTAACGTAGAATAAACTTTTTTAATAGGAATACAAAATAAACCATGAAAATATTTTTGATAGAATGTTATCGCGTTACCATGGCAACGCATATAATAATGACATTAACACGCAGCGGAAGCTTCCAAAATAGCCCGATTTTGAGACATTCTTCATTAGTGCTCAGCTCCTTTTGGTTTTAACGTGATGATATGTAGCCTAGAGCCATCCTCGATAAATGAGCTATCTAACACTAAAAGAAACTTTTAAATCGGATCTGTAGTTCTTGAGATTATCGCGTTCAACCAAACAAACAAACAAACAAACAAACTCTTCAACTTTATATATTAGTATAGACTAGCTGACCCATGCACATTTTGTTAGGCAATAAATATTTATAAAAAAATTACTTTTTGTGACTTAAATATAAACATTAGATATATGCTGTCGGTGACTTTTTTGTAGGCATTATCAGGCTCTACAACTTTTCTCTAGAACCCAATCATATATTTCTAATCATTAAGGCAGTGTTCGTAAGAAATTATCTCGTTCGACCATATTTTCTCCGACATACTTTGCAAATCCGATTACCACAAAAAAGTCCTTTTATTTTTTGGGTTAATATATAGCCTATGACCTTCATCAATAACGTGGCTTTCTATTGGTAAAAGAATTTTCAAAACCTCGGTTTAGTAGTTCCTGATATTATCCCCTACAACATCACAAACTTTACCTCTTTATAATATTAGTATAGATGTATCAAAATAAGAAATAGGTTGAGATTTTGGTTGGATCTTAGTCATGGAGTGGCTTTTTAATTCTATTCATAATCTTGTGTTATTTGACTCTGTATCTTGTAATATTGATAGCTGGTCCGACTTAAAAAAAAACCTTTCAATTTTGAATAGCTCATTTATTAATGAAGGTTACATCATCACACTAACAAAAATAGGAGCAGAGCACCAATGAAAAATATTTCAAAATCGGAAATTTTCCCCTTGAGTGCTTCCACTGCATATTAGTGTTAGCTCAAAGTATAGTTACTTTGACTTATTACGCGAACGAATTCGCGGACAGGGGCTAGTAAGTTAGATGAACGTAAACATTCATAATAATTCATGGAGTTCTTTTTATATAAAAGAATAACAAACATCGATCTATCCTTACAAACTTTCACATTTACAATTTATATTATTATGGTTAAATTATTATCTTGTATATAATTTATTTTTGTTATGAGTGTCAAACTATCAAGAACAATATTTTTCAGAATGGAATTAATTCTTATATTGAATTAAACTTTAATTAATCAGTCTGATGAGAAAAGGATACCAAAAGCCATGGGTACGTTTTTCCTTGTACCATACCATGACGAAATATTATATGTATAGGCTGATAAGACCATAGAGTAAGTATTAATATTGATGTAAATCTAGTTGTATAAAATATACCTTACTAAAAAAAAAAAGAAAATACAGACCAGACAAAATAGCTATTTACACAGCAATGAAACTCCAGTTTATCATATTATAATTCATTGATATTACTGATATCCAATTTATTAATAGTTAATAAGAAAGATAATTCTAGTAATAATTTATAAGGTTATTAACACTTAGGAATTATAATATAACCTTATCGAGTATGAGATATGAAACAAAAATAGGGTGTTTGTCAGTACTCACTGCTAGCAGCAAAAGGATCTCCAATGTTTATGGTTTGAGCCTTGACTTTTCTTACATCTTCCTTACTCTTCTGAGCTGCCAATCTTTGTGTCGCCTATGGTTTTAAAATAGAAAAATAAAACATATTTAATATTGTAAGTAACACAAGAGCCTTTAGTGCTAATGATATATCTTGTTTATAATTTATTGCGGATAGATCAAACAAAGACAATTTTTGTTTAAACTTAATAAAATATGGGTATTTCCAACAATATGTTTGTTGGAAAATTCCATTGAATGCCGAAATGTATGTGCATTTTAAAGAAGTTGAGAATGAATAGGTTGGCAAGTCATGAGGATGAATTAAAACTCATTTTATCATAAGAGTGAATAACTGAATGATAACTGGATAATAATGAAGGTGTACGGATATATAAGAAACTAGCAGGCGCGGCAGACACTAACCAGTCCACATAATAAAAAAAAAACGACAAATTATAAATTGATGATTTATTTACTAGTGAAAACCACATGAATATCCGTTAAGTAGTTTTGAGGTAATTGCGAACAGACAGACAAGCCTATGATTGTACAATGATAAATTTATAAAAAATATACAGCACTATCCTATAAAGTAATACCATTGATGACTACTTTTGATATATGTATGTAAATAAAAACAGGTGTTATGATAAACCAAATTGTTGAACATCTGTAATAATAACAAAAATGAATTGACAAATTGACTTTTGAAATTGACAATGAGTACAATTTACTACAAATGAATGATTTAGGGCGCGTTCCAGTAGAAGCTCACAATGACCTTTTCGCCATTCCACTAGACAACCGCGAGCATTGCGGTCGTGGCAAAAACGTCATTGATGACGTCATAACATTCGCTCACGCGAAGCTCACGACGCCCCATGTCTGGAGGTGGATCGACGTGAGCGTTGACAAAATTGGCGGGTTTCTTAATAAATATGGCGACCGTGAAAATGTCATTACTTGATACGGTATAGGATATTTATATTAAATAACATATTGTATTGAAATACGTAAATGAAATATGTTAATAAAGTTTTGATAATATTACTTCTTTTGAAAAATGTTGTGAATTCTAAAATTCAATGTAGAAATTAATTTATAATCATTTCATGGTAATTTAGTACTTTTCATTTAACCAATAAGGTAATTTTTATATTTTTATGATAGTTAAAACAAAATAATTGATTTATACATTGTTTCTTTGATATCTATACTATAATAAAACTGTAACAAGTCGAAATCTGTACATTAAATATTTTTTGAAAATTTTAATCAGGGTAGACTATGTTATCGATATAGAAGCCAAAAATAATCTTTTTACAATTTTTGTCTGTCTGTCTGTCTGTCCCTATGCACACGCATCACTCTGAAAGTACTGAACCAATCTTGATGAAACTTGACATAGTGATAACTAATATTACGAGATTACATCAAATATACTTTTTGTCTCATAAAACGCAAAGGGTTCTCCAGGATAAAGGATTAAAGTCTAGAATATAAACCCGAATTACTCTGAAAGTACTGAACCAATTTTAACGAAATTTGACACGGTGATAACTAATATTAGAAGACTACATCCAGGATACTCTTTGTCCCATAAAACGCAATGAGTTCTCCAGAATAACGAAAAACAAAAATTTGCAGTTAACGTAACTAGACTTTTTTGCGACACCTTAGTACAAGAGCCGGCAACGTTAAAAGAACAAGAATTTTAGAATACCTGGTTCTTTAATACATCAATATATTTTTTTTTTATATCATAAGAGGCAAACGAACAGGTGGGTCACGTGATGTTTAGTGACCACCACCGTCTATAGACACTAGCAACAACAGGGGATTTGTAAGTGCGTTTCCAACCTGTATATGGGGGAGTGTAAGGGAACCTCCGGCACTCTCACTGACCGAACGAAACATTACAATGCAAGCACTGTTATTTGACGTCGGTTTTCTGTAAGTATTCTGGCAGTATTAGCCCGAACGAGCCGACCCATTCATGCTGAAACCAGTAATAGCTTCAGCGTGGCTCTACCACCTACAGAAATTATCAATATATCAATAGACAGAATTTAGGACACTTGGTAGCGGGTTAACGTTGTATTTTTAATAGGCATTTTGATTTATGATTAATCAATAATAAGTTTAGGAACATTTTTTTCAGTAACTTTTAAACGCAATTAAACAATCAGACACATTTTTTATAAACAATCATATATATACCCGCTGATATATTTTATAAATAAAAAAAAGAATGTGGTGTCGTGGGACACCAGGTAGGAACGAAGTTCTTTCGGCTAATGTAGAATCGACACTATTTGGAAAAAAAAATCGTGCTCAATTTTATGTAATCGTAATTCAAATTATCAATTAAAATAACAAAATATGTCTCTTTATTTTTGTTTGACAACATAAAATTATATAGAAATAGAAATAATTACAAAAAAGGTGAAAGAGAAAGATATTATACACTACTCGCTTATGTATACGACTGTCGCGCCTGCGCACGTCTCATTTAACTGTTTTATTCCATGCACTTTTCGTTACAGTTTTACTATCACATTTTTTTCAGTTCGGTCGCGCAGCAAAATCTCTATCTCCGCCAAGCCTGCCGTAAGGAACTTCGTTCCAATAATAAATTTCAAATCAATTTTTTTTTTCATAGCAAAGAACCAATTTCATTTTATTAAACATTATTGACCACCATATACAACGATAAACGTAAACGTATGACTTGGGATTGACGCCATCTCAAATATATGCGTCGTCGACCATCAGGCTATACAAGGCCGAAATACCTTGGGTTCGGCGAGGTGAAATATCTTGGTGTTACTTTAGATAAACACTTAAATTTCGATTCACACACAGAAAGAGTGCGAAACAAAGCCGTATGGTCTGAGGTCGTTTCTATCATTTGCTTTGTCATAAGAGTAAAATATCCCCCAGACAAACTCACTTTATATAAAACTTGCATCCGTCCGATTATGACGTACAGTTGTTCGGTCTTTGCACATGCGCAAAATCGTATTCAAAAGTTGCAGGTTCTCCAGAACTGAGCCCTACGTAAAATCACCGGTGCTCCATGGTACGTCCGGAATAAGGATCTCCACAGGACCTGGAGATGCTTTCTGTCTGAGCGTATATAAAATCACTTACAAGTAGTTATTTCGAAAAAGCCGCGAATCATCCCAGCCCGTTAGTGGTATCCGCCGCGAACGATGAACCCGTACCCAACGCTGCGCAGTATAGAAGACGACCGCGACACATTTTTACCGACCCTCCTGATTCAATCACGTCAGCGAACGATCAGTACCAGCCTGTCTCTTCAAACAGAGCGTGTTCTCACCCACGCCCGCATAACCGCAGATCACGCCGCCGTGGTCTGGGACTAAATTTCGCTCCCGTACACCAAATTAGGCCCTTCT
This sequence comes from Antheraea mylitta, assembly GCA_014332785.1. Lineage (NCBI taxonomy): Eukaryota > Metazoa > Arthropoda > Insecta > Lepidoptera > Saturniidae > Antheraea > Antheraea mylitta. The sequence continues at coordinate 393,368 of JACEII010000036.1, forward strand.
CGGCAACGGCTCAAGCCTAGATCTGTTCCCTGGGCGTGGAGCCCTTGAGTACGCTGCTTATGCGATACAGTGACACAAGAGTTCTACCCTTATTTTTCGTTATCCTATCCTACATACTTTAGAGGATTTTTTCCTACACAAAATACATATAGAAGTTGTTGAGGCACGCATGCTTGGTACACATGCATGTTTCAATAACTTATATACGTATATAAGTTACCGGACTACTAAGACGAGCGCTTAAGGCACTCAGCCGATTTTATTTAGGCAACCAGTTCAAGGGTACACGGCACACCTCGGCTTGGCTGTTGCCTGTTGCATGCAAAATGGCGACCTATCTTAACTAATCTAGCTAACTATTCCTATATGTATGAGTTGTTGAAACGTATATGTATACCAAGCATACACGCCTCAACAACTCCTGCATATATTAATTATCGGAAAATTGAGAGTTTTTTAGTTTGATAAGGAAAAAAGTAAACCCTTCCACTTTCATGTGTAACATGTTTCATTCATCATCATTCAGTGTTTCATGTGTTTCACGTGTCTGGGGGTGATCGTGTAGTGTTGTAGCAGTGATGTATATTTGTGTGTCACCGTATCGCGCAAGCAACGCACTCAAGGGATCCTTACCGAGGGATTGAACCTGATGTATAAAACTGGCTTGGTTTGAAGGTGATAGGTACTATGTTGTGAGTGGTACAGAGATTATTTATAAAAATATATTGGAAATATATTTCAAATACGTTTTTGAAACAGTTTATAACTCTTAGACAATAGTTTCAAGCAAGTGACATTTGACGTTTTCGGCGGGATGTTTGACGCTTCGATATTCATATATTTTTCTTTAATACAATGGAGTTAAAAAGGTTTTAAAAAGTCGAAGATAGTTATGGTAAAGTAAGTGGTAGAGATGTTTATTCAGTTATATGTAGGTTAGTTTTTATTTTAATTGATCCTGGTAGATGACGCTACGAATGGGTACTAGGTTTATTTAAAAAATGAATACATGTAATCTGGGTATATGTTTAAGTGAATCCGTGGATAGTTTGGATTCACAATTGGAAACGGTAGTTGTGGCTGCAATCGGGTATCAGTTTTATTTGCGGGGTGGTAGGGCTTTACAGCCTGACTGGGTCACAACCACCATGTACATGACGAAAAAATCCGTAATAGTGATTCGCTTCTGCGCGTCGCGTTTCGGGATCAGCCTGTGCATAACCAGCTTTTTGTAGGCCGGCATGATAGTGGCGACCAGCGATGGATAGTGTGTCACTCGGTGGTCGCTATTGTTTTTGGATTGTACTGTGCTTACAATCAGGCATAGTGCAGGCATTTTGCCGTGCTACGATAAAAAAAAGAAACAATTTTTTCGCGTGATAACCAATTTGGTGCAAACAAAGTTGCACGGGTCAGCTAGTACTTAAATGAATTTAATAATTATATGAATGTACTGTTAAGACTTACAAAGTGTAACTTAACTTCTCAAAGCTTTTGTTTTATTTTTTCTAGATCGCTATTTTTTTTTTCTCTTTGTTTTTGGCAATCAATCTTTCAGATTATTACTGCCATTGTCGCGTAGTCATATTACAAGAGTCGTGCGATCACTTCAATATTAAGCGTCGTGTGAGTCAATATTCTAACAAGATGGTGGATCCCTTCCTGGGAGTTTTTGTGGCATCTCAGAATTTCATGCTCCATGGTATTATTTTCCATTCACTTCACTTATGCACAATAAACTAACTATATTGAGTAAAATACCACCAAATTTACAAAATATAGAGTCAAATAACACAAGTTTATGAATAAAATATAAAATCCACTACATGACAGACTAAGATCCCGCCAAAAACGCCTTTTTTATTATTTATCTAAACGCTCAAAACGCCCACAAATGTGTTCTACTAGCTCTTATGATCGTAACACTCGCGAGCTAGTGGAACGGGAAAACTCGCAGTAGTGAGCATTGTGAGCTTCTAGTGGAACGTAGTCTTAGTATGGAAAATAAAGGCAATATTATATCTATGTGTGTAGTACTACTTTTGTTGAATGACTTCTATAAATAAATAATAGTATTATTTAAATTACTACATTTGCAATAAAAATGGAGAATTCAGCGATATCCTACAATACAAAAGACTAATGAATTTTTTTTTGTGTCCAGCATCCCTGTCAATTTGAATTTTACATTCCCATCATATATCATTGCTCATTGTTTTATATGGATATACTTTGTATGTGAATATTAATGATTGTTTTTTTACTTTATAACTGTAAAATAATGTTATCATAACTTCATTAGCATTATTGTTTAACCATAACCACAACGCTAAACATGTTTTCCATAGCAGATAAAACAATTTTTATACATACATTTATCAAGAGCTATCACAAATTAATTATATTATATCAAGATAAAACATGTTTGGTAAAGGCTGTCTTGTTAATTTATAAAATATGCGAATTTATTTAAACAATCAAGATTTATAATTAGGTAGAGGATGATATGTAAATATACATAATTAAAATTAAGTACTTATAAATTTTAGTTTTTTAAATACATTATAACAATGAAAATAACTCTTTTCTAAGGAGCAGCTATTTCAGTAAATCTGTTGTTTAATTTTAAAAATCTGTGATGATAAAGTTTTACATATTTCACCTTAACTTCACATATGTATTTATACTACATTATTATTATGGAAATATTGTACATCATTTTAAGTATTAGGCAACCATGCAGTCCTCTTGATGTTAAGTGGCCACTGTGGCTTATGATTTCACATACCCAATTACAAAACAACCGCATTACAGAAGTGAATCACAATGGAGTTTTACTTCAGAAGATGAGTTGGAATACCTCAATGTCACAACATGTTAGCAAACACACTCTTTAGATCAAGACATAATAACAAGAGCACTGCTGTATGGCAAAAGGAACAAGTGTGGCAGTACTGGTGAAATAAAGTATGAGATATTAAATTGATTTTACATGAGAATCAAAAATGTTGATTTGTAATGTTCCATATATAGTATTGGCTCAATAACTGAATTCGATAATGAAATCTGTACTCTGAAATGATGATGGAATTTGAGTAATAATAAATACATTATCATTAAAACTGGAAGCAACGGACTGCAGGCTAATATGCCTCTTCACAACAGCCTACAGTGTATTGACAATTTCGAAGCCTGAGAAAGCCATAGTTGTATATTTTCCTACATACATCAGTACTACAAGAACAATTATTAGGTTCAGGTTTCCCCACAATATGTTTATTCATTATAAGGTATAACTTACCTGAAAGTTGTTTAAAGTTGCCATGAATTCATCACTGAGTCGCTCTCTGATGAGTTTATTTCCAGGATAATCATTGGGCTGCTTCATTAAATCCTTGATCATTGTTGAAGTGTCCTTGGCAAGGTTTTGTGTGTAATTTTGAATTTGACGTCTGTCAATAGAGTTTAATATCAATATTATTCTCTATTACATAATTTAAAAAATGCCATCCATTATTTTTTACTTGTTCTTGTAGCGTTTTTATACATTTATTATTTTTTTAGTCTATTCATAAGGAAAGTTATTCATTTGTTCCAGAAACAAATTTCATATTTAAACAACATACAAGTAGATACTTTACATTATTTAAAGAGATAAAGTTATTATTTTTTGCTTCTAATATTCATTTTTTAATTATTAATATAAATTAATTATTTCATTACCAATAGCTTTTTTTTTATTAAGTTTGAAATATTACTTACAACTGAGATCTAAGTTCTTGAGAATCCTGTGGTGTCTGGAGTTGGTTAACCATCTTTGACATTGATGATACTGAAAAATACAATTTACCTTAGTTGTCTATTAACCCAAGTTGGTTATATTCTAATTTAATGTATGAAGACTTGATGCTTATGCTATATACCTTATGATTAAAAGAGCATCTCTAGTACATTCAATTTTTACTTAAGACCTACTTTATTTTATTTTTATGTGATGTTAATTATCGCTGATTAAACATAAACTAAAAACAACATAATAAACTAAATAAATGAAAAAATAAATCATCAGAAATACACTCTTATGTTCAATTCTGTCCACCTTGACATTTTGACAAGTGACTTAAGTAAATAACCTAATTCAGACTATCAGTATCTGGTCATCAGCATATTTTCATTTGTTAACATTTGTGTTTGTTACATTTCATTCTAATAGCATTTGTAATAAAGAAAAACGTAAGTTGATTTCATCCTTAATAATCATTGCAGTCTCTTATGTATTTTTTTTTCAATTGTAGAAAAACAAGTAATTAAGTAATAATGTATACGAGAAACGTCAAAATGAAAATTCTAGTATAAAAAATGTACAAGTGGAATTTTCATGTACAAGATAAGATAGTGTCTAAATAATAGAAAAGAGAAAACAAAGTTATATATCACTAGCTTCTTCCCGCGACTTTGTCTGGATGGAATAGTTACTTTGAGCTAATGCTAACACTAACGCGGAAGTTCTCAAATGGAAAAACCTTGATTTTGAAACATTCTTCATTGTTGTTCTGCTTCTATTAGCCTTAGAGCGATTATATATAGCCCATAAAACAATTCATGTCAATCAGAGTAGATAAAGACTTTGTAAAAACGTGTATCCTTCAATACTTTAATTCAAAAAAATAATATCGCAATTTCCCATGTTAATTTATAAAACACCCATGTCTCAATCATCCGTACTTTGTGGTATTTGTATTATACATATATCTTTCAAAATACTTAACATAATAAACATACCATTCTGTGATATTTTCTCAATATTGCTTGTTATGGTAGACGAGAGCTTCTGAAAGTTATTCTCGCCATTTCCGTAAGACACACCTCCTTGATATGAAGTCTCCATTCTGAACATAAAAACTATGATTTTAATTAATATCTCCGGCGACTCTATTAAATCCCAAAACAAAGCCTACAGGTAATCTAGCCACATTAATAAAAATAGCAATCATGACGTGCAAGATTTTATCGGTGTTGATAAAATGAAGACATTTTAAAATTCAATCACCTCAACGACGCTGCTACTATACTTTAAATAATATACTAAAAATTCTGATTACCTAACAACTATAATATGTTAAACCCGCAAATCTAAAACACAAAAGAAATATTATCTCTAACAAACACTGAACGTTGAATTGACGTATACAGACTTTTACAGGGCTGACATCTCTACTCGTATTATGACATTATAAAATTTGACATTATAATAATGTTACCCACAAGAGCATTTCATACACTGAGATAATAATCACCTTATATGATCATATCAAATAGATAAAGTAAAATGATCCGATATACATATATCCGTAGTGATTCAAGTTAACAGAAAAAAATGATGATTGTAAGAATCAACATTCTTAAATTAGACTTTTAAAATTATAAACAATACTACACATTTATATAAATGTTACAAATTACGAACTGAAGAAACCTATATACATTCTTTAAAAATAATTTCTATACATTGTTTAACATGATGTTATCATATACATCAGTTATAATTAAAAATTTATTTTATTTAGTTGTCGATAAAGTAAAAGTTTTATAATTAATAATGAATAATTTCCAGAATGCCCGAGTTTACAGCAGGGTCATTTTACACAATTATTTAAGTTATTGATATCGCTTTTGGGAAATATTCTTCCTTTATTTTATTTTTGGCAACCAATTGTCTAGTAAATTATTACTGCCATTACAGTAATGGTAAGTAATGATATTAAAGCTTACTTGTGATCATTTCAATGAACTAACAAAATAATGACCGTCTTGGAACCTTGTAGGGCGTTTTTGTGGTAACTTAGAATCCTTGCTCCGTGGTATTATTTTTCTTCCACCTTACTTGAGCAAAATAACCAAACTGTATTAGCTAAAACATCACAAAATATAAAGTCAAATAACACAAGATCACAAATAAAAACTATTACATGATATTCCAAGAACCTACCAAATTCTTCTACCGAAAATATTACATCGAACTATGATAGACAGGTCATAACGTATGCATTATCTTTAAAATACATGAATAAAATAACAATATAAAAAAAATATTAATTTAACATTCAAACAAAGAGGTTTGAAAACTTGAAAAAAAAAATCAAAATGCGAAATATTAAATATTTTGCAAATATGAGATTAAAAAAAAGATCTTTTCATAAATTTTCTTACACCGAAAATTTTGCATGAGATACAGATAGTACTTCAATCAAGTGATTACAAAGATGTTCGTATGAAACCTTTAGATATTTATATTGGGTTAAAAAGTCAAGATAGGGAACTTTAAAAGAATTTTAGAAATGCATCTGAATGACATCCGAATTCAAAGAAGCAATATGCAAACAGACTCAAAAGCTTAAGTCATGATTATAACTTTATAGACTATTTCAAAAGCTCAAAACATTTAGTACTATTTCAAAAAATATAATTGGTCACACTGAATATGCCTCCACAGGTGAATAAGCAAAGTGCGAAATCTCTGTTTTTGGGTCCTCATTGCTCTGTACAGTACAGAGTACTTTATGTGTCCTGCGCGATTCGTGTATATTTTATCCTTGTTCTATTCCTTGAATCAGTAGAAACATAAAATCGTTATATACTTAGTAAACTATATGTATCTTGGACTTCTGTAAAAGATGATGTATGTTGCATTCTATATATCAAACATCAATACTGCACAGTTTGCTTAATTTGTTGCGCATTGGTCAAGAAATTGAATGCACCTCAGTGCAAAATGGTCACTACTGCACCGTGTTTGTGAACTGTTTACGTTGAATATACGCGTTGCATAGCGCAGAAAATAGGATAGCAATAATGCTCAGATGTGTCGTTATATTCTCTCCTGAACAATTTCCGTAAGGCTAGAGTGACGAGTTATATGTACAGAAGAGTTGATAATATTCAAAGCTAAGCGCATTTGCTGACATCGGACGCGCAGGTATCGCATTTTCGAATAACAGTTGATCAATACTTCATTCTCCGTTCGACAGTCTTCAATTCACCATGTATCCCTTTTATTATCAGGCAGGTGAAGTGCCTCCAGGCGCATTCGAAGATATGGATCCATCGATGTATCTGCCGTATTCGCCGCCAAATGGCCTTCCGCAAGAGTCCAAGCTCGTAACATACATGGTAAGATTATTTTGGACACTAAGTTACAGATTTCATTTCGATCCTTTGTCTTACTATTGATATTACTTACAGAATCATTCATCGACCACACCCACAAGGAACCTGGCCCATGCTATGGGGAACCTGAGCTTAGAGTGTTCGCCACCGTCAGTAGAAAAGGTATTACTTTAACATAATGCCAAGTCCGACAGATACTCCATTCACATTAGTATAATCATTTATTTAATGAAAGCCAAAAGAATTCAATTAGACTTTCATTTTGTTTGTTTTAAAAACACTTACAATATGTAGTAAAATTAAATTCTAATAAAAGTATTAAATAAGGTAATATTTTTTCTTTAAAAAATATTACGAGTTTCAATATTACCTCTTTATTAAAGAAACTTTATTACAATATTCCAAGTTTATGGATTACTTATTGATTTATGATCTTAATTCATTATTTTTAAATAAAATTAATAGACTCAAAGTAGTTTAGTTAATTTACCATCAAAATGACAATGAAAATGAATTCTTATTTTTATTGTATTTGAAAGAATAATACCTCTTTATATCTTTAGTAGTCAGAGGAAAAATGAAAATATGTAATGTATGTTCCTTGTACATTCTTTCAAAATATGAGTAAACTAGACATAATTTTCCTTTTATATAGAACTAAATAGTAATCATAATATCGATAATCTCCATTTCCAAATCTCTGTATTTAGAGATGACGGATTTCATGTATAGTTAAAAATATAATCTATACAATTTGTTTAGTTACTTCTCTATGAATAGGTAAATTATTCAGACTGGTTATATTTATTTAAAAAAAAAAGTGTAGAAATATCTAAGGAAAATAGGCGGAGTACATTCAATTTTGGTAATTTTTGTATACAAAATATATTATTCTCAAAGAACAGCATAAGTCTTTAGGGGAAGTAAAAGTATCTAATTATGTATATTTCTTTTGTAATAATAATACCTTTATTCCTATCCTTTTTACTTCTTGTAGTAATAACAAAGGAACAAGGTATCTGAAAAAAAAATCCAGGGTATCCATAGGATACGCATGCGCGCGTTATCGATCCTCGAGAGCTTTGTTGCGTCGAATGCAGCCCCCGGGAATCGCGCCTGCGCTTTTAGGCTCGCGATGCCGTTCACCGTTCAATATCCGCCCGATCAAATCTCGATGTAGACATACTGCTAGTCTCACAATTAGTTTCACTCGATTCTGGGTTGATATGAAATAATTAGATATATATTTTTTATTTTTAAACATTTTTGATGTGAAACATCTATAGGCGGAGGGTAAACCTGATTGTTAATTGTAATCTATTCCTTTATGCATATAAATTATATACAAAACAATTTTGATATTTCACATCTGCCAGGCGTCCCGTGACGGCTCAATTTTTTTTCAATCGCAACAGACATCTATTCCTTCTAAGTTTTTGCCGATTTGACCTCACACTTTTTTCTCAAAAAAAAAAACTTTTGTAGATTTCACGCAAAAATTATTCAATTCACTTTGTCATATCTTTTTTTCTATTAAATATTATTGAAACAGATTGCGTATTATAAAAATATTTATATTTTATACAAATATAAAAATAAAAGAGCATTCTATTTTGATAAACAGAGTACATATATATTTTTTTCTAAATAAATATTTTAGTTAAGAGTAGGGTCTCCTGGGCGCGGGTGTAAAACTTTTGCTTTCGTAATAGTTCTTTGCTTCGCTATTTGAACGCAATTCCACGGTTTACAATTAGTAACAATTTAAATAACGTAATGTCTTGCTGCATGAAATGAGACAAAAACCTATTCACACACTGTACAAACCATGCAGGTCCGATCATGTTTCAGTTACGTAATCTTTTCGTTGAATCGCTATCGGCGCGATATTGGATTCGGATATGGAATTCTCTGACTCTTTCTCGTGTAAGAATATTTCACTTGACCGTGAACTTGGACGGAATTGTATTGTAAATTGAGCCTTGTCTGTCTTAATGAGTAGGACGGTATCGTATGGTAAATCGAGCTTTGCCGGTCTGTCTCAATTAATACAAAGTCTTGTTTTATAATATACTAGCTGACTCGGCCACGCCTTGCTGTGACTTAGTTATTACATATTGAAATAGAATTATGATAAACTATTTCATATTATGGGACAATGAGTCTAATACTTTGATACAGAAGAAGTGAGGTTACCTAGTAAATCGATTAACAGAACACGGGCAACATTAAATAAACTGGAGTTGTAAAATAATTCAAAATTAAAACGTATCGCCATCTATCTCATACCTTTATCAGATCGTTCATTCGACATCAGATCTCACTCCTTTTATCGTTGAAGTCAATATCCAAGGCATATATCATAATAATACCAAATGGTTTTTGTTAATCTACAATACTAAATCCCAGTCAATAATGCAATCAATACGTAAGTCGACTAAACGCTTAGTTATAAGTATTAGATTTGATATGTTTGGGTCAAAAATATTAAGGGTATTCCACTCATTCTATATTCACTTGAAGGCGCTAAAATCCATACAAAGATCAGCTGTCATCTATTTTGATTGCTGATTACAGGCACTATAAGTAAGTGTTCCTAATAGAAATTATAATAAAATGATAACATTTTTCTAGTTTCTGATTTATTCCTTTGTATTTACCCAACTACCTATCTGGATGGCAAATTGAGCATTTTATATTATCTGGAACAGGGTTAAAATTTTGTTCTATAGGTCAGCCAGTGATAAAAGTGGCGATTTTTTGACGTTAACATCTAAAATGATTGTTTATGAAATTTGGAGCATAGCTGTACTGCGTCTCAATCTCTTTGGCATGTTAATATGAAATAATTTTTGAGTTATGGGAGGGACAAGGTGGCTCCAAATAGTTCGTGTAATATACGCGATACCGCTCGCCATTCTGTTAGCTTCAACTTAGCTTGACACGCGGTATCGAGCAAGCAGGTTTTAGACCTGGAAGGTCATGCTTAGCTCAAACGCTACGTATATCAACTACCAAGTACGCCGAGATGGGTTGGTTTGAAATAGAATTAACATGAACTTTATTATGAAGCAAGAATACCTGCCATGGCTTGTGCAGTTTTGGTTCTCATGTCGCACGTCAACGCCCAGCATCAAACATAGTATAGAGTTGAGATCTTAAGGATCATCTACCAGATCTAGATTACTCTAATGACGTATGTGTGTTTAGTCACAGGCGTGTTGACATGCATATTAAATTTGATAACTTACAACACGTCCTGGTATCAAGATCGACGTAGGAAATACAGGTTCCGCCTTTTCTTGATCAGAGGGTTCATTAGAGTTAGCAGAGTTATGATATTTGTATCGCCACGTTCCTCGTGGATCTTGTCTAATTGTGACGACGAATATGAAAGCAGTTCCTCACAAAAAAAAGAAATGTGGTGTCGTGGGAAATCTGGTATGAACGAAGTTCCTTGGGCTAATGTAAAATCGACACAATATGCAAAAAAAATATCGTGCCCAATTTTATGTAATCGTAATTCAAATTATCAATTAAAATAACAAAATATGTCTCTTTATTTTTGTTTGCCAATATAAAATTACATAGAAATAAAAATAATTACAAAAAAGGAGAAAGAGAAAGGTATTATCCACTACTTGCTTGTGTATACGACTGTCGCGCCTGCGCACGATCTTATGCCACACACTTTTCGTTACGGTTTTACTATCACATTTTTTTCAGTTCGGTCGCGCAGCAAAATCCCTATCTCCTCCAAGCCTGCCGTAAGGAACTTCGTTCCAATTGCTTATAGTTCAAAGTTACGATATATCGTATCAATAAAAATATAGATACATTTTTTCATGAACATCCCTAATTTGTATATATCACGTTTGAACAAGGTATCTTCGGGAATGCGGCAGTGCGTGCGTGTGCTGTTAGTTGAAAATATTTAAAAAAGTTCAAATCAAATAAAATTGTGTTTTATATCATTTTCTTAGACAATTTTTCATTTGAATTGGATAGTTACTTTACGTTTTGACTATTCCCTGATTACTGTTTTGACAAAATCATGATACCGAAATTATGTTACAACGGCAGGACGGAGTTAAGTTATATTTTCAGTACTATTTGAATTATCTTTGGCAGACCTATTGAGGTTACCCCCTCAATACATAAGATTTACTATCCTCAGGTATTGGTGAATGAATATCACCCGGTCAGCTACTACGCACCTCCTCCGCCTTTGATGCCAGAACCTACTGAAAATGTACAACAGATGCCAATCGGCGTTGTGACTACAACACCAAAGGTGCACCAGGTGGGTGGTGCTTTTTTTGCCGCTTGTATCGCTTTTTTATTTATCAGTATATGTTGTTAGTTTTTGTGATAACAACTAACAAAAGGTGTTGACAGTTAACTTGTAAACACTTGCAACCAATAAATTTATAGGTGGTAGAGGCACGCTGAAACTATTATTGGTTTCAGCACGAATGGGTCGGCTCGCTTGGGGTAGTATAACCCTTTCACAGAAAACCGAGGTGAAGTAACAGTGTTTGCATGGTTCCGTTTCGTTCGGTCAGTGTGAGCGCCGGAGGCTCATCTCCCTCCCTCTCCCCTCCCCTTCTCTCCCTTTTTCCATACTATCCTCTCCCCCTCTCCTTCCTTCCTTCCATCCTGTCCCCATCCCCTTTTGCCCCATTTCCCCCAAAACACATCCTGGCTATGCACTTACGACTCCTCTGGTGATACTTGTGTCTATGGACGGCAGTGATCGCTTAACATCAGGTGACCCGACTGTTCGTTTGCCTCCTATATGATATAAAAAAAGAGAAACTCCTTGTTTTGTACTTTCATTCGAAATTACTGATTGGCAAACAGTTTGTTTTACAGAGTTCATTGAAAAATTTCGTTTATTAACCTAGGGCAGTGTTTCTCAAACTTTTTAGGCCATGCCCCACCTTAACATTTCTAAAATTTTTATGACACCCATATTATAATTTCTAACCTTTAAAAATTGTTTTGTTCCCTTAAGAAATATAGATGATAAGTTTTAGGAAGAAATCACTATGAAATTGTTATCAAAACATCGTAAGTAAAATTTCAAAACATAATGAAAAACTTACTTGATTTGAGGACTCTAATTACTAAGTTTATATTTTGGTAACTTCAAACAAATTTATTACCTAATAATTATTTACAGCGTTTTTTTTTAAGAATTTGCTTTTTTTAAATTATATATCAAGCATTGCATTTAAATAACCCAAAGCGAAAGAGTTAAAGCCGTGGTGCATTTTTAAATTGCCCCCTTAACTATCAAATTGTCCCCTTGTGTGGCGTGGGTCCCACGTTGAGAAACACTGACCTAGGAGTAACACTGAAATTATTCGTTTAAGTTATAGAGGGCGCGTATTTTAAGTAACAGAGGTTTTAGGTTTTGCGGGGAAGGGAACTGATTATTTTTTAAAGTCATAAAGGTTTTTATCTTATCGAGTTTTGTCTTATCGAGGTTCTACTGTAGTTGTATTTTACGGAGAAAATTTTAAAAGCTTTTTTATTAGTACATATATTGTCAGGTGCTAATGTTGTAAAGAAAAAAAAATCATGTTATTGAATTATAACTAGGTTTTTCTGCAGGAAAATGTTGGAGGTACAACATATTTCTACTCGAATAATACTGAGCCACCACCTGTTAGCGCTCCTGCTGCTCTGGGTAAGCCACAGTTTGTAAATGTTTATAGTATACGTATTAAAAATCAATATTTTATTAATAATTAGCAAATACCCGGGACTTCGTATTAGTTGTCCTACACAAGCGTATCACAACACATGCCCTATTTCCCCACGGCAAGAAAATACACGTATGCGTAAGACTCATAAAAACCACAGTTTCCTAAAACTTTAATATACATTTAATTAAGATACCGTGATTTTTTAAATAAGAACTAAGGGTCTAAAAATAAAATTACAAAAGTTGACAGATATTTAGTTTTTGAGTGATGCACGCACAACAGCAGACCCTTATTATTTTATTTACATACCTATAATAATATACCATAATTTGTGGATGATACTTTAATACATTTATTTGCCTATTCTTCTCTCGTACTTACACGCACTCTCTTTCAAATTACTATAATTTATGAGAAAGGGAACCGATTTTAATTATTGAAAAATTAAATGTTACTCCAGGATATTCTTCTTGCGGACGTTTCATTTTGGATGTAGTACTTTAACAGTGATGCGTGCACAAACAAACAAACAAACAGACAGACAGAATTTTGTTTACAAAAATCTAAAAAAATTGGGACATGTTAAATTTACACTCTACAGTTAGATATCATATTATGAATATGAGATGTCATTATTTAATATTAATTTTTCTGTTTTTTTTAGTGGGTGTAGACCCGTGCCTCGTTCCCGGTATGTGCCCCGGGGCAATTGCCCCCGTGGCCTACATGCAACAAATATATCCCGGTATACCTCCCGCGATTGGACCAATGGTCCCGGCATCAGGTTAGTAACAAATGTATCATATACCCTTACTAAAACTGCCAGATAGTATTGGTTTTATAGTTCTCATCATGTATCAATACAATGAAGATGTTTTTTAGTTATATTTTATTTTTATGTTCTACATGTTGCTATGGCTTGTGGTCTGTATATGCAAGTCACATTTTATTGTTTAAGTAACTGTTGCCCACCTATTCCATTGAAAAATATCCAATTACATGACAATCCGATTTCATAACACATTTCATTGGAGTCCCAAGCGTGATTGAATAATAAACAAAAGTACTTCTACAATTTTACATATTATTCTTTTATACAGTTTGTTAAACAGGTTAAATATTTATTTTATTTTTATCATTCATATTTGTGTGCTGAGCGCTCTCCTTTTCAATAAGCGAAGTATATATTCAGCGCAACTGATTCCTCGCAAGTGATATTTTTACAGAATTATAATGATTAGTCGGTTCTCGTTCTAACATATGCATCTAACGTATACACTCAACATCAGGTTATTTACCGTGTCCGCACCTCGACCCCCTCCCCGATTCCCTTTGTTCGACCGTACGGCGTTCCCACGATAAGCAATTACGTTGATTAACCTTGAAAAGCGCCCTTTTAATGTTCATTGAACCTAGATTTAATTTTTACGAATAAAGATATAGTTCCTATCCATTTAAAAGTTTAACTAAGGTTCTCTTTGTTGTTTATTAGTATTTGTTTTGATATTATTATTTTATATGTTGTATGTGACTATGAACTGACTATCAAAGAATTGTAGGGTGTTAAATTTTAAACAGTCACCTGATATAATTAAAAGTAGCTGTTTCCTTTTTTCTTTCGATACTTCGTTTGTAAATATCGCTTGGAACAAATAAATAGGAATATTCGTTTAAAAAAAGCACTCTAATATATTGTCCATGTTATTGTTGTCGTCTTAGGGTGTGTTCGAATTTTTCTTCAGATAGTCCTGAATAGGTTCCAAATATAAAAAAAATCGTGCCAAAGTTTGAAAGGGAAATAACATGAGAAAAATTCTATTATTGAAATGTTTAACAATATTCTTTTTTTTTTAAACTTAGTACTGAATAGATTTGTGTGATTTATAAAAACACGTCCATTATTCCTATTATTCCTGTTATTCCTGCTCCTTTTTTTAGGACCTTAGCGTGAAAACATTTTCTATAAAATCGTAAACACAAATATCTTTTTTTTCAAAACTAACTCGTATTTCTTGGGATTGGCACTTTCCGACTATTACGAACTAGTTATCGGTATATTGTAATTTTACCATTATTGCTTATGTTTGTATAATGTATACGTCAAAAATCGTATCTGAGTGACTCCCCAATTTCTTTTGTTTTTATTTATTTTTATGTTTATTTCATGATTTTATTTTACTTACCACTATTGCTTAGCGTCTATGAAAACGTGTTAAAGATACTAAGCCTAGATACTTTTTTAGGTTCAGTGTTTTTGTAAATGGTAGAGCCACGTTGAAGCTATTACTGGTTTCAGCATGAATGATACGGCTCGTCCCGGGTAGCCCCACCCTCTCACAGAAAACCGACGTGAAGTAACAGTGCTTGCATTGTTGCGTTTCGGTCTTTCAGTGAGAGCGCCGGAGTCCCACCTCCTTTTCCCTCGCCTCTCTCATACACAGACTAGCGACGCACTTGCGATTCCTTTTGTTTTGCTAGTGTCTATGGACGATGGTGATCACTTAACATCGGGTGATCCATCTGTTCTTTTGCCTCCTTTGATATAAAAAAAGTGTTATAGAATCTGGAAACTAAATCTAATTTGATTTAGTACTTTTGTGTGATATGCGTCATAACATGAAAAATGTAAGGCTTTTCACGTCTGCCTGGTTTTTATAAATGTATTTTTAACGAATTTTGCTAAATCATTGTAGTTTTTGGGTAGCCCATTTCGTATTGATTATTTATGGAACTGAAATGTTTTGCAAATTCCATGCTTTTAGATGTGCATGGTCTAAGCTGTGTGTTGTCTGTAACTCAGTCATTAGTTTTATTATTCGAACTTGCCATAAGATATTTGTATATATTATCTTGACGTAAACGTAACGTGAAGACACATTTACGCAGACTGGCATCGAAACGGGGACCAGTGATGAATCTTTCTGAGGTCACCGTTGTTTTTGAAATGTACATATTATTCTTATGATTAGGCCTAGTGCAGTCACTATACCCGGCTACAATAAAAAAAATCATGACGTGTCATAGATATTTTTATACTAAATTACACACCGACGGGTAACCACTTGTCTAAAATAAAATGGCCTAATTCACTTCCTATACTGTTAGGTATATTATATATGTCATATTTTTTGCTATCAAACAAAATATCTTCAACGATGTAGCGAAAGGTATTTTCTGAATATGACAGCTACAGCTATTTTGGTTGCACAATGCGCGAAAGTACTGCTATAACAAATATAAAGTTAGGCAGTTATTAAAACGTGATATAAGCTACAGACAGTAATTTATTATTTTCATACCACGTATAAATAAGTGGTTTAATAAATTTGTTGTTTATATACAAGAAATCAGCATTTACATTTCTTTGCCGAAGGTCTTGCTGCGATCTATTACATGCCCGAAACGATCCGCTCCGAGTTGTATGCAAGGAACGAGGACGCTTACGTCGAACCGGATCTAAACCTCTACCCAGGTAATTTTTTGGAATCAGATAAAGGAAATTTATAAGGCGATCTTCACGTCTTTGGTACTGCTAGAAATGTCATCGTTTTATAAGTTTCACTACTTCTATAGCTCTTATTTGGTGTTTAATCAACACTTTCTGGCCTGTCCAAGTATTAAGTCATGACGAAACGATTTTCAAGCATCAAACGATTGGGAGAGGTGTAGGTTATTCGAATGATTCACGTCTTTAAAAAAAAATTGTTTCGCAGAAATACCAACGAATCTTGAGTTCTTTTCGGAACTTACTCCTTTGGAGACATTTGTTTCGCATTCTCCGTCGTCATCATTTCGCGCTACACATCGCGAGTCTAGCAAGTTCTATGCCCTACGTCGTCTGCAAGCCTCCTCGACCTACCCCACAGCTCGCCTTGAGAAATGGAAGCAACTCGATCACCCGAACGTCGTAAAACTCGAAGATTACTTCGATACAAATTGTTTTAACGATCACTGTAATGTTTTGTTATTTTATTTTTAAAATAAGAGCTTTTAACATTCTAACAATCAAGTTATACTTCAGAGTTATGAGTAAACGCTTCATTACGTTTCAATACGCGGATATTTACATTAGTTTGCGAATTAACAAATTCATTGTCACGATGTTATTTGCATGGATTCCGAACCTAGACCCTAAAATTTTCTGAGGACAGTTGGATTGTATTCTCAGAATATGTACTATTATTCGTATGAGTAGCGAAAATAGAAGTTCTTTTAATTAATTACTTTTTTTTACATTATTATTATTTTATTATTTAAACATTTGAGTATAATGTCACCTGGTGTTGAATGATGTGATTTAAGGTGACAAAGACGTTCAACTTGCAACTTGTAATTCAAAGCGATACGCAATACGCTTTTGAAGTGCAGTGGTTGGTGACAGAAAGCGGACTTGGTATCGATTTCTCGTTTTCAGTAAATATAACTAGTTGTATTATACATTTAGCTATGATCCTGGTGTACGAATATCATCCTACTTCAATTACTCTGTTGATCAAGTACCTTTGTGGTGGTTTGGGAAGTGCACCACCCGATATTAACAGCACCTACCATGATCCGTTCTCTTCGGATCCTGATGCTCCTCGTCCGTATACCCATCAGGTGAGTTATAAGTATTTTAAATTAGCTTTGACCGCAACATTGCGTAGTTATTTTCTCGATAGTGTGAATAATCACCAAAAAGTGCTTTACATGATATCGTTTCAAAATATTAGAATGTAGTTGGATTTTAGTTAACACGTACTTGTAATTTGCTTTCAGTATCAATAGCTTCGTGTTACTTTAGTGTTCAATAGAGTTATGACGACAGTTAATCATGTTTATTTAACAATACAAATTACTCGAAGAGCTTTATTTACTAAACCCAGTCGGTTTGTATCTCAAAATGTTCGTAAACAGAAAAATGCTATATTACGCGCTGTGGCAAGTGGCACCTTGCTGCCTGAAGCTGTGCTTTGGAGTATTTTGATTCAGCTGACTGCCGCACTACGTGCGATTCATTCAGCTGGTCTTGCTTGCAGGTAAGATATATATATCAATAAATTGGATTTTAATAAACAATTGTTTGATTTGAAACTGTTTTATTTCTATTCGTAAAGTTGAATTATTTAATATTTTCTGGGCGTTCTACGCAATATAATTTGATCATAAGAAGAATAGATTCGAAAAGCACAAGAATTACGTATTGCATTAAAGTTTCGGATAAAATTATCAAAATTGTACTCCAATGGGATTGATTACTCTTGAATACTATTTTACCAAAACAATTTACTATTGCACAATGAGGGACAGAATTGTAAGAGATTGAATATTTATATAGAAAATACATTGAATCAGGTAAATTTACGTGTATACTCTAAGCTTTGCAGCCTGGTCACTCAAGCGTGTTTCATAGAGCTTCCTGTATTCCAAAATACAAAAAAGGATTTTTACGTCATCAACCTCTATGAGACTTTTATCGATCAATGCATTTCTAGTGATGTACTTTTTTCATCTTCGCATTATTTCATTTGAGTTTTTATACACATAACTCTTTGAAGTTATTTTTGACAGACATAATTTCTTAAACGTTCCGAAATGCTATCAAATCGAACGCTTCTGAATGCATTAATTATTATCAATAGCAATCATTATACCGCGTGCATGGCTCCAATTATATCGTTTTTTATATCTTGAATTAAAAAAACCTTTTTTTTATTTATTTGTAGTAAGGCATTTAAAACCGGTCTTATGTAATTTTCTTGTTTATTAACAGGAACCTTGATCCAACTAAGATTATAATAACCGGATGTCGTGTTCGTATCGCTTGGTGCGGTTCTTATGACGTATTACATCCTGAACAAGTTGACATCATTCAGGTATGTATGGTTCTTTATAAAAATACAACATGAGTATGCTTTAAAATATATCAACACCCTCTTTATATCGCGCTCCTGAAACTAAGTTAATTGGTTATAAAAATTCCCGTAACCAATGTTTTGGCGTTAATAATGCTCTACTCATATGAAAGAAAAAAAATATTGACACAGTAATAAAAATGTATAGAAAACTCCTTAAAAATACCCGCTAGTCAACCTACTGTCGCCTGTAAAATTAAATCTATAATCTATACTAACATTACAAAGAGGTAAATTTTGTTTGTGACGTTGTAGGGGGTAATCTCAGGAACTACTGGTCCGATTTTAAAAATTCTTTCAGTGTTATATAGCTTATTTATCGAGAGTGGTTATCGGCTATATATCATTACGCTAAGACCAATGGGTGCGGAGCACCAATGAAGTATGTTTCAAAATCAGGATTTTTTTCCTCTTGAGAGCTTCCACTGCGCGTTAGCGTTTGCCCAAAGCAACTATCTACGCAGTCGATGTCGCGGGAAAGGTTTAATTATATTAGGACTCTACTTAGGAAATGGAATGGAAAGACGTGAAGAGATGTATAGTTGTATTGTTTCTGAGTTTAAGTGATAATTGTCTCCGGTCTAAATTGATGTTTCAATGTTTTTTTCTTGTTGTAGGGTCAGCAAGAGGACCTCACCGCATTAGGTCGTATAGCATTATCGCTGGCTTGCCGTACTGTTCATTGTGACAATGTTATTGCGTCTTTGGAAATCATATCCAGATCTTACTCGGCTGATTTGAAAAATTTTATACTGTATGTTTATGTTTTTTTTTATATACATAAAATGAAAACTTAACCATTATAGCGATGCTCATAAAAAAGTTCTGGTATTGTTACAACAATATTAATTATAAATATATTACTAAATTTTTCGTGTTGTTAGTCCGCCTTCTGTGACCTTTTTTATTATGAAAAAAAACTGTAATTTTGCTATTTATTTATTACTTTCAAAAATTGCACAAAATCCTAATTTAACATATCTGTTTTATAGTCGCTGTTATTTCTATGTATATTTTTGTTTTTTTTTTGTGCATTTTTAATTTAAATTAAATTAATATAAATTAGTCAAGATGACAAAAAATAATAGTATTTTTACCATACAACATAAAATGAACCAAAAATCATTTCAGGTATTTACTTACCCCAACTCATGTTCGTCGTTCCATAAATGACCTAATGCCGATTATTGGAGCCCGATTTTACTCTCAGGTAAGTCTATTGTTATTTTTTGAATATCTTAATTAATACAAAGGTGAAAGGGAGTTTGTTTGTTTGTAAGTTTGCATATTTCGCTTTCACGTCATAACTATTTAATCGATCTTCCTAAAATTTTGCATACTAGTTTGCAGAGATACTGAAAAAATGGGTTAAAAAAGTAATAAAATACTGTTCTCTAGGGATACTTCAAATTTATATTAATGCGAACGAATCTGCGAGCAAAAGCTAGCTTTAGATGTTTTATTTTTTTATATCATCCGAGGCAAACATACAAGTGGGTCACCATATATTAAGTGATCGCCACCGTCCATAGATATCAGCAACTTAAGGGGAGGGGGAAAGAGAAGAGAAAGAAGAGAGGATGGAGGTGGGCGTCTGGCGCTCTCACTGGTCGAACGAAATGCAACAATGCGATCACAGTTACTTCATGTCGGTGTTTCTGTAGGTCGGGTGGTACTACCCTGGGGCTAGCTGACTCCTTCATGCTGAAACCAATTATAGCTTCAGCGTGGCTTTACCACCTACAATATATTTATTATTATATATAATATATTTAGATTTACATGAGTTTAGTTGAGTATATTATAGTATCTCTGAGTATTTGCCCTTAATACTTACTGTTTTAGTTAACGAAGGAAAATTAAGGTGGCTGTCACATTTGAGACCTATAATGCTTCGTAAATAAAACCAATATTTGTATTAGTTTATATTCAATTATAGTTATTTCACCGATAATGTACTTCAGATGGAGGCTCTCGAGAGACGTAATGATGTACTCGAGGAACAACTCTCTGGAGAACTTGATAATGGGAGGCTTCTTCGCCTATTAATTAAGCTTGGTGCCATTAATGAGCGCCCTGAGTGAGTTTATGTTTTTAAGTTTTTCTTTCTTTTTGCTTCACAAGCCTGATCTTCTTTCGATTGTGATACCAAGAGTCATAACAAAAATTCTCATCATATATTAAAAAAAAAAAAAAACAGTTATAATGAATATCAGTTTTGGTTGCTTGAAACGTTGTGTTGTGAATATTTTTTATATTAATTGTCTATCATATTATATTTATAATACCTCTCGCGAGCGTACATCATGTTTTTTCGTAGTTCATATATTTGTAGAAATATATTCTTTTATTTATTGTAAGGGTGAGATGAAAAGCAAATGTATGAGGATGACAATAGAGAAATACTTTCTATATCGTAAAAAATAGTTTAATTTGGTTCGTTTATCAAAAAAAAAACATTTATTTGTTATCTTTCTTCCGTATAATGAAACCTCTTTATACCGAAAATGCTCAGTCCCTTGAAAACCGTTCGCATTATACGTACTAATATTAGGTCTATAGTTTATCATGCATATAATGAGATCGGAATTAAACGCCAATTTTAAGAAAATGGATAATATTTCATAAATTGATTCATACAATACACAAACAACTGTCTATTCTTTATAATATTATGGCAAAGGGAAACGTGGTCTGCAAAAAATTTTAAGAATACGATTTAATAGTATTCTATTGCTATCCCGCTCTGCTCAAAGTACCGATTAGAGCGCGAGAGAGACGACTGCAACTCGAACTGATCACACTTATACTAATTGAATTAATTATGAGTTCGTATTCCTGTTTCCTCCCCCGATGCTGAATCGACTTTTTCTTTCAAAAATAATATAAAAAGGAACTTGGTTGTACAGGTACTTTTTTTTTATTTATCGATGTTCTTTACTGGGCAATTAACCAATATAATTGAGCCATTTTTAGTACCTTTAGAAGGCTCAGAGGTCTTGTAATAATTAATTTAAGAGAAAACATATTGGAAGATGGAATCCATAGATATTCAATGCATGGTATAGAAATATTTACTTTAGTTTCATAATCCTGGGGTAAAACACAGGAATACGTTTGTATGAAATAAACGCCATCGCTTTCTCTTGACTGTAATGGATATTTATTTTTATCTAAGCTTATTGTCTTTACTCAGTATTTTTAATTAAATAATTCGTAAATTAACGATCAAATTGATTATAAACAATATCGAATGTTCAACAGGCTGAATTTAGACTCATCTTGGTCGGAAACCGGTGATCGGTACATGCTGAAACTATTCCGTGATTATTTGTTCCATCTGGTAAACGAGGACGGGCGTCCGTGGTTGGACCAAGCCCATGTAGTATACTGTCTCAATCAATTGGATAGTGGGACATCGGCCAAGGTATGATTTTATCTCATAATATTACTTGTAAAAAAATCGTAAGCCAAAAAAAGTTGTATGTAGCTAACACGTGATAGAAGTGACATTTAGTTTTCTGATTATTTTTTATGAGAATGAGATGATTCTTACTACGTCCAGCTGGTTAACATTTGTTTTCAATTTTATTTTGTAATACCCATTAATAAACAACAGAATATTTTTTTAAAGTGTGCGATAGTCATTACGATCCAACAGAAAATAATGTCCATAATGGATTCCAACGTTACTTTCTATCTTTGTATACCAGGGGACCTTTTTACAGTTTAACACCCTTCAATCCTTTTCTTAGTTCATGGTCACATTTATCATACAAAATAATAATATCAACACAAATATTAATAAACAACCAAGAAAACATAAGTTAAAGTATGTTCTAAGACTTTCCAAAATATGGCAACAATACTTTTACGTAAAAATAATCACATCTTGGTCCAACATTAAAGGGGAGCTTTCCAAGTTAATTAATTGCGTATCTGCTTATCGTGGGAACGCCGCATCGTCGAACAAGGGGTAGCGGGGCGCGGGCGGCACGGTGTGATCCATTCCTTTCTTTATTATTACACCAGTTCGTTTTTACATAAATCACCTGATGTTGAGTGTATATCAGTTTGATATTTCTCGATATAATTAGGTGAAATATTAAGCACCTATTATTTAAATTGATTTACAACGAGAATCGACTAATGATTATCTTGTAAAAATATTGCTGGCGACTAACCAGTCGCGCTGTATATTTCGAGTACATTAAGAATATACTGTCTCATTTTCGCACAACCTAAAATCTATACATACATTTATAATTATCTCTTTTTTGTCACACATTTTCGTTCCGTGCAAATGCAATACACATCTCGAACGAATTTTCACTTTAGATACTGTATTTAATTATTAGGTAAATTAAAAAAAAAATTGGGCGAAATAGTAATAAAATAAAATAAAGTATTTAGCAGTTTAGAACCGTTGGCTGCTTTCTCAGATCTCCGGCTCATACTGAATGTACATATATACATTTATAATATATTTATTTAGGTGGTACTGATGACGCGCGACGAACAAAGCGTCATTGTGGTCTCCTATGCCGAATTGAAGCATTGTCTGGAACAAGCCTATGACGAATTAATGCAAACCTCATCTACTGACCCCAATTAAGGCTATTGTATAAAGCCACCTAAAACAACGTCTGGCGATTACGTCGTAGTATGAAATGTTATTACATACAGTATAAAATTTTCCATCAAAATCTTACTTTACTTAGCTATGTGGACTATATTTCCATTACGTTTTATATCGCTATATTATGACATATATTGATAACTAGTTATTTCCCGTTACTTTCATTCGCATTTTCTATGCAGTGATTATTTTTGACTCTTTATTTTATATATTACCTATATATTATATTTTAGAGTGTTTTTTAAACGGTTATTTTTTTCGGTCCCGAAGCACTAACACTCGGAGCTTAAAAAATAAACACCTATTGAAAAATGTCGTAATATATATCAGAAAAACATTTTTTTAGTTGATTCAATAATCCAAAAGCTGAAATTTTTAAGTGATCTTTTTGAACAGTGTATACTTCTAAGGACACTTAAGGGATTGTGTATTTTTTGACATAATAGAGAGTTGTCGTTAATTGGACTGAAAACTACATTGATATTATTTTAATATCTATTTACTCTTAAAATGCGAATTTTACAATCGTAAAAACAACAACGCTTATCGCCGTATACTCCTTTACCTTTGTCTGGTGTCTTTCACTGCTTCAGTTGTCTAATTGTAAAATATATTTTACTCATATATTGCTTATTATTTACAATTAACAATACGAACAATACAATTAACAAAACAATTTTTTGACTAGTATATAACCATCGGCGTCCTTTTCTCTGTGCCATTCAGATTAGCAGTCACAAGATACGCTCGTTGGAGAGCTTTCCGCCCACACACTTCTCATTTATATGTCAGTGTGTTATCGAGTGCCAAATTGAAGAAAATTCCGGCTTTGCCCGCATTGAAAATGTCATTTGCAGTGTATTTCTCTTTCAATTCGAGCCACACTCTACAATAATTTAAGATCCCATAGCCAATAATGCTAAGTTCATTTATCAATTATATAGCAGAAAGCAATTTTTCATGTTTTAATTTTTCCAATTAAAATCTGCCCGCAAATATTTCTTATTAAATTATGAATGGTTAAATTTTGGGGGAAAAATCATTTATTAGTTATTTAAAAAAAAAAGTAAACTGTATTCAGATATATACCTAGAGAACTCTAAAAGTGACAGTTGCCATTGCTCACTTGGCCGCAACCTCGTCGTAGCCTATATTCATCATTTATATGTCAAATTAAAGTAATTTTTTTTTCTATAAACCACTTTTTGTGTAAAAATGCCTGCAAACAAAGATAGCACTTGAAGATTGTTTAGTTTGAGAGGAGATTTATAGCGCGCCTGCCTATTATGAGTTAAACAAGGATACCAATAGATAGCTGTCAGAGTTTTTAACGCCATTAAACTTAATTAAATGATTATTTATGAAATAAATAAAACTGAATAAAAAAATAGATAATTTCTTTTGTTACCGGCACATTTTTTTTCCACAAATATAACGGAAGTTATTGTTCTAAATTTATATTTCTTACAGACAATATATTTTTTTTAAGTCGTAACTAATATTGTTTATGTTTATGTAATTTAAAATACAACTGTATAAAAATATAACAATTGATCTTTTTTATTAATTTATTAACGAATAAATAATAATTAAAGATAATAAATAAATAATAATTACATTAGTAATCAAACTAATAATAATTTAATTGACTATCAGTTTATTAAGTATATTGTTTTTTTTTTTTGGAGTATTCTAAATTGGTTTTTACTACTGTTGCTTGAAAACACTAGCGATCGATGCATGCACTATAGTGTTAAAACTCTGACAGTTGGCTAGTTAAGCGGTTAAGCCAATTCTTCAATAAACTTTTCTACCTTAGCTGTCACGATCGACCACAAAATAGGCATATTATTTTGAATCTGTTTGTAACACCATGATAGCATAACTTGATCCAAATCTTCTTTTTACGAATCTTGGCAATTTATAAAGTATTGCTTAATGTTCAATAATGCCTTATTTTACTGTTATTAATAGTATCATATAGAGTCTATCATTATGTAGAAAACACAATAAACCAACCATAACTAAGTAATTTCGAAGTTTTAAGGAGTTTGTTGTTAAATCGAGTGTCGTTATACGGAGATTCCATAATATTATAAAAAAATTGCTTTTGGGACCGAAAATAAATAGTCGTTTAAAAAAAGCATTCTACTATACACACATAATTGACTGACTGACTGACTAAAACA